>BMAV01013356.1:1351787-1384142 GCA_019973955.1 Trichonephila inaurata madagascariensis
ACGCACTGGCTGCTGATCGACGCTGAAAATAGGACTCGTTTTGTCATAGCTTGGAGTGCAGACTTCTTTGCTGAATATTGAAATAAAAGGCAATATGATAAACAGCTGCACGTTGCATTTCTCCTGTCAATCTAAGAATTACTCTAAAACAATATATATATATATATATATATATTAGTTTTAGTGTAAAAGTACATTATTACTGTATTCAATACATTGTTATTGTATGAGGGGGGCGTGATGAAAATTATGATTGAAAATTGGGTCGCCAATATTGTAAGTTTGAGAAGCACTGGCTTAAGTACAAACAAACAAAACAGGATTTAAAAATGTATGAAACGTTTCAAATCACGTCGCTCCAAAGTTTCCTATGTAACCTATCATTTCCCTTCTCAGTTTAAACCAGCCTCGAACAGCTATAACTACTGTATAAACCAGCTGCTGAGCCAACTTTATAAAATCAATCATTATAATTAAATAAATTGCTGCGGGGATCCTGAAATGTGGAAGGAAAATCTGTATTTTGTAAATGCTTATGACTCAGTATGAACACTGTTTTGGAAATGTGAAAAGTTATGATAGAACTCAGAAAAAGCAAACTATCCGATGGAACAAATTTTATTATTGATCAGTTAAAGTACTAAGTGAAGAGTTTTTTATTAAAAATGATCCTATAGGAAACTGTAACTCAAAATTGCTTACTGAACTTTGAGGAAAAAACAAATCACACGCTTTCAAGAAATAGTACATTTGCTTTAAAATGGAAACATTATGTGATTATTTTGACGTTATTCTATTATTTTTCTTTTTCAGCTGAAATAAGAGGACTTACAAAAACAATATAAATGTATTTAATTATATGTACATGATTGCAAAAGTGATACCAATATTTGTGATCGAATATTATCTAAGTAAGCATCCAATACACACTCAAAATAGGTAAAACTTTTTTATTATCCATTAACTGTAAATTTTTAGTAAATTAATTTAACTAAATCTCTTTTAGAACTATATGACAGTTATTGGTGATCAAACTAAGCCATTATGCAATACCTGCACGCTTCTAACTTCTACACTATGTGAGAGTACTGAGAACTTCACTTAAATTTAATTTACTGTAGCTCTCGCTCAGTGATTGGTCGAATGATGACTGCTGAATGGGAACTTGATCAACCTCAAAATTCGCAACCTTAATTACCAGGCTACAAAAAAACCATTTTTTATCTAATATCAATGACTTTACTGATATTCTAAAAATAATGGCGTTTCGTATAATAAAGATATAATATATATTACTATTACATATAACTTAATATTAATTTTATTTGGTTTTGCGACACACTCAACACGAGGGCTGTTTTTGACGGATTTCGTAATTTTCGACCACGATCAAGTGACGAGGATGCCACTTGAGTTGACAACCCTTTTCCAAACTTTCACATCGCACCAAATGCAGTATTTTGAGCTTTTATAGAACTAACACGTGCCTCGGCCTTTATACATGGTGGGTCTTCAGGGGACTAAGTTTCAAACCCGTGACTCGACAAAGTTAGCCACGAGTTCGTGACCATGACTACTCGGCCATTCCACAGACATAATTTAATAACAAAGATTAATTCTTTTTGGTTATGCTAAAGATATTACTTTACTAATGAATTAATAATTAAATACAAAGCGCAAGATTCTCAATAATTCCCAAATATTAAATTGTACATATATAAGAAGAAATTAGTATTAATATCTACGGATTCAAAAAAGATACACACACACAACTGTTCATTTTTGCAGCAATCTAGTCAGAAATTCAAAATTATTGAAAAGGAAAATTTATGTAATGTTTGTAGTAAAAGTCAAACTTTTAGTTAAGACTCATAATGACTGTACACATTGCTTAACGAAGATATGATATTAGTATTCTGGGAATTAAAATCTACTATTGAGAAGAATTACTTAAGATAACGGAACATGTATAATACATGATACAATAACAATTATTTTAACAATAGAAAGATGAGGTGAGCTTCATTTACTCAGAGATGAGTAGAGATATTTCGTTAATGAACATCTTTTGCTTCAAATTATTAAAATGAGAAGCTACGGAGAATAGTGATTAAAGAGATTAGAGGCTCCAGTGTTAGGTAAAGGGAAACTTATTTCAAGAACCGAAATTTGACCTCAGAAGAGATTCCCAGTTGTAATTCAATGGCTAATATTTAGTTTTAAAGGTGGAGAAAATTTTAATAAAGCTAATATTGTAACTTCAACACGATTGGATTAATTCCATAACACCTGGATTAAATTACTTGTACAAAAGAATGAAGGTTACATTTTCCTGAGGGACTTGTTATGTTCTACGAGATAGAAAACCATAGACATTACAAGTTGATATCTTTTGGATATTGAACTGATAACCAAAATACTATGAATCGTTCAGTTTTAAGATAACCAGCTACATTCGAAGCCATAATTTTGCAAAAGCGTACAAACGAATATAATATTTCTTTTAATATTTAGTGTCACTTGCATTGCGGGGGCTGCGGTACCCCAGAGGTCAAGGTATCGGATCATGGCAGGCATGTCATGAGTTCGAGCCCAGTACCACTAAAGACCCGCCGTGTAGGGCAGCGATGTACGTTAAATCTGTCGAGAGCTGAAACGTCCCCCCGTTGGTGTGGTGTGGTAGTTAGGAGAGGGGGTGCCAGCTCAGGTGTCGTTCACGTCACTTGACCATGGTTCAACATTACGTGGTCCGTCGCCAAAAGTCCTCGTGTTGCTGAACAGTGCGACGTTAGTATTCGCTCGCTCACTTACTCAGTCATTTGGATTGTAATACCCGTATAAAACTGTTTTAAGAATGTTATTGCAATAAAAGATTATTTAAATGCAATATTTTGTGACAAAAACAACTTAGAATTGTCTATTCTCGAGACATTCTTCTTTTATGAAAAATCTTGTGCTTATATATAGCTAAGACTTCTCCAGAGAGCCTGAACTAGGAGTTTTGAAAAATGCACAGTATTTTTAGAATTATTACCAATTTAAATAATTAACAGTATGTTTTTGTTAGAATTTCTCCACTTTGATATACTAAAATATGGACAAATCCACTTCTAAGTTATACAGTTGAAAAATCCTAGCTCAGGCTCTGTACAGAGGTCTGCACTATATATAGGAAAAAAATTGTTATTATAGAAGCATTTTCCATAAAAGGAGAATGTTTTGAAAATGCGAAATTCTACGTTCATTTTTTGCCTAAATGTTGCATTTAAATATTTTTTTATTGTAAAACTAATATGTGGAGGTATGAAATAATATGTATAAAACTTCCAATTACGATGCTACACTATTTGTAACTGAAAAAAATCGATACTATGACAAACATAACTATTATAATTTCACAATCAAAAAATAAAAAATAAAAAAAATCATAAAAAATTCTGGTTGTTGTTGTGTGTTTTTATCCTGGGATACATATGAAATATACGTGGAAGAACACAGAGACACATACAATACAAACAGAAAAATATTGATATTTATTACAGATAAGGATCCCAGCATATTACAAGAAGGGGAGCGCTGTGCTTTCCATTCGAGACGGGAATCCGTTACAGGCGAAAGTCCGACTTCTTTTCCCGAAGAAAACACAACTATGCCGGATTCGAACTTGAACCCACTTGGTTACAAGACTTAGGGTTATATCGACCATACTGATTAGGTGACCAATGTTCAGGTAAAACTAAAAAACAAAGAGAGAGATCTATATCACTATATATATATATTACAAATGAAAGCAAAATAAAATTTAAACCAAAAATATTAAAATACAACAATAATATTTAAGAGAAACAATACAGGAATATAATTGAATTTTGTTTGCTGAAAGAGAAAAAGGAACTAAAAATGACTTTCTTGATAAACAAAAAAATATTTAAAACTTTTTAAAAATGTAATATACTCTTTAAAACTTAAAAAAAAAAAAATGAAAGTAAAGATTAAATAACAATAAGAATAGAGTAATTATGCTTGAAAATTTCAATCAAAATACGATATATTTTTTTTTTGGTTTTAATATAAAATAAAATCAATGAGTAGAGAATTTATCAATCAAATCAAATTTAAAAGCACACTTGCTTATTCTAATTATAAATGTTACCGAGGGATCTTGGGATAAGAAT
Organism: Trichonephila inaurata madagascariensis; assembly: GCA_019973955.1. Lineage (NCBI taxonomy): Eukaryota > Metazoa > Arthropoda > Arachnida > Araneae > Nephilidae > Trichonephila > Trichonephila inaurata. The sequence continues at coordinate 1,355,963 of BMAV01013356.1, forward strand.
TACTCTTAATTAATATTTACATATTTTCAAATAAAAAAATGTCTAAATCATTTTTAATTCGCAATTTCTGATTGAGAGTTAACATAGCTTTTGAACAGTTACAATAATAAGAATTAAAATTTTTAAAAAAATCTTTTTGTTGATTTAAAAAAAAATAATTTAACTTTAAAATTTTACTGTTAAATTTAATGTTCACGTCTGTTTTTATGTAATTAATGTAATTAAAGTTGTTTTTTTTACATTTAATTAATATTCATACTGATGAGAGACAAAAATATTATATGAATGCAATTATTGCAAATTATGCATTATAAACTGCGTTTTTGTGCATTTTCACAATGTTCTGTTGATACCGGAAATAGTGAGTAAGAACTATTTTCCCTTATGCTTGGTCGTAATGAGTATATTCCAATGTTCTGCATATAAACCTGGTATAATTAATTTAATTTTCTGTCTATAATAGGTTTCCTTTTAATTATTTAAGCACAGTTAATAATCTTTGTCTTATGAGTTACGTGTTTTTCAAATATAACAATTATATTCACCTCTTTAACTATCCCTGTGTGATACCCTTTATTACTCTCTAATCGCTTTTTCCCAGAATTACAGTACCCTTTCTTGATAAATCTTGTCTGTTCTGAAATATGTATTGCTGAAAATATTTTCTCAATAAAGTGAAAAAGTATTTACTTGTGTTTAATTCAACTGTATATCCGTAGAATTATTTTTTCTTCTTGAGCAGAAAGCATCTTCTCTATCCTTACATTTAGTAAATGTCTTTCTTGTATTATTTCATTTATCTTTATTTGTTTTAATATCTAAAATATTTGCTAATTTTTTCTTTATAATTTGTTCTATACGAAAATTAATTTGTGTCCATAAGCTATGCATAGTTATTTTAAATATAATTTGAGGAAATGTACTCTACTTTTTTTCACAACTACTGTTTCCTTAAGTATACTCAAAAATATGTAATACATCTATACTTCACCAAAAAAAATACTTATGAAGAATAAAAAAATATGTTTAAAGAAATAAATACAACAGAAAATTCAATTTCGGTTCTTAAAATAAATCGTAACAGTTCTATATCACCTATTTCTAACAATGAACCAATTTGATAGAAATTAAAATTCAACAATCGAAGGTTTATTTATGAATGTAAAAACAAATCTCTCTCTCGTTACGCCATCTACTTTGAATTAAGTTATCGCTATCTTAACTCTTTCGTGGGCACAAAGCTAAAATACACTTTTCTGTGATAAAGTACTTGTTAAATGTAATGTTGTTACTAATGCCACCTGATCGGCAAAGGCCCATGAAATTCATCATGGTAAAGGGTTAAGTGACGCCTGTCGTTAGTGTAGCTTTGAGCACCATAATTTGGCTCGATTCCACCCCAATTTAGAGGGAGAACACTCTGGGGGTGGTCAGACGCCTTCCCGAAGGAACTATAGATGGCGGCACCACCTCCACAATTTAGGCATGAAACTGAATTGGAGGGAAATTTTCTCCAGTTTCCTGCACTCGTGAATCAGCCCACAAGACTTTCGGACCCACTGACTTAACGAGCACGTGCTCCGCGTGTACTCGGAGGGTATTTCGCGGTACGGGTATCGATCCCAGGCCTTCCGGTCCGGAGTCCGGTGCTCTAACCACTAGGCTACCCACGGCCTCTAAATGTATTGTTCTTATCCTATATACGCATTATTTAGTCATAAAAAAATATCTGATCAGGGTTTTTTTTCCTGGGGGGTGGCTAGACGTTAAAGCCACTGCACACTTAAGAGATTTAACTTACTTTTCAGGTCAGAAATAATGAATCATATTACAAATAACTTTTTATAAAAAATTAAAAAATTTATACTAATAACTAACTCAATAACAATTAAATACAAAATACAAGTGTAGTTAAATAATAATAGAATAGTTACGAAAATGTACATTGAAAATGGTATAAATCCATTTTTTATATTTTATTTAATTTCAATATAAAAAGTTAGAAATAAAGCAATATTTTTGAGCATTTTAATGAGTTATTACACAAATTTGATGACCTTATTACTGTGGAACTTTTCAAAGCAAGTAGGACCGTTTGCTTGAAGGCACAGTGGTACGTTGCAGGACCGACACAGCTATCAAGAGTGAGGAACGTTTTTTCTGGTACTGTAGAGAGAGCATCTCCTGTACAGACCACCTTCTGTTTTGACTGCTATATGTTTCTGTGAATTCTGGAGGAGATCTATTTTTTTATATAGTTTACCCCATTTTACTTCTGGTTGGGAAGTAGAAGGACACTGTATCTCATCCATTTCTTCATCATCTAAAGAAATGTTTTCCCCTTGAGCAACATTTTCAGCTTAATCTTCACCATCAGTAGCACTGTTCTTAGCGGCTGCTGAATCATCATCTGATGGCAATTTTTCAAACATAGCAAGAGTCTATTGAACACATAAATTTTTGTCTAGACACTGTTACACAAATATACTCAAATTCCACTTTACGTTGATAATAATAATAAAAATCAGTGTACAATAATCTTTTAAAACGAAAATAATAATTAAAAATATATACACATCTATAAGTAAAAAGTAGTCAAAGTATTTTATGTTTATGCTCCTCAATAATATGCAAATGTTTACTCGGAGAATGAAAAGCTATAATGAAAGATTTTCGAACCCAAGAATCTCGTACCACATATTGTAAAAAAGTTTGTTTGTTTTTCCCAACCCCAATATTTTCAAGTGCTCTCTCACTCGATTGGAGGAAGAGAAAAAATTTCAAGGTCCTTTTTCTTTTCTATGTAGGCAGTGGATAGAGCCTCCATCCATATATAAAGGCTTTCCAAAAACATAAATAAAAACTTTTTTTAATTGCATATTTGCTTAATTCATTCAGATGAGAGAAAAGTATACTTAAGACTCGTCGAAATTTTTTTTTCATAGATCAGAAATTTTATTTATAGTAATCAAAATATAACTTGTAGATTCACACCGAGAAAAATTGCTTCTACCTACCCATCAGAGGACATGAAACGCAAAAAAGGTATCGTGCTGCCATTTGTAATAATTTTTATGCGTTTTAGCTTCAATACATGCATGTGGATAGACTAAATATCCACCGCCTACTTGGAGAAATTTTTTTTGTTTTGTGGCTAGACCTATTAGCCACTGCCCGCGAAAGGGTTAAATAAGGACACATGCACTACATAATGTTGATACCTATAGCACTTCTAAAAACTGCCACATGCATAGAACACATTTAAAGCGCTTTATTCCTTTAAAATATATATATAGGGAAGTTTGTGGTTTCATGTAAAATAGAATCTGTCATTTTTTATTTGTTATTGTTTTAAAACGGTTAATTAATTTGCAACTTATTTTTAAAATTCGTTTAACACAGGTGTCAATTACTTCCTCAATTCTTCTTGATGAAATTAATTCCCCATGTTCTCGGCTTTTTTTCGAGTTGATGGCTTAAAACAATTTCCAGTAACCCTAAAAAATATTATCTTCATGCCACAAGCTTCTTCAAACCGACAGTTCAAACTCGCGAACTTAGATTACACCAATAATCATCATACGCATAATAGAGATTACTACACTGTAAATTACAAAGAGCTCAAATTCTTCATGAGGTGAGATGTGAACGTCAAAACAGTTGAGTATATATGTGTTCATACAGTGTCTTTTACCTATATATATATATATATTGCAAAGAATGTTGTGTAGCTTCAAGAACAACATTATGTAACAAAAATAAAACAAGGGGAAATATTAAGATAAGGAAATAAATTAATTATATAACTTATAAACTTTAAAAAATATTTAAAAGCTACCATAAAGTAAAAGTTATTAGATATATTCAATAGACATGAATGCGTGAGTGAAACTTTATTTCTTTTTCCACTGAGATAAAAGGAGTTTTTTAAGCCCCATTTCAAGAATGAGATTTAATGAAATTTTCACAAATTTAAATATATATTCGCGCATTTTATTTATTTCCTATATTTCATATGAAAACTGTTTAAAATGTTCGTCCAAATCACAGCTTTATTGCCCCTTTCTTCAAGGTAAATATTTCTGAATTTATGTCAAACTGCAACAATTATTCATGTACTTTCTGCGTCGAATCATGACAAGCCGGCGAAGTACTCTAAAATCCTAAAATTTGTGTCTTACCATGTCATATATCCTATTTTCATATCATCTATTTACAAATAGTTTCAGAGGAAGCTATTTTTTTAAATCGCCTATGTCATGGAAATCTACAACTACAGTGTTGAAAGCGTCATCTTTCAAATGGCTGACAGTCGGGTCGTATATCAAGTCTTGCACACCAACTATATTTTAGGAAGATGTGTCTTTTGGCTCTTCGTGTCACATTCGAATGAATTGTGTAACATAACACATATATTACTTGAAACGTGTTTTAAGATTAATGATTTCAATAGAGATATTTGATATCAATGTTATTTCACATAACTTATTTGTTTTCTTTTGAGTAAGATGGTATAAATTAATAATTAAGTTAACGCTTGTTCTCCATTTTTAGATACAGCATAGAGTGTAACTTTTAGATATAATACATGTACGCAAAATATGAGATTGAATACAATTTCTTCAACTAACGTTACACTATAGTCCCTCAGAGGGGTTATAAAATTGTATCTGACAATACTGAGCATGGGCCAGATGAAGAAAACTCATTTAAAAAGGCACTCTCGAAATATCCACAGTGCTCTCCAAGTTTATTCATATGTATTTTCCAAGCTTCTCGTGAAAGTATTACAGGGACCGTTCCAACCTATTTACCTTTTTAGATAAGAATCTCGGGATATTTACCGTAATAGATATTTTGAGCTCTGAATGTGGAGCATTTAAAGTTGTATTTAAATATCCGCAGCTTGTTAGTCGTAAATGTTGATACTATTTGGGATGAGATAAATAAATAGTACTATGAAACTTCTGAAAATCCTGTATCTAGAAAACTAGCATCAAGATATAAAAATCTGATACATAAAACATATTTTGAACTATTATGAAATTCACTAAATTTATGTAGATAAAAAAATATGTGAATAAAAGCTCTAATTGAAAAGAGGAGACATTCATTTCTTTTTCATTAAAGTTTAAACCCAGAAAATACACAATAAATAAAAAAAAATTTGTTCCTAAAAATGGGAATTTTAATGACAAACACCAAGAAAGATATATCATGTATATCAGACCGTTCAATCTTATCCCTCACTTGGATTATCACTGTGCAGATATATACAAACAGTTAAAAACTACGTTTTGTAGAAGTATGTAACTCCTTTCAAAATGACTTGGAGATTTGAATAATTTAAAAGATAAATTGAGTGATTCATTAGAACAAATATAAGATAGAAGCTTTTACATCTATATCTATCTATCGATCTATCTATCTATCTATATATATATATATATATATATATATACAGAGAGAGCAGATTTTATGGATAGAAATTTAATTGTTTTGAAAGACAATGTACAAAGAATATATCGAGTTACGTTTAGTGCGTTAATACATTTTTTACCAACAAAGATACGATTCTCTATCTTAAAATAAACTTTTGCGTGTGATGTGAAAATTTGTTTTTCAAATGAAGTAAAAATTTCTGCTTTGCAATATTACTAAAAACTAATTATATTGTAAATATTTATGCGGTTTTTTTTTTTTTTTTGGATATTATTAGAATAAAAAATTTTAGAAATTATCCCATTGACCAAATGACTCTAAATTTGATTGTAATTTTGAGCGTTATTAAAATTTTAAATGAAAAAAAGCGAATCAATAAGAAACGATGGTCATTTTTGAAGATTTATTTTATTTTCGTATCAACATTTTTATTAGTAATCAATAGTTAATAAAGAAACATAGCTTTAAATTAAATTTCCTTTGATCAATTTTTATCAACAAGCAAATGACGATGGTTATCCAATAATGACATGAAGATATCAAATACATCACGAAACTAGAATTGACTGGTTATGCAAATTCAACTGCATTTATTTTTGCAGATTTTATTTTTTTGAAAATAATAAATATTAATTTCTTAAATATGTTCTCAGATATTATAGGATCGGATATTTTTGCTCGTTAATTATCAAATTTCAATCATTAGATATTACTTATTCTACGTACATTTAAATTTTTTCATACATATAAATAGCTTTACAATTTAAATTTTGGCTAGTCTAATAAGTTTTTATACATGATACAGCTAATTTGTTTGTATTAACGTCCTTCTACAGTTTCATAAATAACCTTTGACAATAGGCCTCATAATTCTGAGGCATGAAGAAACCACAATGATAATTACCTGCGTTGGAATTTCATTGAACTTATTTAACAATATAAGATACCATAAGGTATTTGGTTACTTAATTTGACATAACATTGCTCTACAATTGTACAAATGGAATTGACTACAGAATCGTCATTAAGGACTATAGTCAAATGACGAGGATAACAAATGAAATGCTTTCTAATTCTTCAAATCTCCACACAAAGCTAAGTGAAGTCTTAATTTCCTGTTGAATATGAGGTTTAAAAGTTTCTATAACTCCGCATGAGTTTGACTAAATGTAAATTGACCGGTTCGCGAATTGAACATCTCCAGGTACATGATACATACTGCTTTAAATATTGCGCTACCTTGAGTTAAGTTTAAAACGCTGAGTGTGTTTCTCCTTGAAAGAAAACATTCGTATCACTAATTATTATAGTATTTTGTGTTTGTACAAAAGACTAATTCTGTTTCTGTTCTTATTGCAGGAAGATAACCGTCACTTAACTATTTATTTGATATAATAGATGCGAACTCTCGCCGGCGGATGTGTGAGGCTGCATCAAAGGATGAGACATATTTTTAAAACCAACACTTTTACTATGACAATCAAATCTTCATTCAACCTAAGCTAGGGCAGAAGCTGTCAGACTAACTATTAACTTAAGTTTCTATGATAATTGTTCAACACTTAGTTTTGACGTATAAATCCGCAGCAATACTAACCTTCCTAAATTGACCCGTCAGCGGTCCTTTTTCTTGAACTTCGGTTGCTTCAACGATATCTCTAACACTTTAGCTTCAGAATGATATAACAATTGCCTACCTCTCTCTAACTTCTCTTTTCTCTTGACTTTAAATACCAACTCTCATTAACATAAATCAGGGTCCTTTACAGAAAGTGGTTCCATAATCATACAACGTTTAAAAAAGTTTTCTCTAGATAATTAGTAAGAATCACGAATTGAACCCGTAACATAATGTTATTGTTAAAATAAAGTGATCTGATCCTAAACCTGAGTTAATTATTTATAGGCTACTACGTCTACATTTAATGTCTAAATATAATGTGTGTTACTTTTTCCCCAACTACAAGTAGGGGTGTGGAAACTTACTGATTTGAAAATGCAATAAAACACACTACATGTTTCATTCGACTTTATTGTTATTTTCCGCCCATCATGTAACATTGGAACTTTCAATTTATAGTTATAAACACAATGTCTGCTAAATGTCTCCCTTCATTTTGAATACATTAATGCAGTTGATTTCAAAAACTTTGAATCACTTTTTCAAGCATATCGACCGGGATATTGTCAATTTTAGCTCCGATGTTGTTCCGTAGGCATTCCAGGGTCTTGGAGCAATCTTTGTAAACTAGTTACTTGAAATAAGCCCACAGGAAGTAATCAGAGGGAGATAAGCTAGGTGAGCGTGCAGGCCAGTTTACGTCTCTTCGCAGGGAGATGAGTCATTCGGGGAAGGCTGATCTTAAAACACTCATTGAACCCTAGAGGTGTGGACTGTGGCCCCATCTTGTTGTAATCACACGTTGTCAAAATCCATTTCTTGGAGAGCGGGTAAGAATAATTGTTGGATCATTGTCACACACCGGTCTGAACTGACACACGAACTAGTTGCACATTTTCAAGTGTTCTAACAAAATTCGGAGGTCGTTTCCTTTCTTTGGAGACATTCCCCGTTGCTCCGAAGGCATCCATCCACATTAAAATACATTTCAGATCAGGAACATGACGTCGTGGAGGAATATTGAAGTGACGCCGAAAGGCACGTTGCACTGCAATCACCGACCGACCATTAGAGAAATACGCCTTCAAGGCAAAAACCCTCGGCTGCCTCGACCACAACATGTTCAAAACTGAGACCCAAATATCCCACTCCACCTCTTCCTCTAAAACCCTCCCTATGATCATCACATAAACATGCTCAAAACAGGAAATTCCCCTCTCTCCACCCTGTATAATCTTAGATTTATTGGGTTTCTTTTTTTAAAAAAGAAATATTTTAAACAATGCTAAAGTAGAGCAATGAGAACACTATTGGTGACATTAATAAGTCAAATGTTGCTTGCGCGATCCATGATCATGTGAAAAGGACTATATTTCATTTCTAGTGCCTTCATCTCTTTCCTAAATGTCTCATTATACTACAGTAGAGCTTTGAGACCTAATTTCATTTACCGTGCTATTACCCGTATTATTCCACACGACGGTTCTTGATACACGAGCTTCAGATTTGACTTGAATGTTGCTTTCAACCAGCACGCTGAATCTGACCATATTCGACTACAAAGAGCTAGAGCTTCGCACACGTGACTTATATTCTGCCAAGATGTTGTAAGTAGACTGAAACAAACAATATCATATTTACATGAATTATGGCTGTTAAATCTGATTCAAATATTTTCATACTAACAGTTACTTTTTTTATGAATTTACATTATAATAAACAGAGATGGTAGACATTGTTATTAGCTTTAAACACTCTCATAACCATTATCATGTATTTTAAAAGATGTAAGCAAATTTTTCATTGATTCCACATAACATTTATGTATGTAGAATCAAATAGTGAAACTACTAATTAGTATACTTTTAAATAGTGATGATAATCAGAAAAATTCAATTTCATTTCTAAGAAAAACATGAAAAGAAAAAAAGAAGATATAAGGTATATTGGGAAGCAAAAAATAAAAATATTTCTTAAAAGAATCCACGAAACATTCCAAAATACTTTTAAAACAATTGCTAATTATAAGTGCATTAGAAGGAATTGTTCATAGCATAAATTAAACAAATAAAAAGACACATGATATTACAATTCCATCAATTAAAACATCATGAAGAGATAAATTTTTTACTAATTGGTTTATTATCACGTCAATAAATAGAATTTTCGACTTATTACATTCACATTAAGTATTTGATTAATAATATGAGACTATAAAAATCTTTACTTGACATTTATTTTTATCAATTTCTTTAATAGCTTACACTTATGTAAGGAGCTTATTTTATCTCTCTTTCTCTCTCCTTATTCAATATTTTTAGTTTCCAACTTAATTTAAAAAGTAATCAGTATTTTTTTGTTGTTTTTTTGTTTCTAATTTTGTAAGTAGTATTGTGAAATTTCGAAAAAATATTAAAGTAAAAACCATAAAAGTAAAAACATACAGCAAAATACGATTTGTGTCTAGATATTTCACATCATTCGCCAATCATTTATACTTATTACGCTTCTTTTAAATAACTTTTACTATTGAAAACCATCTTAAATCTCAATAGTTTTTGTTACTTTCACATTTTTATACAACTGGTTACTATTCCCCATTGCACATTAGTAACTTTGTTTACTATCTTTACTGTGTTCTAACAAAAATGTAGAATACAGTTTTCAAATATGTCTCATGACGCATAATAAAAAGAACAGTTCAACAAAAATACTTTAAGAATCATTGGGGATTTTATCTAAATTGCAAAAGTCCATTTTAGCATGAAAGAAGAATATTTTCAAGTCTTGTAGCTGCCAAATAGCTTCATTTGCTCAAAGTAAAATTGGATGCAGATATTTTTGTTTTCTTATTGCGGATTCAGTTCGCTTAGAAACATTTTTAAATAATTTATGACACTAGAAAGCGGAATCATTTTATTCATACATTCTCCATTGCCAAAGTAGGAAAAATTATGTATCTCCTGGAAAGTCTGTACATTTATATTTGTTTCCATTCTGTCGCAAAAAATGTCGAAGTATTTTTGATCGTCAGTTTATTTTTATGGAATATATTGAATTTGAAATCTGAAGCAACAGTGAAATATCACTTAGTTTTAAATTCAGTATATGGGATTAATGTACACACACATTCTATACTTGTTTAAATTTTTCTGCTCTGTGTATATGTCTTTAAATATAAATTATTCATCAGAAACCAGTATTTTCATCATTATTTCAAAGATCTCTATATTTTGCATTTTTAACAATATTATTCTCAACTGCTTTGTCGGAAATGCATATTTTTGTATCAATAAAAAAAATGAAGATGAACTTTATAATTAAATTTTTTATAAAAGCAAAATCTAAATGTGTGAAAACAACAGATTTTAAACCAATCATCAAGTTAAAAAAAATATGCTTAATCAGTGAGGTTTGGAATTTATTTTCTAGGGATAATATTAAATGAGTTTTGTTGGAAGTATAACACAAAAATTCAGTCTGATGAAAAAAGATGAGTTTTTAACAATTGAAATTTGCAGGTAGTCTATTATTTTTTTTAATAAATAAAGGCATCATACTCAGTCCAAATTACTTTTGAATTCATTTGCATGCCTTTTAAAAATTATATAATGTACTGTTTAGCATTATAATGTCATGTTTCATATTTTAAATTTTCTTATAGTTTTTAAATTTGAGAAGCAAAAATAAAGGAACAATTTATACAGATAAATAATGGAATAGTGTAAATAATTCAATCTAAATAGATAAGTAAAAAAATTTGCTCATTTTAATTATAGAGAAAGAAGAGTGAGAAAAAAATTCATTTAAATAAGGATTTGATACCAAATTTTACAAAAGGTCAAACGTATAATACAGAGGAAGATCGTGCATTTTCAAAGGAAAAAAAATAAACATTTTAACAATACATGAGGGAGGGAATATTAAGGTTGCACTGTTCAGCTACACGAAGACTTTTTTTGGTGACGGACCTCATAATTTTGAACCATGGTCAAGTGGTGAGGACGACACCTGAGCTGGCACCCCCTTCCCTAACTACCACACCAAAGGGATACCGTTCGAGCTCTAGACAGATTTAGCGTGCAATGCTCCCCTATACTGCGGGTCTTCAGTGGCTCTAGGCTCGAACTCATGACATGCCGGCCACTAGGCTACCGCAGCTACTTAGCGATACATGATTGTTGATAAGTTATATGTATTCTTAGAGGGATGTAAAATTTCATATAGACTAAATACTTGCAAATATGAAAACATCAGGAAGTTAAACAAGCTATTCGAGCATAAAGAAAAAGAAAAATTTTAGGTTTTGCGCAAGAAATTTTCCGCTGTTACTAAAATCTGATTTGGTTTAATTAACGTTGCAGCAGAATAATTCAATAAGCGATTAAATCTTGAATTTCAAAAAGGAACGTTAAAAAAAATAGTTAATCAATATATAGATACGTAAATAATGCAGCACTTCAGAAATTGGGATTAGAACCAGGCCTATTTAAGAAATATTAAAGAATCTCTGTAATACTTTGAATATTATTTCTCGTGAAGCAGGACTGTCACAAACAGGTACAAAATATTTCACAAATCAAAAATAATTTTTTATTCTTCCAACAGCTTGTTTATGAAAAGCAATTTAGTGTTTAAGGAATACATAACTCCAGCGTAATAGTCTATGATGGGAATAAATTGAATTCATAACAACATATCCTGATTGAAATTCAAAAGAAGTAGTCTCATGACGCAACACTCAGTTACGAAGGACTCAAATTTTGCAACTATATCTAAAGATTTTGTTATTTATAAATGTCACCAAATAGAACTCTCGTATCACAACTGCAATTGAGTGGTTAGCTTTAACCTTCTTTAAAATTCTGTAAAATGACATGAATGATCTAAATTAAATATTTTTACAGAACATGGGAATGAAATTTTAAATTTAAAAACTTACAATAACTGCAACACATAATACGGTAGAAGAAAATAAATATTATATTAGAAGAGAGAAAAAGGGAGAGAGTTTAATTCCAAAAATTATTCCCCAATTTCTTAAACATTTTCAGAGCACAAACAAAATTTAAAAACGCTCTTGTCTATTATTCTTTTGTGAATGGTTCTTTTTAGCTCACACATATTAGTATTAATACGTATCCTCAATTACAAATTTCTGAAAGGAAACTTATAATGGACATTAAGATGTCCCTGAAAACTCAGATAGGTTTCTTAGTAATTTTACTAATGTTCTTCTATTTTTTTACTATACATATATAGAACTGTACCTAGAAGAATGCCCTGAAAAGCATTCTCAAATTTCTTGCTGTGTTATTCAAATTATTTTCTTGATGTTGTATCGATTGTATCGAACAGTAATGAAAATCTGGTTGAAAGAATTATAATTAATATCAGGCAATCAATTACGGGAAATTGAAACAGCGCATTAAAATAAATTTTTAATCTCTTTACCAGCAATTAAATTAGTGCAGTACAGAGACAGATTATTATAGACAGATATTGTTACCAATTACTTTCTGCATTTAAATTAGTAGTAAAAAAATATCGATCAAAACTCATTTTTTGTTTTATAAGTTTTGAATAAAAAACTTACTTAAATTTTGATATTTTATACATTTATTTAAAAAAAAATTTAATTAAGTATATTTTATGTAAGCAATTAGTTCAAAATTTGCAAAAATGTTTTCTTTATGAAATATTCTAAGTCATTTTTCACTAAGAATACTAACTTGTAAAGAATTCGTTAAACACTACTATTAAGAAAGTATTTTAAATGAAAAACAGTAAATACCGCTACATTAACGACATGCTAACACGTATGCGTAATTTATCCGCTTTAATAAAATCGCGTGATTATAGACTGTTTTAAATGTAGAGGTGAAAAGAGAGTGAAAGAGAGCGCAAAAGTGTTCTTAATAAGATTACAGCCTAAACGATGATGCAATTATAATGTCGGCTACCTCGAAATGACGTCTAGATAGCTTTCAGACAAAGTACAGAATTAATCTGTTGGAATTCTCCAAAAATGAGTTTAACAATGTTGAAGTTTCTCTTGTCCTTGTTATCTTTTAGAAGGTAACAAATTAACTTCTGAGAAGGTTTTTTTAGCAAGTAATGGTTAAAAGATAACGTGAAAGGGATTTATGAATGTTTACTTACAGAATACATGACACTGTCTAACCATACTGCATAAAAAGTGGATGGATATAATATCCTGCATTTCTATCTTTTTTTTCACAATAGTTGCGACATATTTCAAGTTGATAATCCCAAATCCCAATTCAATACGAATGAAACTATTTGCAGTTTTGAAATAAATTAATTACCCTAAAACTTTCAGTGTTTGAAAGAGTTGTTATTGTGAAAGTTTTTAACATAAAAAGTTATAGATTTTTAGAGGAATATTTGATATGGTCTCTATTGGGAGAATTAAGGATCCCGCAATATTTCTTGAAAGCATTAATTGTTGAAGAATATTTGCAACTTACAAAATGTTGTACTATGAACATCATGTACGTCTCCAATTGATATATTTATATAAAATGTAATGGACTTTGTCTGTACTTTTGATTGAAATTTCTATATAATACTGAAATCATAAGAAAAACATTATAAATGGGGAATGTTACAACCGAAATGTTTAAAGAAGAGTAGCTCATTTTCAAATGATATTTGCTTTTTAGATTAGATTGTAATTTGTCACCATAAAAAAAACTTCTGAGAACATGAAAACTCAATTTATGTAACATAAAAATTTCACGTAAGCAACCGAAATTGAAAATTTCAATATGTCTTGAATAAAAACATAATTGCTTACATTTTTCAAATCATACGACGCAACCATTTTGTATTCCTCTAAAGTAAAACATATAAGAAATTAAATTGTTGAGCATTTTACATTTAAAAGCAATAGCTAGATGATATCTTTTAGATAATACGTAAGGCTCGAAAGATTTGGAAATTGAAATTTTGCTCAAAGATAAGCTGTAAGCAGAGGACATAAAAAAAACTGAATCATCGAAAGGTCTCATGTAAGACACTAAAATAAGACAGGTCCCAAAACAATCTGCAAAAAGAGCACAATTCAAAGTCTAAAAGACGAACTCCGCTATGAAAGAAGTTTTCCATATAAAGTGAATCAAAAGACACTTTTGAATGGGAATTCCTAAGAGAAGTTCAAAATAAAAGGACAAAAAATATCTGCAAATAGAATAGCTTTTGTTGTCATAGAGAAGTGCAGTTCTATATTTATGGGAAGAATGATACGCTAAGCATTTAAGAGTTAGGGTTTAAAGAGAAAAAGAAGGTAGTTGTTCTTCTTATCAAAATAAAATTTGCCAATTTTAGGATAAATAACATTGTAGATATATAGGACTATATAGAATAAAGACTAACAAAAACATCACAATAATAAATACATAGTCAATTGAACACACACGCATATATATATATATATATATATGAAAAAATTTGCATTTAGGGCATTTTTGTGTTGAATATATATTTTTTTCTGGTTGCTGCTGTCGTGGAAGGGATGAGGAAGTGTATAATTTTAGTTACAAATTTATTTAGTTTAAAAAAAAAATACTGCATACAAACAGAGACGAGTCACAACATGCAGAGACGTTGATATGGTAGTGATACATAAAAACACTCTTTGTTCGCTATGGTGACCTCAGTTTTTGTAGGTTTTGTCCACTGGAAAATTTTAGAATCATAGGATTTCCGGAGACTTTTTGATTGGTCAGACTACAAGGGCGATGCAAGATTGCATCATCCTGTCTTAAGATAGTTAACGTGTCAGTTTTTGGGAGATAAAGTTGTGGTTATTTCCCGTTAGGTGAGTTAATTAAAATTGACTATCAGGAGCGTCTCGGAGGGTTTAAGATTACTATAAAATAAAATCCATTGAGAGAAAATTTAAGCGAATTATTTCATATATATTGCCATCATGTTGTTTGATGACTACTAAATTTGACGCAAAACATCGTATCCAAAAACTTAAAACAAGTTATTTAAATAAGAAGCTCACCTTTTATTATTTTTAAAATTTCAGTAAATTTCGATTGGTCCTTCCAAAGTAAAAAGAATTTAGCAGAGTTATACGTATTAAGCTAAAACAGAAAACAAAATGCCAAAAAGATTAACAGAAACTAATGAAAACAATTTTTGTTATTATTTTGAATACAAATTATATGGATGATAAAATAATGACACAAGTAGAATGCGAACATTAATAGTAAGAACCTGTTAAGCTATGTTAAATGTCCTCTTCAACTAGATCAAATGCATATACATTTTCAGCATTGCTGATTTGGAAACAACTAATCTGAAAAAAATGAATTAAACCACAATGCGTAGCTTAGAAATACATCACCAGAAAATCACCACTAAGCATTTCATGAAATTCTATCATAACATATATCAACCAACTTTAAACTGAAGAAGTAATACATTAATATTAACTAAAGCCCTAAAAACAATCTAAATCAGATAAAATATGTTTAACTTTCATTAAACCTATATCAATAACAGTCCTATGCTGAATAGTATACAAATCATGTAGACACAAATATAAATGCTTGAACGTATAGTTTATTGCAATAATTAATTTGAAAAAGTATTGCAATTCGACTACAAAAAACAGATGAACAAATGTAGAGAAAATGAAGAATAAACCATGACATGTGACGAAATATCGCTCTTCTCAACATTGATTTTTTTAAAAAAAAAAAATCTAAAGGGAGAATTTTGAGAAAATTGCTTCAATGTGTATTCTATCATCCTTAGTTTCAGAGAAGAGCATCATGATAAATAATTTTAAATGTTTCCATTTGGAGCGAGGATGTACAAATTTTCAACATTGTTATCCGTAAATAAAATTATCCGTGAGTGACTCAAGGATTTCTCTGATCCAGCCCAATGACTAGAAGAGTGTCCTTGGCTGCTTTGATGATTTTAAACTGGAATAGAAGAATATCTCCCGTTGAATATATCATAATTCAATAACTTGTTAAATCAAAATAATAGCTTCAATAACTTTGGCATTAGCCTTTGAATGGATAATTTGGACCCATTACAAGGTGAAGGTGGACCTAGATTTCTGAGAAACACAATTGAGTGCAAATTGGGAGTTCTAAAATAGGTGAAAGTAACCAGACAATTCAAAAGAACAAAAAACAAAGTCGGATAACTAATTCCCCTTTAAGTCATAAATGCTTGTCATTTTTTTTTCATGAGTGAATCTGTCAAGACTGTCCCAATCACTGATGATATAATTGAGGTCAACCTGTCGAACAACCAAATTGAAATGTATGCTACCTTGGGCCAATTAAGAAATCAAAGGGAAAAGATAAGAGCCATCGCTATCAATTGGGACTACTCCGTAAAAGAATGTACGATTCCTTCATTTCCAGGGTCCAAGTACTTGCGTCATTATTTAGTATAAACTAAGAAAACTATATAACCATTTATAGGAAATCAATATGTATTTCATGTGGTTCATTGATTCTTTCCGTTTGATTTTATTCCACCCACTCTCATTCATATTCTTCCATATTTATTAATATAGATTATTGCAAACGGATACACGGAGGAACAGCATTAAGAATAACTTAATTTTAGAAATGTTATTGTTTTTATTATTTCAAGTATCTAAAATTTGAACAAAATAAAGTAAAGATTGATAGGTAATCTTTCAGAAGACATAACATTCAATCAATATTATATATATATATTTTTTTAAAAAAATTAAGTGATTTCAAGTTTTTTTTTCTTTCTTTTTGAACTGAAAATAAATTTGGGCTATTCTGCTTAAATATTGAGAAGAAAAAAATACTTTTAAAAAGCTCTGGGGTATAAATAAACTCAAATATTTTCTAATATAAAATAATAACTTAACTTAAAAAAGTATTAAAAAAATTAATGAGACAATTTGTTATCGAAAAAGAAAAGAAAATATTTTTGTACACATAATATGTATCTGATAAATAAAAGGTTTTGAAAAGAAAGTATGTTTTTTTTAAAATAAAACCTTTCAAAAAATGTTCAATCCAATGTATATTGAATATTTTTGAAAGGAAATTTGCTTCTGCTCTTGCTGCAAAATATGTATTACATCTATATATTTCTATAACATTGATCAAAGTAGTTCTATAGCTATATTCAGTATCTCTTTTCGTATATAAATTCTGAGTAACTTATGAAAAAAACCTCTCATTTAATTCACTTTTGTTTTCAGTAGCATTAAGCGTTAGAAATACAGCAGACTAAATTTCAATCCACCTTTTTTGGTTCTGGTTAACTTTCTGGTTTGGACGACATGTAAACTGCATCGTCTCATTCGACTTAAAATAATAAATTACTGTTGTTCAGGAGTTTGTAAATTTGCTCAAAAAGAAATAAGAGGCATGAACGCAGAATCTGCTGGAGTATTAAATTATTACAAAATCTGATTTATAATAATCAGAGATTTATCATATTTAAGGATATTACCTTATCTTATTTTCCCCAAAATCATTTTTACTACCTATTTGAACTAATTAAAAAGTCTTACTAACTGCAGAGATACTCTTGTAATATGTTTATACATTATTCAACGCAATTTAAAATTTTATTCTACATTTAATTTCACATTTCTAAGGTATCCGACTACGATCGGAATCATGATTTTGAAAAAGCGTATAAATGGATAATATTTGTGGTATTTAGTGTCACTTAGATTAGAAAACGTACATAAAATCATAAAATTGTTTTAAGAATATTATTACAATAAAAAATTATTTAAGTACAATATTTTGCTAAAAAATTAACAAAGGATGACCCATTTTCAATATATTTTCCTTTTATGAAACATGCTACTATTAAAAGAATATTTTGCCCATATATAGCTCAGATCTCTGTACAGAGACTGAACTAGAATTTTTGAAATATATAACTTAGAAGTGGATTTATCCATATTTTACGACAACAAAGGGAAGAAATTTTAAGAAAAAAACGCCGATAATTATTTCAGTGGGTGGTAACTCTGAAAATATTGTGAATTTTTCAAAATTCTTAGTTCAGACTCTGTGGAGAAGTCTTTACTTTATATAAGCAAAATATTATTATTATAGAAGTATTTTTTATAAAAGGAGAACGTTATGAAAAAAAATTATTCTACGTTAATTTTTTGCCAAAATATTGTATTTAAATAATTTTTTTTGTCATAATGTCACTAAAACAATTTTATACATGTATTCCAATCTAAGTGACACTAAATATCATGAAAATTATCCATTTATGCGCCTTTTTAAATTCACGGTTCTGAACGTAGTCGGATACCTTAAAAGAATAATAGAAAAAAAGTGCTTCAGGCTCATATATGTTGTTTTAAATAGAAATGGACAAGCTGTAATTGCGATTAGCTTCAGTTTCAGCACAAAAAGATGAGGGAGTTTTATTCACTTATTGAAAAGTACTTTCTGAAATTCCTTTACGAATGAGTAAAAGTGAGAGAACCATCGCACTATAAAACTGCACGAGGGCTAATGGATACGGACCTCATAATTTTGAACAATAGTCAAGTGACGAGGACGACATTTGAGATGGCAACCCCTCTCCTAACTTATACACCCCACCAACAGGATGACGTTTGAGCTTCGATACATTTAGCGTGCAGTGGTTCCCTCTACACGGATTCCTTTTCAAATGATGCTTAATATTACATTCAATAAACCTTATAACATATAGTTATCAATTAATTCAATTTCTAACATGAAACAGAAAATCCATTTTGAGTATAGTCTTAATGCAAGCAGTTTCATAGCAAATAAATCTATATACTTAAAAAAAGAACTTAAATTTTTCAAGAAACACAAGAGGCTTTCTTCACCATACAAAAACAATTTCTAAATCATGTAAATTTAACTAATTAAACAAATCAATCCAACATTTTTTTCATGCATGTAAATTTTTTTTAGCATGAAAACGTTGAACATTTTACAACCCCTATAAACAGAAAGAAAATTGACAAAATCTATTTTCTTCCATATTTATGAACATATTTCAATAGCAAATATTCAACCAGCCATAACCATTATTTTGATTATTTAATATAACTTATAATTACCACTATTCTTCCAGCAATAGGTTCGGTCATTAGATGAGAGTACTTCTAGTTTTACACAAAAGTGCTGCATAAATTTACCTGAATCTTTACATTAAATGAACATTCACATTTTCCTTTCCTTTCTTGTTTTAAAATTTTTAAATTACATTTTTGTAATCGATTCCCTATTCCAGAAAATCATGTCTTTCGCTAAAACATTTCATTCGTAAACTTGAACATGAAATTTAATTCATTCAGTTTCTTTTATATTCCCAATCTGTTAATTGTGTTGTTTAGAAAATAGTTTCATTTTTTCCCAACATGAGACTTATATAATTGTATTTTTCATACTTAAGCCGCATTGTCATTATATATATTTTTAAGACTGATATAATGAGGCTTGTTTATGAAAAATTTTGTTTCTGCGCAATAATTTTGAAGTTATACTTCTTTTGGGGCGTTAGAGAAATATAGGATGAGGGTAAATTTTTACAATGCGCGCTCATACCATCATGAATGTGACACAAAACCGTCACGGATGTGACGCACACCATCACTCATGTGAAAATCCTTTGTCTAGAAATATACAGAACGGGACAAATCATTCCCGCCTTCGAAATTCTCAGAAAAATATTTCTTTTCACTTGCCTGAAGAAGGGACACCCGGGTTTGAACCGGAGACTTCTCGATCTGCAGCTGAATGCCCTATCAATGAGCTATACACCCGCGTCAGCGAACCTTTGCTTTGTGTTCCGTAGGAACGGATACGAAAATGTTTTGATTAGAAACATGCAGAACGGGACAGATCATTGCCGCCTTCGAAATTCTCAAAAAAAATTATTTCTCTTTGCTTCCCTGAAAACGGGGGCTCCCGGGTTTGAACCGAGGACCTCCCGATCTGCAGTCTAATGCTCTACCAATGAGATATACACCCCGTGTCAGAGAGCCTTTGCCTTGCGTTCCGTAGGAACGGATACGAAAATGCTTTGTCTAGAAATATACAGAATGGGACAGATCATTCCCGCGTTCAAAATCCTCAAAAAAATTTTTCTCTTCACATCTCTGAAGAAGAAGACTTCCGGGTTTGAATCGGGGATCACTCGATCTGCAGTCAAGTGCTTTACCACTGAGCTATACCCCCGCGACAGCTAACCTTTGCTTTGAGTTCCGTAGGAACGGATACGAAAATGCTTCGATTAGAAAATGCAGAATGGGACAGATCATTCCTGCCTTCAAATTTCTCAAAAGAATATTTCTCTTCACTTCCCAGAAGAAGGGAGCATCCGGGTTTGAACCGGAGACCTCTCAATCTGCAGTCGAATGCTCTACCTCCGAGCTATACCGTCGAGTCAGCGAACCTGTGCTTTGCGTTCCGTAGGAACGGATACGAAAATGCTTTTTCTAGCAATATGCAGAACGGGACATATCATTCCCGCCTTCGACCCCCTCCCCATATTATTGGTCCTATTGTCCCTGTGCGGGGGTGTTTAAATTTATTTAAATCGTGATTATCTCAGGTTTGGCTGGTCCGATTGACTGAAGGTTAGTATCGTTCAACTCTGCTCGTGACCGCCTTTCCTCCTTGGGCCAGCTTGCCCTGCTAAAGATTTTTAGAAAGATTTTAATCTTGTTACGCCAAAGAAGTATAACTTCTTACGTGCGTACATAAGTACACAAACACTTATTTTGTTGTTTGGTTCCCCATAAAATATGTGTGAAAAGTCTAAATCAGAACGTTTTTTTTTTTTTTTACTAGATGAGATAACAGTACTATTCAAGCAAGAAAAGAATTATTCTATATGTATGGAGATGCATTAACAGAATGACAGTGCCAAAATGGATCTACAAATTTTCTTTCTGGCAATTTTGATGTTGAAGATTTACCAAGTTCTGATGAAGGCAAAATAAAAGCATTGATTGATGTAAAGTGCCGAGTAAAAACTTGTGAAATCGCTCAAAATTTAAATTTATCGAATTTGACCTTTCGTGATCCCATGAAATGCCTTGGTTTAATTTCAAATCTCGGCATAAGGGTTTTTTCCAATGTTTCTACAGATAGAAATTTCTAAAGATATGTCTGTGATTTGCTTTTCATACGTCGGAAAAATGATCCATTTGATATGAATAATCACTGGAGATGAGAAATGGGTTGCTTACAATAATATTAGATGTATTAGATGATGGAGTATAAAAGATGAACCACCTCAAGGCACTTCGAAAACCAATAATCATCAAAAACAGGTGATACTGTATGTTTGGTGATTATTTCAAAGGAATTTATTGTTGTTTTTAGCTTCTGTTGGACAATATCCCAATTAGTTCTTAATTTAACTATCATCAACTGGAAAACCGAATCAATCACTTAAACATATAGGCCAGAAATGATCCAAAGAAAAAAAAAAGGTAAGTGTTCCACCAATATAATGCACACACAAGACCTCTTACAAGTTTGGTAACTTTAGAGCTTCAAAGGGATGTACATTAGGCCCATCATATTCTTCAGATATGTCACTATTGGATTATTACTTATTCTAATCTCTACAAAGTGTTTTGGAGAGAATAATACATTTACTTCAAATAAGTCTTCCAAAAATACTTGGATCAGTTTTTTGCCAGCAAAGATTAGAAGTCTTACGTGAGTGGAATCATGCTAGAAAGATGACAAGTATCGGACAAAAATGGAGAATGTATTGTTCAATGAAATATTTATACACTATAAGAAAATCGTCTTTCTTTCTTAACCAAAATATTGAAATAACTTTCTGAATCCAATGCATTTTTTCAGAATTATGATCATTTTCATGATAAACATTTTTTGTTTAATCTTATATCTAGAATTGTGCTGAATTCGGAATTTTTTTATAAAAAGGAAAATTTTTTAAGTACTTTATTAAATTCAGTATTTATTACTTTACGAATTATTTTAAATAATTATTCAAATAATTTTAATGACTGTTCTTGGCTTAATTCAAACTGTTACTCTGAAGGGATCTTTATTTGAATTAAGATTCTAATATAGGAGGCTTAAATTGAACATTGCCTAAAACGATACTTGCCTCTTTGACTACTCTTCTGAGAAATTCCCTAATAAAATGTTGTATAACTGAGCTTAGTCTATATCATTAAAAGGTTAATATATTATTTAAATGTGAATAATTTCAAGAAATTATGAGCTAAAATTTTAGAGAATGAAACTTTTATGTTCATTATACAAGTTATCACATATAGCAGGGGGATCCAAGACAAAAAGTTATTTGGAACAATACTTATCAAAAAATTTTATTCTAATTCAAACTTGGTATTTATACTGCAATCTAAAGTAAACTCTACGCTGTTTCTTGAAAACTCTCCAGTTATTAATCCATGGAAAATAAATGCTCGCTGAGTATTTCATTCAGGTATATCTTTCTTCTGTATTAATAATTGAATAAAGCTAATAAATTATTTTGGATTTTTAAATTAGCTTATGTGAGTCAAGAATTTTAAAAAATTGAAATTTTGTAGGTTTTCCACAAGCAACGTTTTGTACAGGGTGTTTTGTGACTGATGCGTCTACTGTCGATCCCTCTGAATTATTCATCTCCTACCTGAATTACCATTGGTTTTTTACACTGCGCTTTGTAAATTTTTTACACCGACAATATTCGTCATATGTATACTATTCCACCATTTATATTTTTTCAGTGCGCAGATCATTTGAGCAAGAAAAAAGTGGATGTTGTAATTCAAAATATTTTCACTGTAACCATATAGCCGTGAAAGCTATATTATTTTAAATCATCATGATCTCGATTACACACTTACAAGTACAATATCTAAAATTTTCTTTCAATTGGTTCAGCGGATAAGCTGCTATGGGCTCATAAATCAGGAATATTTTTAACACACACCCTGTAGGGTTTGTAAATCCAAATGCTCATTAAAATTGTAAAAGCATCCAATTTTTTTGTTCTTTCAGAGGTGTTGGCTGAAGATACATCTTTGTACATAATTCTATTTTACATTGTTTCACTTAAGAACGAAAAATAATTATTGTTTTTTGCAATTTTGAGAGCGTTTTATTTTCTAGAAGTAAAAACGAATAAATCATGGAAAAATGAGATTAATTTTTACTAAAAAAATCTGAAGTATGTTTGTTTTCATAGCTCACCAATTCTAAATGAAGTCTGATTTTAAAAATTATTAAAATAATCAATTTAGTATATATATATATATATATAAGAGAGAGAGAGAATAATTTTTTAAAAAAGTGTTTAGTTTATTTGATTCCGTAACTTTTTAGTAGAAAACTCAACTATATTACTTATAAAATAGCATCTTTTTTTTTCTTTTACATAACAAAAAGAATCATTCACTATAGACTAGATTTACACCAATATCCTAACCCTCAGGAAAAAAACAATACTTATATTTATAAAATATCTTTAAAATTGTTAAATTCATTTGCTCGCAAAACATATTTGTACAAAATACTTGAAAAATCATTTGCATCCACAATAGCTTTGATGGCAGTTAATCAAGGGAAAAAAAGTAATTTTATAACAAATTTATGTATGAGAATTTATTTTCAGTTTTAAATAAATACTTTCAATGCAGATTTGATGAAAAAAAGCGAGATTAAATTGCCAAAAAATTAATTTATTTCTGCTAGAATCAGCTTTGAGAAAAAAAAATGTACATTTGTTGTTTGAAGTTGAAAATATGTTTTAATTCAATTTCGAAGAAAAAGCACTTTTTTCTTTACAATAAAAACAGAACTCAGTGCGTAATCAAATTACATTCACTTTAACATTTTTTTCTTCTTTTTACATTTTTGATTGAAACATGAAGGAAACCAAACACAAATAACTTTATTTTAATATAAAAAGTAAATTCAAATAAACTGATGCATAACATTGAGCGACTCTTAGCAAAATAATTTTTTAAAAAGTTACTTTCATTTTTAATGCTGAAAAACTGGTATTTAATCATGAAGCGAAAAATGAGCTTTAGTCTTTGAAAATCACGATTTTTTTTTCTTTTGCTTATTCAATTATTTTTCTCAAAATTGGAGAAAATATAGGTTTTTCTTCCTGAAATTAATTTATCTTGCATAAAAAACCTTCCTGTGGCTTAAAAATAATTCAAAATGGTGGAAATTTGGTTTCTGTTTCTAGAATTAATTTCATTTATAAGGAAAAATTAAAACAGGTCCATAAAATTCTAAACAACTACTGGTCACTATAATTGAAGTAACATGAAAGAAAACACATAATAACTATTTATGTATTGTACATACAAAACATAGTAAGAAAAAACATGAATGAATTTGTAGATAATGTAGGGTTATACAGGGTCCAAAATTAATACACGCAGATGCCACCACTGGCAATTAAAATAGCTCCAACCCAGTTAGGCATCAAGTCAAATCGAGTCTGTGTGACGCTCCATCAAACGTGGTGGGTGGAAAGTGGTGGTGACCAAGTCTCTTAATAATTCATAATCAAGTGTTTTCAGAGGGTGAAAGATCTGGGAATCGTACTGGCCTAATCATCAGTCCCTTTGTGCCGAGATAGATCAGAACACGAGTTGAAACATGCAGCCTTGTGTCATCTTGTTGAAAGATAACGTCACTGGCACCTTGTATATAAAGCACATTCTCCGACTGCTTTTAAGATAGAAGAAATGTAGATGTTCAGATTACTGACAAAATCATGCCGTGTACTAAATAGTTGTACATACCATTACACCAGGTAAAGAGCCCAATTGACGATATCGAAAACAAGTAGGCCACATGCGTCCTCCTCGATGCCTCGACACGAATGCTTCCATCATGATGCTGCATGCAGAACCGGGACTCGTCTGAAAAGCGACATGGAGACACTCCTTTATTCAGTTTTATCTTTGATTACACCATTGAGTTTACGACTGTCACTGCACGCCTCTATGCTACAGTGTCAAAGGAAGCCGCAATACTAGTCATCGTGCTGAAAGCTCATACTGTTAAGGACGTCGTCACACTGTCCTTAAGGTGTTCTGGAACAAGCCCTTTCCTGACTCAAGGTCCTTGACGTGGTTGTACGATCTTTCGCAGTCAACCTGACAACATATCTGTCCTTTAGGGTTTTAGCGGCGAAAGGCTGTTGTAGTGTTAAGTATGATCCTCCTGGCAGCATGATAGTCAGCATTTCGACCAATGTTAATAGTCCATAGTCTAGAGGGGCTGATGCATGTTAAATATGTAAATTTTAATGCACTCGTGTTAACTTACAGAAGGTGTGAAAAATGAGTGTCAATTCAGGTGTCATCCTCGTCATTTGATTGTGGTTCGAATCACTAGTATTCCTGCGGATACTAGTGTTATCGATCACTGGTACCCGTAGTTGCTTCCAAAGTGAAGTAAATAACGAATTTAAATACACCCATCTCTTTCTGATTGGGATTATATGTAGCTATTCAAACAAATGTATTTATGGCTTGACTTTTTTAATATGTTTTTTTATTAATGCACATGATTATGCTAAAATTATCATTAATGTACTTTACTAATTATTTGATTGCATATAGTAGTTTTATAAGCCATCAAATATATATTGTGCTCAGAGCTTTAAATAAAACCTTGATGTGATTCAAGATTCAAAAAGATAATGTTCTTAATGAAATTCAATGAAGAAAGACATTTAAATTTAAAAGATAAAAAGATTAAAAAGATACTCAGTCTAGTTTACTAGTTGGAAAAGTTTACAATTTCTTGTATCAACACTGTATATTTATATAATTAAGTACACTCAAACTTGCGTTCAGGAGCTCCTTTTTGTGCGATTTTTTATGCATTATATAAAGAAAGTTATATCAAATGCGTAATATGAATAAAAAGGACTCACTTTTATACATTTTGTTTAGGCATTCAAAGCTATACAGAACTTCAGCTGTGGAACATATTAGAATGCCCTTTTATTGCAATCGATTGGAACTTAAGAATTTCAGAATGAGCTATATCTTGTCTATCTAATTACCGAGACATATACAAGTGTCTAAGCAATAAACCGTCATCACAAAAACTGATCACTGACTACATTGTAAGACAGAAGTTTTCAGAGTTTTTTGTTCTTTACCTCACGCTCGTTCAGAGTGTGAGTTAGTATCTTTAAGTGATGTAAGTGATTTTGAATCAGTTCTTCATAAGAAAATCCACATTGTTGATTATGAAGAATAGTTTTTATGTGCACATTTTTTGAAAATTTCTTATATCTGATAGTTGATGTATGTAAACAAAACATTTAATGATGTTCCTTCGTATATAAATTAAATTTTCCTTTGTTCTATGCGTGATATTTTTATGCGATTCATATTTACCACATCATTCCTTCCACAACGTTAGTATAAACTCCAGTTCATTTCAAAATGACGAAGACTGCTGTGAACTGGTACTTTTCTCGCCAAGCTTTCACACTACACTATGTGATAAATTTTAAGAAACAGTGGGATTTTATAAGCATTCAATAACCCAATTTATTCAGCATGATGGGTTTGGTGGGATCAGAATTCAAGCATATATGCCAATGAAGCTCGCGATTTTATCCATTTAGATACCAATGTCTCTTCCAGTTTCTGATCCGTTCTTAATAAAAAAGCGTTTGAAAGAGTAAGCCTGTAAACGATATTTCCACTTTCCTTATAAAAAGGTTTATAAAACTTTTCTTTTTATTTCCAAAAATATTGTTTAATAATTACTCAACGAGAAATTCTAAGCTCTTCTTTATTTTTCCCAATCGATTACTGCCTTATGCAATAAATAACCCTTAAAAAGCAGCTCGATGAAAGGATTAAATAGAATGAATCAAGCGTACCTCCCGTTATCGTTAGGTATTTTTAACTGTAAGAAATCCTTTTTAAGTTTTCTCTCTGCATCATGATTTTGTGATTGTCAGGTAAAAAGACACTGCAAAGCGAGCCCATTAACTCCGCCTGACCTATTAATCATTCCCTCCCCCACTGAAGGAGCGAATAAAATACTGAAAGTGGGAAGTCATCGATTTGCACTATTTGAACAGCGAGCGAGTGAAATTAGAAGCTTTGAACGCCTAATGGCTTTCATACGAATTTCAATTTCAAATTAGCCTAATTTAGAAAAATTCTCTTACCTAGATCGAAAGAATGTAGAAACAATATAAAATTGCGCCTAAAATTCCGGAGTGCCTTGTGACGATGTTGGGTACGCTCTTAGCCTATGTAAATAACACCGCTAGACAAGAGAGTTGTTGGTTTAGAAGCCAAGTCGAAAATTGATGATAGGACGGGTCTCTAATGGTATTCGAAGATCGAAGTTCCGTGGATTTAACTGCGTTGCTGGCGACATTCGGCTTGATAATCGTGTTTCGCATTTGCTTTCAGAGAAGGGGGGGGGGCCGGGCATCATGATTTTCAGATTGCCACACTTGAAGGATGTACATATTGTTTAGCGTATCAATAGGAGCAACGAGATTCTAAGACACTGCGGAAATATGCATGACTTCGGAGTTATTGGCAATGTATTGTTATCTAATAAATGCTCATTCTCATGTACAATTACTGATTTATCAGTGCATGTATTTTTAAACACAATTAGGAGATAAAATGAAGTGTTAAAACTAAAATGGAGTAAGAGTTTTGGGGAAACAAATTTCTACAATTTAGGCAAGAAAAAATCCTTTTTTACATATTCATGAAGTACAGTTTTTAGGATAAATTGAAAAATACTTATATTCTTGAATTTCTTTTCTTTTTCTTATGGACTATAAAGTTGGTAACAAAATATTTCCTTATGCAATTTTTATTTTTGAACTATCTTATATCTTTTAGATCTAAGATAGTTCAAAAATCTAAAACAAAATTTCTTCTAATACAAGTACATACAACTCTTTTTATAATGTTTTGAAATAACACAGTGGAAGAAAATCCATTTTTGTTTTACTTGGCTGATTTACTCTAACACGATTCATGAACTCTAATCAAAAGAGGAAAAAGGATGAAATTCATCTTTTAATTTCTAGTTTAATTTCCGGGGG
>BMAV01013356.1:1389142-1402475 GCA_019973955.1 Trichonephila inaurata madagascariensis
CTACATATCCATAGTTAGAAATTATACATTTTTTACTCAATGGCTAAAAGTATTAGTAGTGAATTAAGGTATCCGACTACGTTCGGAACCGTGATTTTGCAAAAGCGTATAAATGGATACTATTTATGATATTTAGTGTCATTTAGATTAGAAAATGTATATAAAATTGTTTTAAGAATATAATTATGATAAAAAATTATTTAAGTACAATATTTTGACAAAAAAGGAACATAGAATGACCCATTTTCAAAATATTTTCCTTTTGTGAAAAATGCTTCTATTAAAATAATATTTTGCCTGTATATAGCTCAAACCTCTCTACAGAGGGCTCAACTAGAATTTTTGAAATGTATATCTTAGAAGTGTGTTTATCCATATTTTACCACAACAGAGGGGAGCAATTTTAAGAAAAAAACGCCGATAATTATTTCAATTGGTGTAACTCTGAAAATAATGTGAATTTTTCAAAGATCCTAGTTCAGACTCTCTGGAGATGTCTTTACTTTATATAAGAGAAATATTATTATTTTAGAAGCATTTTTTATATAAAAAAGGAGAACATTTTGAAAAAAGGTTATTCTAAGTTATCTTTTTGCCAAAATATTGTATTTAAATAACTTTTTTGTCAAAATGTCCTTAAAACAATTTTATACATGTATTCTAATCTAAGTGACACTAAATATCATGAAAATTATCCATTTATGCACTTTTTTAAAATCACGGTTCCGAACGTAGTCGGATACCTTACTTGGAAATCAGTTAATTGGAACTTTTTTAAAATACGTACTGACTAATAGTTATTTGACAATCTTTTTGACTTCTGACTCAAAGAGTTCTTTTACAACATTAAGCAGAGAGGAAAATACGGCATCATTTACTTTCTGCTTTATAAGAGATAAGTATGTTTTCACAGTTTCCAAATAATGTAAAGTATTAGAAATTGTAAGAGTTTTGATAGGAGTTTCATTATCAATTTCTGTGTTTGAATTGCTATTCATTGAAGCTGAAAAATCAACAAATACCTAAATTTCACTTGTACAGATAGCTTGTCCAACTCAAAAGTATCATAACCATTAAGATCTTAAAATATCTCCCTCCTTTTGGATTGGGATTGAGATACGAAAGGAATCTCTTTTCCTACTCAAGACTCACACAATAGGTCGCATTCATGGCTCTTCTGCACCTATTAAGTCTAATAATAGTCCTAGCCCTTTCCCCTTTAAAATTTGCAGCTTAAAAGAAAAATATATTTCTTTTCCGGATAAAATAATATGCCATTTGAGAAAAAAAATATTCTAATACAATCTAATAAAAAAAATCAGTTGCTGAAATAGTTCGTTATTTCGGAATTTATTATTCTTTAAATAGGTTTTTTTCCCTTTGGTTTTAATCGGGGAAAGAGACAAATTCGTTGAATGGTAACTTCATTAAATAGGGGTTCGTTAAATTGAGATCCAACTGTATATGCAGGCGAGTGAGTGTTCAAATAATTTACAGCTGGTACGATTAAGTAAAATAATCAATAGACATTAAGATGTAAATTAATAAAAACTAACAATAACTGTAGTAAGTATATATGTAAGTTTTAAGAAATGAAATAAGGTAATCACACACACACAAACATGTCCGAGGAAATTATTTAAAATTTTTGAAATAATACTATTAAGTTTGATTCTTCACTATCTTTATTAATTAAATGATAATTAGGCTGCATATAGCAGTAAGAGTTATAAATATTTGTGTGTACACGTATGTGTAAGTATAATTAAATTAAATATAACTTTACTACCATTCTACTTCCTAATTAAATTTTGTTTCTTCCAATTTTAAATATTCGTATTTAAGTTTCAACACATAGTATTTCTTCGCAAGATTCAACCAACCTTAAAATTCTATTTCATTTTCTTTTATGGTCATAGACCTAAAGAAAAAATAGCTGAATCTAGAAGAATTGAAACAACAATTATACAATTTAATCCCAAACCAATTACAGTTAAATTCGGTTTGCTTTTCTGTATATACCTACTATTGTAGGCTTTTTGATGTGATTCAGAATGAATAAAAAAGCTTAACTTCGGAAAATCTTTCTTGTTACTCTTGAAATTTTTTACAAACACACATATATGTATAAATGTTAAATGTAAAAATTTTACTGAGCTAAATATATATAAATGTAAATAAACACACCTAAATATATATATATATAATGCAGTTCATTTTTATTAAATTTTTACTTGACTTTTTTTTTAATTAAAAGAATTTTGGAGATTGTGAGGAACGTACCCCCTTTTATCATACAAATGTGTTTTTTTAAGAATATCGTATTTACTGTATAAAAATGAATTAAGTAAATGTGTTACTTAAAAATTCATTGCTAGTAATTTAAGTATTTCGATTTGTTAAGATTTGTAGGGTTTCACTTGTACGATTGTTTATTTTAGTACTATAAAACAGTTACAGAAATTGAAAAAAGAATATTAAAGCTTCTCAATATAAATGAGAATAATGAATATGTTGTTTAATTAAATTTCTTACCAAAAAATATTTTTCACTGCAACTTAGAAATTATATTTAATACTCTCTTAAATTTGTAAATCTCGATAGCACGCACAAGACATCTTTAAACATGTTTAAATTTTGTTACAGTTTAATATTTTTGAGATTTCTTTCGTTAAATCTCTTAGTTAGTAGGATGCCTATTTGGCTTGTATAAATCCATTGTATAGGCTATTGTATTTTGACCAGTTTTAATTGCAAGTAAATTTATTCCAGTATTTTATACAGTCATTTCTAAGAGAAATATTATTTTCTTGCTTAGGGAAAATGTCTGCACTGAACAAATGCTTCTATTAACCAGTTAGATAAATTACATTTCATTAATAAAGACGCAATTATACGAACTGTGATGCAGCAAAACATGCATTGTTATGTTAATATGAATTCCTTGAACTAATTAGGAAGAATGGTTAAGAGAGATAAGTAAGACTTCTTTGTATACTTCTTTTATCCACCTTTAAGAATAACTTTTTAAGCAAAGTCCTTCATATATGTTTCCTTGGGATTTATAAATTATTTATAAAATAAATAATCAGATTTCTGCATCTTAGATAATGCAACTAAACAACGTTAAAAAAAGAAATTATTTTAAATTAAATGTGCCTAATTTTTTTTTTAATTCTAATTTTCCAAGTCTAATTAATTTCCACTTAAATGATTCACTTGTATCATTTGAATGTTTTTTAAGTTATTTGCATATTGATACGAACAACTGACTTCATTCTAATGATTTGCATTTTTCTCACAGCACAAATTTACTTTTTAAACTGCATAATTGATAAGACAGAAAAAAATTATTAAAAATATAGATAGATAAATAAAAATATATATAGTAAAATTATATTTAGTAAAATATAAAATATATTTAGTAAAATATAAAAATAAAGAAAAATTAAATGACTTTCCTTCATTTTGATCAAACGTGTGTTATACAAGAAGTTTAATTTTTGTTGGAGTTAATTATACTTGTTCTTTTTTTAAAAAAATTTAGGCTTGATTAATATATATTTCATTCAGTTAAGTATATTTATTTAACTTATACACACACATTCCATTCGTTCAAAAAAAGTTAAAACGTTTTTAATATTTTTTTAGAAAGTTAAATTATTTTTGTATCTGCTGTGTTAGAGATACGCAGATATATTTTAATGAATTATCTTAGATATTTATTAACTCTCTCTCCCGACTTAATCATATAAGCTATCTTAAATCATCCCGAAATTATTCCAGCAATTCTCTTTAATGAAGCGTAGTCATTTCAGTCATTCGTTAAGAGGATGATTTATTCATGAATGCTCTTTTTCTGCTCATGTCATGCAAAATATTGATTTACTAATGATTGTTGAGAATATTTTGTTTACACAAACAACCTCACAATCTCATGGAGAGAAGCTTCAAAAGCGTGCTTAGAATAATGATTTCGGAGTTATAATAAGAAAAAATTTGCTAAAAGGTTTCTCAATAAGTGCAAGCATATTTTACGTATAAAGTACACACATATTATAAAGTTATATTTTCAATAAGCATCCTTCATTCCACTCTATTCAATGAAAATCTTAATCTTAATAATTCTGAGGCTCCTTTTAGAAGTTTCTATGAGAATATTATCAGGGAATTAAGCTTTAAGTAATGATACATTTATTACTTTTTAAAATATGTATATATATTTTACGCCATTTATAAATAAAAACATTCCAGCGAATGCAACCCATTTTCCTAGCATTTGCTATTTACTACTGATTTTAGAAATGAAGTCTTATTTAGAAGAATCAAAACATTTCAGTATATACGTTATTTTTACTGTGAATAAAAATAAGCTGTGATTAACTGTAAAAAATACTTTGATTCATTTTCAAAATCGAATTCAAAGTGCAAAGTTAAGAATTTTTTAAAACGGTCCTTCTGAAAAAGTTATTCAAAAATTTTTTATGGATCAATAATCAATACTCAAATCAATTTTGGAAGTAATTTATTGTTAAAACGCATTTGCGATTCGTAATTCAATAAAAAAAATTAAGGTAGCAAAAAAAAAAAAAACGTTTGTTTATAATAACTATAAGTTATTGAATATAACTAAGGAAATTCAAAACCTATGGAATAAATTTAAAGCATAATAGAGCAAACTGTGCAACAAAAATGTTTTTGTATAAGAATAACGGCATGATAAGAGTGACACGAGATAAGTCCTGAACGCTAACAAAAAATAAACATAAAACAAGTCTCAAATTGTTTACTTATTACTCTGTGACGAGTATCGAATCTCCATTACTTACTTTGGAGACATCTGAAGGCCTTCGTTGACGAGGATTCAGTTGACTGTTGAGAGCCTCGTCTCTCGAATATCCATCGCAGCTGCTCGAGAGGTGTTATACTGGCATGCGTGAAACTGAATGCCAATCACTCTATCAACACTTCCATGCATGTATGGTTATTTGTGGACTAAAATTTTGACCAAGTATTTTAAGCATTTATGCTAAGATTCTACTATAAGTAAATAATTTATATTTCTTATATATTTCTTGTGCTTATACGTGAATGAAACTACTTACACAAGTAAATGTTTGCTCTACCACTTTATAAAGTTTACACCGTGAATTCTGAAACACTGTGTGCAGATTTATGCAGAACATATCCAATAAGTTTTAATAAGTATACTAAAATAAATTACCTATAAATACATACATTCTAAAACTATACGTTTGAACTGTCAAGTAAAATAATTATTATTACCATTAAGTTTGTTATATGATGGATCAAATGCTTTCCAGAATATGCAGAATGACTGAGTGCCTCTGGAAACCTTTTCACCAACAGAACAAGCATGATTAAATACTTGTATGTATAATATTAAGATTCTAGAATTCTAATAAAAATTAAATGTCAGAAATTAACTTTTAATTTTAAGTAAATTATAAATTCGAATCAGTCACTAAATGCTTATCATTTTATGCACGCTTATTACAATTTTAAAAATATATTTTTGTTTAAAATATGTATGGGATTAAGACTTATATTTTAACAATAAAAAAAAAAGATACATTGTTACTGTTGCAACGAAAAGTAAAAATTGTATTTATTTTCCCTCTTTTCTTTCGTAAAGATATTTATTCATTTGAAAGTCACTCTGAACAAATATAGATCCTTTGTGAGACTGTATTAAGAGTTTAAATAATTTATGGCTGCTGATTTTGAACTCAGATTCAATATCTTTCTTTATAGTCTATGAACAAATATTTCTGTGCAACATTAAATTTTTTACTTTTGAAACGTAATTTTTATGATGAAGGAAATATGTATCGTTAAAGCTACAAAATACAATATAATTTTCCCTTCTTGTACTAATTCATATTTTAAAAGGAACAGTGTTAAACTAAAAAACTGAAGTATATCTTTTAAATATTAATTCTTCCGAAATTTTAACTTTATTTTGTTACTTTTCTCTCAATATTTGCTTTACTTTTAATCAGTTTTGAAACTCTTAAAAGGGAAAACCCCATAAATAATTTTCCATTGTCTACTAACGAAAGCGAGACTGAATGTAAACAAGCGTTACTAGTTTAAACGGATAATTTCACATTTCTTTCCATACTATAGTGAATACATTTGTCGCTTTTATTTTTACAATATCATAAAACAGACTTTGTTTGCTTCAACTCTACGCTCACTGAATAGTCTAGGAATATATTCATATAATTCTGTTCGTAGTTTTAAAGAAAAGACTCAGATGGCTTGGCTTCTTTCTGAATAAACTATGTTTAAATATATACTTACAGTCTGTCAAAACTCCGTTTGGATGTTTTACACAGCGAATTAAGGAACAAAATATTTTTACCGCACTCCAAAGATTGAAACTCTTTAATAGTACAAAAATAATTTACACTTACAATCACTGGCTAAACATATTTTTCTGTGTGTAAATTTTGCTAACAATCATAGTTTTTTCCGAAGGGTGTCTGAGAAATAAAACTCATGCGTTTTAATTGATAAAAAGGAAATGTTGCAAAGTATAATTTCATTTCTGATAATTTTAAAGTTGGTTAAGCCTATAAAATTATTAGCCAAATCCATATCTTTGGTTTTGCACATGACTAATTTCAAGAAAGTTCCCAATTCTCTCAGATCAATTGTACGTTGATTTCCAGTCCTTCATTTCGTAACCTTACCATCCTTATCTTTAAACTCCATTAATATATCTAGGATTAGTTAAACTCTAATGGTAAGTCCTCCGAGAATCATAAGGATTGAAAATGAAGGCAGCAGAAGGATTGTGACATGTAAACCCTTCATATTAAACAATTACGCAATCATTTATATTGATTTTCAGAATCAGTCCTGAAGGGTTAATTTCAAGTGAATTAACCGAATGAAAGGGATTCAGTATTCATACATTTAACTAATAAGGAGTTTACTTGTATATGTATTCAATCGTCTTTTGCTATGTGGTGGGAGATGTAGCCTGCTTTGTGATAATTTTTTAAAGCAATAATACGAAGTACACAAAAAGGCTTCTTATACGATAATTTTGTACATTTCATTACTGATAAGTAATCAATGCTAGGTTCTAATTGTTTAATTTATTTTTGTCATTATATGTATTCTTAGTTAAAAAAAAAGCACTTAAAAATCAAAAAACATATTTTAGTTAAATTAAGTTGCGCACTCACTAAAAGTGCGTACTTCTTTTTCATTAAGTATTTTTATAAAGTATTTCTTTTTTTAATTTTTCCTTTGTAAAATACCATAAATGGAATTTATATGAAAATACTTCTACAGTGGTATAAAGGTTTAATGTGATAGCTTCAACTGAAGTAAAAATATTACTTTTTAATTTGTTTAAGTTGAGTTTCTTTTAAATTCTCTGTTTTTATTTATTTATTAGTTTATTTATTTATTTATTTCTATCATTAAGGGTGTTTTAGTTTATTTATTTATTTATTTCTATCATTAAGGGTGTTTTAGTTTATTTATTTATTTTTTCCTTACCTTGGGAATACATTTTCATTCGCATTTAAGAATTATAGAATATTTCCTTTTATACGTAAAATAACTCTATACACAAAGAATTATGCATATTAAAAGCTATATGATAAAATAAAATACTTTAAAAGTTTAAAAAAATTTCCGTTTTAAGAAGAAAATAAGAAATTTATCACTTGAACTTAAGTGTAGCCAACTCAAACTAAAACATATTTCTCATATGATACAAACTAAAAGCAATAAACATGTAATGTAACCACAAACATTACTTTAAGGTGAGTTGGAAACCTCTCTTTCTCTCTATACTGACAATGTTAAATTGGCTGTTTTCGATGTACCTTTTCTCAAAATCTGTTTAATGTACATTCTTGAAATTTTTCATACAATTTAAGTACACATTTCTCATTATACTAAAATGAACTTTTAACTAATTTTGAATTTTTTCATAATTTATAAAATATTTTATCAAACATAATGAAATTTGACCCATTTTTCACATGAAAAAATAAATTTTTGAGTTTCTTACGAAAGCTCATTTCGGTATATATTGTATTAGCCATCATTATATATATATATCATAAAAATTTTACATACTTGTGAACAGTAGTTTTTCAAAAAAGGTACATCGTACATCAAAATTTACATTTTGAGATAAATTGACTTTAATGTATACAGTGAGACTTCTAATCGGCAAGGAAATAAAAAAATAAAAGGCTCGATTTAGATAAATAAGATAAATGTTTTGGTTTATATCAGACGTTCAATTTTTAAGCAAAAATGAAGTATTTTGTTTGCATTCTTTGCCATTCAAATGGGCGAGTCCCAGTTTCAAAGATTATTTAAAAATGGGTTTTAAGGGTTTCAAATTACCCTAAAGGTTAAAGTAAGGTATTTTTCGAAAGATTAAAATCTACACAATTTAAAAATGTAAAAATCTCAAATTGTTAAAAAAGTAAGATTTCAGCTTTCCAACATCCCTTAAGGTGTTTAATTACAAATATTCTTATTAAAGCACAATGAGTAGATATAAATAATTTTGTAATACATCAGAACAGTGCATAATAGGAAATTATTGGAATATATATATGCGTTCATGTGTGTGTGTGTAGCTATAAATAGAAAAACTAGGAACTGGGGCTCTATGAAACAATGGAAAGGCAACATTTTTTAATCATTTTTGTCACAGGAAGAAAAAAATTAGAAATAGTTCACCAATTAAAATCTAGTGAAGCAAAATAGTTGAAGCGCACAACTCAAAACATTACATTAAATAATAATAATTATGAACAACCTAAATGTAAAATCAGTACAAATCCAAATAAAAAATGAATATTAATTAAATTAAACTTTTGTAACTGACAAACTGAATTTAATATAGAGTTACATTAATAATAAAATCCTAAATTCCATGCTACTTGCATTTATATTATTAGAAATAAATGTACGTAAGACATAAAAGAGACAAAATATATGTGTGAAGCAGCTCTTGTTAATAAAAAAAGAATTGATCAATATAATTATTTCATTCTGAAAAGAAAAATGTTCTGTTTCATTAAACATTCTATTTCAGTCATGCTATTTGTTAATCAGTCCATATATGCTGCTGTTATCCGTTTGCAGGATAATCTTTTTTAGTTTTTGAAGCTATCGTATTACTTTTTATTTCTATGAATATTTTTGTATGAAACTCATCCCTCCGAGAGACGTTCTTAGTGCTTAACGCTTCGCCAAAGGTTCCATTTGCCAGGACAATCATATTATGGAAATCCTTTCAGGAAGATGGGTATGTTTTTGAACATGTTCGTGAAATATTTTCGAAAACTCAGTCAGGTGCTTACTTCTCTAGAGGAAATAGAGTTAGAATTTTTGACTTCTTCAACCCTAAGGCGGGTATAGAATATGAAGTTAAACGTCATTCGTACCTTTGATCTCGGAAACTCAAACATCAACAATATGAATATTCTAAAAGTAAGAAAAAAATATTTTCTTTCGTGTTCTGAAATTCACTTTCATGCATTTATACAAACTTGTTTTCAAATTTTCAAATATATTTTGTAGGCGCTGTGCTTTCCGATGTTAATTTTCGTCAAAAATAGGATAATCTATTTATCTCGAACAGAGTTTGAATTGTCAAAGCAGGTTTTAAATTTTCTAACATCCAAATATGTAAATCTTAAAACGAAATAATAGTTGAAAAAGCAATTCAGTATTATACCATCAGAAACATTTAAATTTGAGAGGAAAATTTTAAATTTTTTTTATATCACAGTAAATCAAATCAATCAGATATCCCTCCGTGTAATCAAGCATAAAAAATAGTTTGCTTTTGTACACTTTTTCATCACTTTATAAACCATTAAAAGGGAATTATATTATTTCATTTAGCCAAGTTATTTTCTTAAATTATGTACTAAATCTTGTACAGAGAAAATTGTTCTTGTGTTGTATGCATTAAATCAAATGTAAGTATGTATTTGAATGCAATATTACATTAAAGCAATTCAGTCCATTGTCTTATGTGGCTTTTATACAACATGTTTTTGATGTATTTTTAAACTTGATAGTTTTGCTATAAAATCATTTTAAATAAAGCAAATGTGATATTTTTATTAAAAGTACTTCAAGTCACTTACATGTAAATAACACTTTTAACATAATTTTTTATATAAAAATGATAAGAAATTACCTTGAAAGTAGAACTACATTTGATTTTTTTTCTTAATTCCTTTTATGTGTACATCCACCAATAGAAGTATTTAATAAAGATTCATAGAAAAAGGATTCATAAAATTTTAACAAAACCAAGTAATGCATGAAGAAGAAGCAAGGGAAAAAGCGTTAAGTTACTTAGTATTTAAATCCAAAAGTTGTCACATTTTTTACATTTGTACAAATTACATTCACAAACATTTTTTTTTTAAATTTGTATCTTTATATTTTTATTTACTTTTTGATTGATTAATATATTCCTTCACAAAGGTTCCTTAATTAATTAATTAATTGAATTGAATTGAATTGAATTGAAAAGAGAACCAATTTTGAATGGCATTTTTTCCTCGATTTAATTTTTAAGAAGTTTTCAGAACTGTATATGTAAGGATTTTTAAAAAATCAAAGCTAATAAATCAGGAAAAATATTCTTTTCTATTCTTAAGTTTCATATTTGATCTAATCGGGTGATTATTGCAATCCACAATTATTCAAATAATTTTAAAACATTCAATTCAATATCAAGAAGTTTATATAGATTTAATCTCAAACAAAACGCAAATGTTAATTACGGATGTGATAATCAAGATAATGTACCTCCGATCTCAAATCTTCTTCATTCATCCACTTCCGAACTAAAATCGTATCAAATACTACCGCGAATAATGAAAACATCACCATACCAACCAGACAGATTAATAGCCTTTGAAAATAATAACAGCATTAAACTTTTAGTTGCCATTTTTATGCATTTTATATTTTTTTGATTCTACATTGCCCTCCAAAAATTAACATACAACATGTTTAATGTGTCTAATTTGAAAATGAATGAACACAGAAACAAGAAATCCGGAGTAAATGTGCACTAAACAGTTTCTAATTGAATGCGACCGACACATAGATTTGCATAAGTTTAAATACAAACATACTTTACAAAAAAAGCACTATTAAAAGAAAAACTCATTATTGGAAGAAGCAAAATATATCAAGTTATACATAACAGTTTTATGAGTAAATATGTCTTAGAAACATTACAAAAGGGGTTATAATAAGCAATATGTCCACTCTCAACACATCTCTGTCGATGACTCGGTGGAACACACATAACTGGTCGTTTTGCATAGATACTTGAATTGTACACTGCAAACAAGGAAAATGTAACACCAAGAAGAATTGGACAGAATATTATGCAATCTGGGTAGGTGTACCTTATTGAGAAATTCAAATGGTGTGAAATACTCGGCCCTCCGGCACACGTTGAATACGATATAAGCGAAGTACTCTGCCGAATATACGATATCCGGGCTATTATTTCTGCCGGGAAAAGCATAGCGAGATTTTTTTCTTATCTTAAAAGAAGCATGTAATAGTTGACTATAACAGACCACCTCCAACAGGAACAGTTCCAGAAGACATACGATCTTACTACTAAAACAAGGATTGGACTGAGAAATGTAGGTTCGTCTATCTCAACAAACATCCAGCTATATGTGTGTACAAGTTGTGACAAAGACGGCTGGTACAAGAAAAATGGGGTAAATTTGAGAGTAGCAGAGTGACGTCAGCACACGCGGATCGACACATCTCTCTACAAATGATGGAGGCCCCACAAGTCACTTCTGCTGCCATTTGGAAGGGAAAAAAATGTGCAGGGAAAACTTGTTTTTCCCATATCTGCCAGAATCATTATCCATCGATTGGTTGATTGTGATTTATCACTGACTGAGACGACTCCGTTTGCAACGATGTCCGTCAAAAGTGATATTGGACGATTGGAAGGCACAACATCGTGTTTTCAGACGTGTGCATGTGACGTTCCTCTGTTTATCCAATAATAGTCTCCAAGTACGAGTGTAGCAGTGACAGAGTATATCCGGTCGCATCTGTGGAACGCCCCACCACGTAGCAACGTGGTATCATGGTTTCGGACACTATCACGTACTACAGCAGGCAATTCTTGTTCGTATTTAGACTGCAATACGTCTTACAAATCGTGAATGATGTACTGCGGTTGATAACACTCCCCTTCCTTAGAGGATGCCTCATGTCTTTACCAGCACGACAACGCCCGTGTGTACACTAGGCATCAGTCAATGTACTTTGGAAAATGCACATATGTTAACCTCTGGCCTTATCTCTATTTTAGACTGTCCTAATCTCTCACCAACGAACACGTCTAGGATGTAATTGGATACAGCTTGAATGTCCTGCCATCTATGCATTCCGAAGATGAACTATAGCAAATGGTTGACTGAGAATGGACCGTACTTCTCCAGAATGTGCCATTCGTATTCTCATTGGATTTGTTTTTAGACGTGTTATTTCGCGTATCATGGTCCGTGGTCCAACAATCTCTACTGAGGTGACATTATTACCTCCCTGAGTATCATTTCAAAATAAACATCATTTATTGTTCGTTGTTGTGTCTGTTTGTTTAGTTTCATCACGCGTTCTGGCTGCAACTTCTTGAGGTTGCAATTTCAATATCACTTAGTGTATTAGTGCATATTAAGGAATATCTTACTTGTAGTTTAATCCCTAGAAAATTTGTGTATTATTAGTTTCTTTGTTTAACTGAATCAATTAAGGTATCCGACTACGTTCGGAACTGTGATTTTAAAAAAGCACATAAATGGACAATTTTCATGATATTTAGTGTCATTTAGATTAGAATACATGAATAAAATTGTTTTAAGGACATTTTGACAAAAAAAATTATTTAAATACAATATTTCGGCAAAAAATTAGCTTAGAGAAACCTTTTTTCAAAATGTTCTCCTTTTGTGAAAAATGCTTCTATTATAATAATATTTTGCCTGTATATCGTTCAGACATCTATACATAGAATCAACTATGATTTTTGAAAAATTCACATTATTTTCAGAGTTACAACCAATTGAAATAATTATCGGCGTTTTTTTCTTAAAATTTCTCCCCTCTGTTGTCATAAAACATGTACAAATCCACTTCTAAGCTATGTATTTCAAAAATTCTAGTTTAGCCTCTGTACAGAGATCTGAGCTATATACAGGCGAAATATTATTATAATAGAAGCATTTTTCACAAAAGGAGAATATTTTGAAAATGGGTC
>BMAV01013356.1:1428558-1467955 GCA_019973955.1 Trichonephila inaurata madagascariensis
TACTTTACTTAAAACATATCCAACAAACACATTTTTAATTGGGATAAATTTTTAATTAGATAATTACAAAAAGAAATTTTGGTTTTCTTTTCGCAAGTGATATGCATTACGCGCAGCTTTATAAAAAAAGTTACCAATATTTTTTGATGAAATTTTTGCTCAGTGTTGGAAATTGTGTTATCTTTAAAATGACGAAGCATGAAACACTGATTTAAAATTTTTAGTAAACTATAACAATTTAAAATTTAACTATAAAATTTTTAAAAAATTTTCGCTATTTTTTATTTGTAATTTTAAATTTTTTCATTAAAAATTCAAACTGGTTCGTTATTTTAAGTACAGATATGGTCAGAATCTCCAGTAAAAATTTGATCATTTTCCATGGAACGGTTTTGAAAATATCATGCGCGTAATGAGAAAAAATGACGTTCTGAGAAAATTG
Source organism: Trichonephila inaurata madagascariensis (assembly GCA_019973955.1). Taxonomy (NCBI): domain Eukaryota; kingdom Metazoa; phylum Arthropoda; class Arachnida; order Araneae; family Nephilidae; genus Trichonephila; species Trichonephila inaurata. Next base: position 1,429,001 of record BMAV01013356.1, read on the forward strand.
ACATCAAACATAAAATTTACCACAATTATATATATATATTATTCTGGTAACTCAAACAACAACTAAATTTTAAATTAAAACTAATGTGAAGTTTTTATAGTCAATAAACTTCAATTTATTAAAATTATTATAACTAAAAACATATATTTTACCAATGCAGTACAAGCATCGAAACGATATCAAAAGCTACAAAATAATCAAAATACAACAAAGTGATTCATTTCTTCAAAATAAAGTTAAAAATTTATAAATATTACTTAAAAAACAATTAATATCTTAATTAACAAGTACTTACTATAAATATTAAATAATTTGTGATATGAATGCAGTGTATTACTATGATTCTAAAATGTTAAAATTCGCCACATGCATACGATGTTCCCTCTTTTTCAGTTAATTTTTTACAAGTAGCTTTAAATTGCATTCTTTTAACCTGTCGCACTTCCTTATTGCGGAGATTAAAATGTCGCTCTGCAGTCTGAATTCTTTTTAAATCTACAAGTGTAACAAATTTTTGCGCAAATTTACCAACAGTCAGACCAAGCGATTGCATAATTTTTAGTCTGCCTTGATTGCCATCATTAAAAATGACAATTGCCTCATTTGTAGAAATATCAACAATCTTTCTACCACAACCTAAAGTTTTTGGGCATAATTTCCATATTAATGAGTTAATGGATTCATTATTATTTTGGGTTTTACCCCCTAGACATTTTTGTAGGAGTTTAGGTTGTGATAGATCATTAAATACAGGTTTTATGGCATCCATTACTGCCTCTGGCAATTTGTTACTGTGTTTAAAAGTTTCCACACTACCCTCTAATACTTGATTTTGATATTTACACCAAGAATTAGGACCTATAGGACAAAAACTGTGCAATGGTTCTTCGTCACTTGAACGTATATGGAAATATACAGCCCAAACAGCTTTTCGCATATCCGACAGGCATGTTTTATTTTGTCGGATTGCATTTCCATAGTATGTTGTGATTAAGTCGATCATTCTGTCGGTCAACCTTCCCTTTCCACCAATCGACTTCCCATCACCGAGTTTGGATTTCATTTGTTTTAATTTTCGTAAACGAGTTCCCATTCGTTTTTGAACATGTCCAACACATTCAATTTTTGAAACTGTGATATCTTCTCCATACGGATTGGATGCAGTAATAGATGAGAATGTTTTGGAATCGCCATCCCCAATGTAAGATGTATATCTCACAGAACGATGACTTATTGAACGCTGAAACATACGAACCATTCCCACAGTCTCCATCATGCCAGCTGAGCCATTGTGGTTTTTCAAACATTCTTTAACGTGAAGAATTTTCCACTTTTTGTAAGCAGGTGACCCTTTTCTTCGTTTCCAAGAATCACATCCCTTACAGAAAGAAGACATCACTTCCGCATCAATACACTTTCCTGTTTTGTCTCCTATAACAGCACACACACCAACACGAGAAGAATAGCCACGGGTTTTCCACGTTCCATCTCCACTAATTATTATATCAGAAGAATTTGTCAAAGTTACCTCTTCCAAAGCTGCACTTTGCATTGAAGCTTCTGCAACTTCTTTACTACACAATTGCAGTTTGTTTATAATATTATTATAGGATTTTTCAGCAACTGGAGGAGGAAAGTCCATAACACCACAGAAAGTTGTCATTGCTGCGTGACCCTGTCCAATTGTCCTCATTGCGTACACAAAGCGTCTGTTTATTTCTGGAATGTTTTTTCTTGTACCCAGCATTTTTGAATTTCTAAACGAACATAAGTCTTTACAGTTCTTGCATTCAATCGAAAAAACACTAGACAAACCTCTAACACATTTTTCTGTGAGTTCAATATCTCCACCACATTTTTTGCAAGAAGCAAAGTTTTGAATGTTTGTAAACATAATAGTTTTATCAAACACTCTATAGCCATCAAAACCGTCATCATGTTCAAAAAAAGATGAATCAATATCTTGCAACTGAATCTTTTTTCCAGATGCACTGTTGTTTAGTGTTTCATCCACACTGTGTACAGCTTTGCACCTCGTGTGCATATTACCAGTAAACTTCCTTTTCTTGGGACGTTTACCAGATGGTCGTTTGGCAGATTCAATCGAATTCATCATTCAAAAGTTTTAAAAAAATTAATATTTTTCCTAAAACTTATTTTAGAATAAGATACTATGTGAAAATCAGAAAACGAGCGAGTATAGAATCACAAATCACTTTTTCAAAACAAAACAGCAGTTTATAAAGTAAGTAGAAGTTGTAGTTATTGTTCAGAACAATAATAATAATATTTGAGGCTTAGATTCAAGCATTTGATAATAATTAGAATGAAAATATTAGAAACAGAGAAACGCAGCTGTCACCAGCGACATGACAGCTGTCACCCTGGAGCCGAAATGTAAACAATATTTAAATTACCTTTTCTGCTCTTTTTATTTTCTTAATAACTTCCGTGATATTGGGAATATCTGCATGCGGTTTCTTTTAAAAAACTCAGAAAGGTTTGCTCTATAAAATAAAATAATAATAAAAAAATCGATTTTCCGGAAATTTTAAAAGGTATATGACCCCTTAAATAATAATAATTAATTATCTATAATTTTGAAGACAAATATTTATTTATGAAATTAGCTGGATAGTTATAGTCTAGGCAATTTTGAAAGAATTTTTTATAATTATTAATTCTGAGAATTTCTTCAGATACTAAATCATTATTTCTTTTTATATAATTTAGAATAATATTTCTAAAAATTGAAATGTGAAGAGTACTATCCCAATATGGAATTTTTATAACATTAAAATCAAAAGCGTCTCTGTTATCAAAAATATTGCTTATTAGCATATTATTTTCAACTTTTAATTGGAGATCTAGGAAGTTTGCTGACTCTACATTATTATTGGTTTTTTATAATTTTAAGTAGTGTGGATAATAATTAAAAATAGGAGTGAAGTCAACTTTATTACTAAAAATAATTAAGTCATCGATGTATCTAAAAAAGTAACAAGAGTCTGTATTAATTTTTTCATTCTCATAATAGTGTAAATAAATATTAGCCAGACTGTTACTTGCTGGGTCCCCTTGTGGTAGGCCTTTAATTTGTTGATTGTAGTAGTTATGAAATATGTAATTTTCTTTCAAAACAAATTGTATAATAGTATTATATTTATCATAATTTATCAATTTAATTAATGAATATTTAATTTAAACATTTTTAAGCACTTTAATCGTATCCTCTATATCAATAGAGTTGAATAAGTCTTTTCGAAGTCAAAGCTATGCAAGGATTTAATACTCTTTCCTTGCATGTTCTCAACGCAATATCTTTACTATTCTTTACAATAATGGAGTTTGAGATATTGTCTAGAGTGTGTTGTATAACTTTTTGCAACACCATGTCTGGTTGTGTAATATAGGTATTAAAACCATTAGTAATAGTTCTAAATTTAATTGGACACTTATGAAATTTTGGTGTTAGAAAAATATAAGGAAAATTTATATTATTTGCATATAAATCTAGTTTTTTTATAAAAAGAGCTGAAATACGGTTAATGATTTCTCTACTGCTGCTATATTAGATGTAATAAACGCGTTATTGCTTTGAAACTGCTTGTTAAGTGTAAAGTTATAAAACCATTTGCAATGATTGCATAGTTGCCCGGAACTTTATCCACATATACAATAATGAAATCTTTTTGAAGAATTGAAATTGGGTGTTTTATATCTTTATAAGTAGTATTTTTATCGGTTTTATAGTTAAGATTAAGTAATTCACACACACACATAAAACTTTGCATTTAAACTCATTAAAAGCTTCGAAAGGAATATATATATATATTAATTTTGCATATAAAAAGTACTTTAAATAAATGAAAATAATCTACTTACTTCATCAATATTTGAAGCTCTCTCTCCTTTACAATCAACACAAACATTTCGACAAACTTTTGTTTCATCCTTGTGAATTTTTTTTGCACCTAGTTACACACATTCATTATTACTGTTTTCTACGTGATCTCAAAAATATGAAAATTCTTTCTTTCGGATATTCTTAAAGTAACCAAACCATATGTTCTAACTTCTCATTTATATCAATGAATTCTCAGCCTAGAAACTGATACTGTAAAACAGTGGCATGCGGTGACATTTTGCTGATAGGGAAAAGCTGCGTTTATATAAATATTATAAAAAAAATACTAAAAGCTACAAAAACAAACAGTTTATTTTGATCCTAAAATAGATACATTGGCACGGCGATTTTCCCCCCATAGTCATAAACTACTTTATCAAAAAATTTCCATTGAAATACTTAAAGGCCGTTTTGCTATTGAAGGAAACTAGTGATCCTATTCCCCTGATTGAGCGTTCTTTAGGAACTATGAATTCGCTTCAGAGTTGAAAATTGTGCTCAAAAGAGGCAAACCGTAAAAATTAATATAAAAATTATACAATTCTTTTGGTACATCTTTATTCAGATTGTTTATTAATTGCAATATTTTTTTTATATCTGAGATTGACTTGCCAATATAGAGGGCACATGGATATAAATATTATAATTCACTATGTAATTTATATAAATCAAAAAAAATTCTATAAAACTTGCTTAAACTGTTAACTGCCATGCTCGAAATTATCTCGAGTACGGCACTAGAGCTCCAAAATATCACGTCCGAGAATTATACGGGTAATTTTCTTTTTAAGTACATATTATTGTTTCATACTCAAATAGATATCAGGAAAAGTTTATTTCGGATTCATCTCTTAGCCTTTTGCTTAATGGCGACAATTTATGTACCCAAATCATCAAAATAGCTTGACAGTTAAAGGGTTCAAAAATCAAAACTCGATTCAAGAAATTGTTTCTCAAAATTCTTAAAATTAATAACATCTACTGAACTAAACTCAGTGGCGCAAAAGCTCATGAGGCCCAAGACTTACCATGCCCCTCTCAGTTTTCATGATTTTGGACACTGAGGTGCATGAGCAGATCTTCCGGTTAGGTGGTCAGTCTGACGCGAAACTCCCAGTGTTTAGTTCCCAAGCAAGCTTGCTACTCATTTATCGACTCAATGAAGAGAAGAAAGGCTGAAAAAGGATACAAATTATACAGGTTTATATCTTAAATATTCGTCAATATTGTTACGAATTTTATGTAAAATAGTGTAAATAATTTGTATTTGATGTGTAATGCCTTTATCTTACTCTAAATTAGATTTAATTTACGTTTAAATTGTAATATTCACAAGCAATGCCTTCCCTTATGTTATAATGGTGTTTCAATGGGAACTTGGTGAAATCTTGGCTATAGAGAAAAGTTGGAGTCATTTTTGGCGACCAAGTTGGTGACTTTGGTGACCATGCTCGCCGAAAGTCAGTCAGTCTGGTTTTGGACTAGCGATTAATTAGTAATGCTGATTGTTGAAGAAATTAGTGATTACTTCGGCTATTGAACAAGCGATTGCTTGTAAATTATCTTTTATATACGTGTATTTTAGACTCCAATAATTGTGCCTGAGTGGTGTTGAAGGTGTGAAGACCTTCTGAGATTTATTTAGTGAATATTGCTACTGAATCCTGTATTTAAAGGATTGGATTTTCTACAATAAATTCTCATCGCTCTTAAGAAACTGTCTTGTTCTTTGCGGCTGATTTGCATAAAATCCTCGAGCCCCGGATCTACGTAACAATATTTATGTCTGTCAATACAATTTTGTATCAGAGGGTCGATTATTCCATAAAACAGATGTTTGTTCTACTATTCGTTAGATCCATAACAATAAGTCTTATTCATTCTTTAGATTGCATTTCTGAAAAAATTGATCGTCGTACACAAAGCGTCCAAAATCAAACTAATTTTTTTTTTTTCAGTTGTGTGAAAAGTCACTATACTGATTTATTCTTGCAATCGTACTTCTAGCCCCTTGCCACGATGAATTTTGTGGGCCTCGTTCTGACTACGTCAGACAGGTGGCATTAGCCACAACACACATTCTTGTAATACAAGATGGTACATCAAAATTCACTTTTTTAGTTTATCAAATAGGTATGGGGGTATCAGACTGAAAGTATTTGTTGAAAAGCTAGTAGCAAAAACAAGAAATCAAATTCTGTTAAATAATTGCATAATCCTCGTGCAAATAACTGTTGCATTAAAATACCATTTTTCTGGCCTTTCAACTATATTAAACAGCAAAATTTTTAATTCTATTTTTACATTTCTAACGCAGTTTACAATCCTGCTATTATAATTCTATCTAGCAGGTGTGCCTGAAGGAAAACGCTTTTCAACTTCTTAAGCAAAGGCATGAAATACTTTTGAAGATTTGAAAAAAAAAAATGTAGAAAATACTGTCATGTAGTTTTTTTTAAAAAAAAATTACACTTTTTATATATATCCAGCAGATTCAGAGAAAATTAGCATCAATCTAGGAATGTAACAGAATAGGAAAATAGCATGCTTTGATATTTCTTTAATTCTGTGTGGCTTGGACATTATTACGTTGTCCGGCCATTACAATAGCACCCGTCGTATATTTGTGCTAGTGATTTTTAATTCAAGACAATTCTTAATGCGAGTAAAGAACGAATTTGTGCCTCTATTCTCACTCACATCAGTAAAGATCACAAATCTTTTTTTTTCAACGTTCCCGTAATCATTATTCAAGTAACGAGACACAGTCTACATCTGAGATTGTATGGATGGCGGGTTTTTTTTTATTTAGTAATAGTAACAAATGTGCTCTTTCAAATTCCTTTTTAATTATGTTAAAAAAAACGTTCCATAATGATTGAACGAGAATATTTTAAATTCTGTTCAATAAGATAGTTAGAACTATAGATTTCTCTAAATGTTTTAATAGATTATCGAACGTACTTAATAAATAAACAATTCAATATAATTAATTACCTTTGTTATTAGATTTAATAGATTCTCTTTTTTCTCTTGCTTCTTTTGACAAGAAATATAAGAATCTATTATGATTTAGAATAATGGCTGAAGTAAGTGTAATATATATCTATTTTAACCGTTATTTTCTCATAATTTTCAATAATTATTTTATATTGCCCAGTAATATTACATTTTATTCAGTTTCAGTAACCACACACACAAATTTATTTAACTTTACGGATGAATGGATATGACATTCACTTTTCTCGGGTATTTTGCAACCTTTGCTTAAAGTATTTAAATAATCACAACACACATAGGGCCAATCTTATTCTGCACATTAATTTTCCTTCAAAATTCTCAAGAAGGCAATTTTTGTATTTATCTGGACCCACACAAAGCCATTTTATACTTTTATAATTTTATGATGAAAATGCCAAGCATTTATTTTTGTTGTTGAAGCAGTTATATTTAATTTAGTTTTAGCCTGTCACTCTCTTAATAATGTGACAAGTCAAAACTAAACTCAGACTATTCGTAAACAAATTTTCAATTACTTAGTAGAATTCCGAATGGATAGTCATAATATATGGGCGAAAATAAAATTCTAAGCATTTACTGTTTTTCAAAACATTTTTCAGTTATATGAATATATTTTATAAAAGAAGATAAATGAATAAAAATAGCTCTATAAGAAACGCCCATAAAAGTAATATAAAATATATAATCTTTACTTGAATCTTCAGACAATCCAATTTTTTTCCAACAAAGTCAATCCAGTTGTTTGAAGTTGCTGATGATAGCGTCATTGAAATGTCTTTCAACCTGTGTGCCGCGGCACACCATTGTGTCACGAAAGATTGCCAAATGTGTCACCATTCATTTGTAACTTTGAAATATAGCATATGTATAATTATACTTTAACGGTTACTAAGGAAATCTTTTTAGATTTAGTTTTCCTGCGTTTTTATTTAATATTATTTTCTTTCAACTGTATTTAATGTTGATTCAAATTTGTTTCGAACTTCACTTAAAAGTTACTTTCCTTTGCTATTAGTTGGCGAATATGAATGGTTAATAAGGTTACTTTTTTTGTAATTTGCAAGACACTAAATTTGACAACAGTATAAGAACAGATCATTGAGAAACGATAAGTCTTATTGTTTAGCATTCTTCGGGGAAAAAATGGATGAATTTCAGCTTTCTGTCGAAAATTTGCACCCCGCAATCAGCTTGAAAACTTTATTGAAATTCTTCTGCCTTTGCATTTTCATGGCTCCAAGAATGGTTTTTCAGCATTGACAAAAATCAAATCCAAAATGCAATAAAGACTTGTATTAATTGACGATGAAATGCGAGATTCCCTGACGGCTTCGGAATCTAGTTTTGATTTAATTTGTACAAAAAAAAGGTGTCACACCTTACATTAAATAAGTTTTCTAAATAATTTCTCAACTTTAGAAATTTTTTTCTATTCTTGTGTGCCGCCAGAAATTTCAAGTGTGTGCCCTCAATTATACAAAGTTGAGAAACACTGGTCTAGTGAAAAGGGTGAGCACCTCTCAATGATTTTTTTTTGCTTCCTGCCAACACAATCAGACAACCAAGTAGACAAAATGTTCTCTATCTTTGGATCAGCTTATTTATGTGAGCAAGTTTTTTTTCCATGAAGACCAACAAGAGTAAGTATAGGCAAAAACGCGCATGGGCTTTAAAAAGTATAGGGAGATTGGTACTCTCTAAAGTGAATGATCATAGTCTGGCTACATTACACAACGAAAATATTTTGCCATGAAAGCTATCACGTATTTAACATTACAAGCGCTTCCATTTGGATTTCGGAATATACATATGTAGATCAGCTATTCCTGCAGTGATAGTTTGTGTCTCACGTTATTATATGTTGAATATTCTATATACATTCTTCATATCTTATCTTTCCTTTTTTTTCTGTCTATTCATATAAACTATTTACAAGTACATTACATTACGCTTTGTTCATATATACAGGGTAGTCCCGAATTCATGGTACAAATTTTAAGGGTAGATGCAGGACATTGTAGCAATCATTTATTGTATAGGAATGTATGGGCGCAAGTGACGCGGTGATGCACAAAGACACAAAAATAAGAGACGAAAGGAAAGACAGAATGTTATTGAAAAAGTCGTTGAAAAGTGTCATAATTACAATAACTGTTCATAATTGTTCAGCACTTGAGTTATGAAGTCCAGTTGCAGCTCACATTGCTGCACCACCCACTGGCAGTCTGAGAAGATAGTGTGCTGGATTAAAAGCTTGTACTCACTAAAAATGGAAGTGTAAGCGATTTTCGTTTAGCACTGTACAAAAGGTTGGATGACTAACACTTACGTGATGACCCCCCAACAGCTCTTATATTTTACTCAGGTCTATCAACCACAACGTTCAATATGCTTTCTTTCAGGCTGGGGGCCTGCGTATAGCTCTCCGTCTACCAGCATCATGCCTGGTGACGTAGAACGAAACTGTTTCACGAAGTTGGCGATGTAACCGCTTGCTTACTTACTTACTTGGGAGAATCGAACTCACCCAAAGGGTTTCGAGCTGTATACCAACCCTCCGAGAAGTTATTTTATCTACATACTAAACGAAATACATGTACAAAAAGGCCCTCCCCACAAACTTCTTGAGAACTGAGGGAAGAATACATCATAAGCACTTACCAATAGTAATGCAAATACAAAACACACAGATTCTATCTTTTATTGAGAAGGAGAGACCCTGAAAAGGACATAGGACATGCGGAGAAACCACTCCCAAAAAGAATTCCGAAAATAGGGAGGGGAGGAATGTCAGATACAGAGAAAGAAGGTTTAAACATTTATTTTTCTATTGTATTGTTGAGAAGACGGTTCCCACGAGGCAACAGATGCTAGACCCTCACAGAGGGAGGGTGGGGTGGTTACTTAAGAAATCTGTGACAAAAAAAGAGGCACCACATCCCCTCCACTCTCTTCTCCAATATCTCCGATGTAGCCGTTGAAAACTTCTATGATCCTTCATTCGTTGACCGTGAAACTACGCTTGATACATTCGTAGTACCATTAGCACTGCCGTACATGTAATGTATGTCTGCTTTTTCGGCATACCTGAAGACCTCCTCACAACTGCGAATAGCGCTTTCCCCTACTAGCTAACGTCAGCTAGACATCTACTGCCTCCTACTCGCAACGCAACCAATGGATAACCCCATTTCCCTTTTCTTTGATTTCCCCTGATTGTGCCTTACCACTTCACTTGCGCCCATACATTCCTATACAATACATAATTGCTACACAATGTCCTGTATCTACCCTTAAAGTTTGTACCATGAATTTGGAACGAATCTGTATATATATATGAACAACATAAAAATGTTCTAACAAAAATAATCGCAGAGCAAAAAATACAAAGACATTGATTTTTTTCCCAGGCATTGCATGCCTCTGATGCAAAACTGATTAAGTAGATTTTTATGATATTTTATTCGAATGAATTATTAATTACATGGAATATAAAAAATAATTTTATTTCAAAATTATTTATTAACACATTAATAATATAAATTCAAAAATTTAAAGCTTTCATGGAATAAAATAAAAAAATACCATTTTTTAATAAAATTATTAATAACCCTGAAGAATTGGAATAAATATTTAACTAGACAAGATTTTTTTTTTTTTTTACCATTAAAAATTTCTGAAAATGTTAATTTTTTTTAGCTTTCCTAATTTGAAATTACCTATAAAGTAAAGCAAAAAATTTGAGATGCAACTTTATTGATTGCATTTTCAACATTCTGAACATTTTTTTTTTCAAATATTGAGTACTTAAGTGGAAAAGCCATTTGAGAATTAATATAAGAGGATCAAGAGTTGTGTGGGTGGTGTGAGAGAGAGAGAAGATACAATGAATATCAGAATTATTCAAGACTATCATTCATATTTTTATTTTAGTAGGAAGAAGAGCTTTGCTGAAGTGCCTATAATTTGAAACAAATAGATTAATGAAATGCTTACAAATTTGAAGTGTTTTGCTGAAGTGCTTTTATATATAATTTGTAACAAATAGATTACTCTTACGCGAACAATGAAAATAATTGATTTTCAATAATAAGTTATGTATTTTATCCAGTGTTTATGAAAAAAGAATAACAATGTATTGAGAGAAAATGACAATAACGGTAATAAAGATTCAGAAAAATATTCTTTTTTCCATACCGCATATTTGTGTGTGTGTGTTAATTGTCATCTCCCATTAAAATTAGCATTCATAAAAATGACAGACCAGTTTACACAATGATTGTTGTGGGATTGAAAAAATGAAGTCTTAAAAAAAGAATTTGTTAAGAAATAATAAAAATATTATTAATCACATTTTATATTCGTAACAAAAAAGCATCAGTTTAAGAAGAAAGATTTCCTTAGTCACAATAACATCTCTTTAAAATACAACAGTTCAAAGAAAATGGATTTCAACATAGCAGATTTTAGAACTTTGTGATACAAGTTTTTATTTTTAATAACTTCATCACGTAGGTATGATTTTTAACTATCACAATACTATTTTTTCCAACGAATCGAGATTCATTCCCAAAATTGTTTATGCAAATAAGCAAAGTAATGAAAGAAGTGCCTTTTTCATTTTAATATATAACTGCGTTCTTGTACCCAGTCAGTATGTGTGTGTGTGTGTGTGAGATTAATATTGGAAATTGTATTGGTCTTATTTCCTGAACAAGAATAGAAATAGAATGAATAGAAATGAATAGAACAGAAACTATCATTGTTGCTTCAAATGGATTTAACTTAAGAATATGACGATTTAAAGATTATGTTTAAAAACGTTTTTATTTATCTACAATTCCATTCCGTAACTTGCATCATTATTTTTCTCAGTTGTGAAACAATTCCTTTTCTTAAAAAAGGAATAATTTAACGTTTCAGTTCCTAATTCAACTCGTTTAAGTTTGGTTTCTTAAGAAATGCGGCGTATAAATTGTTCATAATGAAAGACGTCATAAAATTAATAAACGACTAAAATACAAATGCTTACAAAAACCTTAAAGCCCACACAAATAATTTTCTATGTATTATGATAAAACTACAAATATATACATATCTGTTTATATTATTCTTCCATTTCTTGCACAAACTAATCAAGTAAATTAGTTCCAAGAGATTCTCAGAAAAACCTTTAAAGTTTTCGGAGTGTTTTTTGAATAACAATATATTTATTTATCAATACTAACAAAAAGGAATTTATGAAAAAGGAAGTGGCAAAGGTTGCCACTTCGGACGCTCCCCGGTCTGATATATTATACCTTCTGCTTTCAGGGAGGTATTGTCCGATAGTACAAAAAAGCAATGGGATCTCTGGAGAGTTCGTCCTGAACATGTCCGGTTCAAGTCCACGAATGCATCCTAGTAGGGCCCTACCCTTTGAAGGTCATAGAGTTCAGCAGACTTGCCTATTTCGATTTGCCAGCAGACACTTGAAATCTCTCACCATTGAACAGAGCCTCAAAGTTTTTAAGGTCAGTAAAAAGTGTTATGTTGCCCAGGCATCATCTGAGCACATTTTAGAGTGTTTAAATTTTCACTGGATGAGGTGTTCTTAAAACCTCTTCTATTCTTGAATTTTTTTGGAAGTTTACGAACTGATGAAGTTGATCTAGTTTTAGATAGCCCCCCACACACACACACACACAACTAGGGATTAGAAACAACAAAAGAAATTCATGAGAATTTTAATTCTGAAAATTCTCAGGAAATAAATTTAAAAGACTTTTAATCCGAAATATTCTTTATCCTTCTTCTAGATAGTGAAGAAAATCTTCTATGTTAATGAAAGACATAAAGTAATATCTCTAAAAAATTTAGAATTCATGAAAGCTACCTCAAAAGTTGAAAACACTTTATTTTAAAATTTTATCAGTTGTGAAAAACAAAATTTAAATTATAGTTGAGATAAGAAATCATGATATTAGATTAGAGTCCAAAAGATAATAATGCTGCAATTAGATAAATATTTTACGATTATTATATATTAAGTGCAATTTTTAAAGTGTATCAAGTAATTAATTAGAGAAAATAATAATTTGTGCGTTCTATTTTAACAAAGAATAATATATTTTTTCTTGTTGCACCTATGTACTTTAGTCTTTAAATACATCTGTGCACTATCACACAATCATACTTATGCTTGTTTTAAGTACTAGTATTTTACTTTGTTATATTAATTATGTGAGTGACTTACCCCTGAAGTCGCTCCCTCACCATCTTACCTACCTAAGAGTGTAGGAGAATTAAACGCAGAACCAGAAACTTCCGTTATAGCCAAAATTTATTTTACTCAAGCACACTAAGGTGAGAGTTACTCCAGAGAACTCTGTTCATCAGTTCCCACTTCAAGGAGCATCTGTTTTAGCTGTCTGGTGTTCTCCGGAGGATATGATCTTGCTGTCAGGCATATCCCCTCAAGGCATTCCACACATGTTCGATGGAATTTAAATCAGAGAAGCAAACTGGCCAATCCATTCTGCAGATATTCCACGCATTGTAGTAGCTCCTCAAAAGCATAGATTCTGTGTATACGTGGATTATCGTACACAAAAGTAAAGTCTTAAGCAATGGAACTTTAGAGCAGGCACACGTATTGGAGGATTATTTCATGTTAGTAAAACGATCTCCGGCAAGTGAGCCACTGTCGAAATTATGGAGCTCTGTTCGTCCATTTAACATATGCCTCCACACAGAGACACTCCAAGATCGTCCCAACTGTTTCTTTCTCTAATGTTAGAGGGATGAGATCGTGTCCCTACCTCCCTCCATATCAACTGGCGCTGAGAATATCTCTGCTCAGACTCAAATGACACTCATCAGTAAGCAGAAAGTGATTCCTGTGATAGAATGTCCAGTCCATGTTTTTTATACCATTGTACCACTGTAAATGGTGTCACTAATGAGCTGCTGCTATTGGTATGCAGCGTTCAGGTCAACGGGTGAATAGGCCACCTTTGTGCAGATGTCTGGCTACAGAAAACCACGATACCTGCCATCCGGTTGCTGAGCATTATTGTTCGATGTTTCCCGGTCTCTTTTTTCCCGTAAAATGATACACCTGCCATCACGGGCCGTTGATTTCCTCGACCAACCATCTCCAATCTTTCTGACAGCTGTACCTGTCATTTGCAAAACTTTCCACTAGCTCGTTTAGCTACACTTTTGTCAATCCCAAATTCTTGTGCAACACTCGCCAAACTACGTCCCCCTTTAAACTTTTATCGATCATTCTACCACGTGTAAAGACATCCTGATGGCTTCTTGTAGTCATTATGAAAATGTAAATTCTCACGTACAGGAAATATCTGCAAATGCGTCGGTTCTTTCCTTTTAAAGTTACCTTTGCTCTGAGAACGCGCAATCCCCGCATTTGATGTCACCATGCTATACTTGCAAATGTATCACCTTTTTACTGAGCTGCCTTTTCACTGTACTGATCGCAACCTTCCCCTCCCCTTCCCTCGCCTTTTCAACAATTCATGGTTATGTGTAGAAAAATGCATTTATTGCTTAAGCTTTACATGCAAGTGTAAATACTCATATGTTTATAAAACTAAAAGTGTGATCATCGGAAATCTCGAAGAGTAAATTTTACTTTTGTTGTCGAATGTATTTCTATTTCTTCACAAGAAACAGCTACAATTTTTTTATCCAAGGAGAAGAGAGTCAAATAGAGTATGATTTCAGTCAAATAATTTAAAATATTGCTTTTTGCTGAATAAGTTGTCACAAACCATTTGAAATTTATACAATGGGGCTAAACTATTCTGCACTGTCATCTATACATTGAAAGGATGAAATTTGAGTTAATTATTCATTTAAGTGATTTCTTTATTCCTTAAAAAGGGATCGAGACATTTTTCATTAAAATACAATTTACTGATGAATTCTCACTAATTAAGTTGGTTCTGTATTTACTTTACAAATACATTCCTTCTCAAAAGATTTTTATTTTAATTTAGCTTCAGAATTCTAATTCTTTAACAAATTTCTGAGCTGCATCTTACTAAACTCTTTCAGAGTTTTAATTTTGAAAAAATCTGATAACATTCGAAATGGAAATTTAAAAAGTAACTCCTTTCCATTTTAAATTTATTTTAAACTTATATTGTATTGTAGACATATAACTTTAAAAAGGTTTGAATAATACTTATGAAAAATATACTATTTAAAGATATGAATATATATATAAATATTAAAATATATTTCTTAGCATTTATCCTAAAACATATGTAATGAATATATATGTTAATACATATTATAAAATATGTAAGTAGTTAAATGTGAAATAAATCTAGCCGTATTTTCATACGTTGTGAAACAATAGGAATGTAAAAGCCAACGTTTTTAAGAGTGTGAGCAGAAAATAATTTGCAAATATTCTTAAGGAGGCCATTTTCTAGCTTGTAACAATATCCTTGTAGTATTTTGTATGCTTTTTTATGTATTTGAATGTAGCATTCTGCGAATGCCGCTTATTCTTGCATTGTTTCGAAGGCTAAAATTTAGAAGTTCCCATTCTGTAGAATATTGATTAAACAAAAATTGGTAAGGAAAAATTTTTAATTAATGAGAAATAATTATACATAAAGCATGTATTTTTTACTTCTTCAATACTTTTTTTTTTGTAAAATAAAGCTAAAACATTCTTATTGTTAAATCAATTTAAGCTTTATTGAGAAAATTTTATTTTCAGGAACTTTTTTAATTTTTCAGTTCCGAAATTAGGAATTAAGTTATGCTCATACAGTCCTCGTACATTAACCAATTTAAAATATTTCTGAAAATTATAGCTTTAAATATTTTTATTCCATTTTCACTTTCATTATTTGAATCTGTTGAATTAAAATAATACGTTAGTGGGAGAATGATTATTAACGCGCACTATTCAGCTACTTGAAAGCTTTTGACGACGGACCACGTAATTTTGATACATGGTCAAGTGACGAGCACGATACCTGAGCTGGCACGCCCTCTCCTAACTTCCACACCACATCAACGGGAGAACGTTTGAGCTTCGCGCGACAGATTTAATGTGCATCTCTCCCTACACGGCGGGTCTTCAGCAGTTCTAGGCTCGAACTCATGACACGCCAGCCACGAAGTCGTCACCTTGACCACTAGGCTACTGTGGGCACTAAAATAACATTACAGGTAAACTACTTGGTATCGACAATGGACTCGGTAATTTTCAAAGTTACACTCACACACATGCCCGGGAAGAAACACATTTGAATTCGAAAGTCACTTTTCAGATGTTCACAATATTTTGAATGATTAAGTTTGAGTTTCAATATGTAACCTTCGTTATATATATATATAAGACTTAATAGCTAAAAGAACAATAGACTGCTGGCCACACAAAATGCAACACCCTGAAGGAAGTTTGCAAACCATGTGAAATTTCCATCATGCGTTGGTGGCGATGAAATATGCAAATCATTACAATTATATCCCAGACCGTAGTACCTCCCTCAAGTGCTATTTATGGGGATAACAAATTTGGTTTTTAGTAGGCTGGTTTTTTTTTTTTTTTTTGCATAAGCTGTTTATTTATACCTCGCCGAAGACATTTAGCGTCTTTTGATAAAGTTTCTGAATTCAACAGAGGAAGAATAGTAGCCTATTGGGATTGCGGATTATCCTTCAGAGAAATCGGTCAACGTGTTGGACAAAACCAAGCAACTGTGATGCCGATATGTCATCACTGGATGCAGGAAGTAAGGACGGACCGACGGGGCCAATCACTCCCACCTCGTTGTACCACTGCCCGTGATGATAGGTGGATTGTGCCCATGACAGTAATGGATTGCGCAGCCACATCACGAACCATAGCACAAAAGATTCAGTCTGTTACACATTATTTGGTATCCTCTCGTACCATTCGACGCCGTTTGCAGCATAGTGGAATGTCAGCAAGGTGTACATTACTTCACTTAAACTTGACTGGAAATCACATGTGTTTGCGACACCAGTAGTGCGATGAACGGCGAACATGGACAACGGAATGGACCGACATTGTGTTTACTCATGAATCCCGTTTTTTCTTGCAACATCACGATGGTCGAATTTGATTTTGGAGACACCGTGGTAAGAGGCTGCTGAGCTGTTGCGTAGCGCATCTCCACACTGATCCCACAAGGCTTGGGGTGGTATTGGACTTAACTTGCGCACCCCTCTAGTCCAAAATGCCGGTACACTGAACAGTCAGCGCTACATCTCTAAAGTGTTGGAGCCAGAGGTACTCCCATACGTTCATCGCTTGCCGTCAGCCATATTCCAACAGGATAATGCATGACTACACGTGGTACGCAATGTTCAAGAGTTCTTCTTTACCCATCAGATTAAATTGCTTTCTTGGCCTGCTTGTTATCAAGATCTATCGTTAATCGAAAACGTGTGGTTAATGATTGCACAACGACTGGTCCGAGATACATGCCACGCTGCTACACCAGATCAACTTTGGCAATATGTGGAAACCGCATGAACTGCTATACCCAAAGGATACATCCAAAGCCTCTCATTCTATGCCGAGGTGTGTGGCAACGGTTATAGCCACTAATGAGGGCTTCATTCACTACTAATTTTATCATCATCCAAAAGTCGCAAAAGGCTGTAATTTTAATCGTATGATCTTTGTACAACACATGTTATCTACCAAATAATTATCTCTATGATTTTTCTTGGGGTTGCATTTTTTGTGGTCGTCAGTGTAATTTGAATGTAAATAATAACAAATCTAAACTTATTTAATTAGTTACAAAATTACTATTTTGTTACAGTAGACTAATTCAAACTTATTGAATTAATCTACTATAAATTGTTCTGAACCAATTGTATGAAAAGTATAGTATGCATATATAAAGAATTTTCTGCAAAATATCTAGTGATTTAAAAATAAATATAACTAAAAAAATTTAAACAATTGTTATCAATTTAAAACTATAGTATTAAAAATACAGAAACACAATTATTTAAAAATCGAAACTAGTACTTAAAAAAAACATTATTAAATTGATTTGATGAGAAATAACACTTCGCTATTAGCTTTCGGATGTAAATTTTAAGCAAGTCTGTGGCTCTCAATGTCTCTCTTTTTTAATGAAATTGATTAATATATTATTTCTTAAATTTATGAGTGTGTTTCTTGATTAACACATACTTTTCAAGCAAATGATGTTAACTGGCTCAATATGGTAAAAGCTGTTAGAAAGTAATCAAATCTTAACGTTTACTATAAAAAACAACAATAATCGAAATTAGTATACGATAGATCAGTGGTCTTCAAACTATGTTTTGCGGAATTTTGGGGTTCCACGTGGAATATCAAGGGGTTCAACGAGTCATAAAAAAAATCGAAACGAAACTATATATGTGTATGTAAAATGGATTCACACACACATTCTCTATGAATTTTGTACAACCATAAGTACCTCTCACGCTTATTTCAATCATTAAAACTGGATTTTCTATTTATACATAATAACTGTATTTTGTAATATTTTTTAAAATTTTTATTATAAATATTAAGAGAATATTAAAACGCGCGTTTTCTCTTTATTTGTACAACCAATTTTACTATGAATATTCTACAGTTTTTTTATTACGGATTCCAGGAAATAATTTTATAATCCTTAGTACAATGTATTTCAAAACGAAATAGTTTTTTAATGAAAAAAATGTACCTTTTTTCATTAAAATAGTATTATTGTTGTATGTTTTAAAATTACATTACATTTTGTAATAACAAATACAATATTTACTTTAAATT
Organism: Trichonephila inaurata madagascariensis; assembly: GCA_019973955.1. Classification (NCBI taxonomy): domain Eukaryota; kingdom Metazoa; phylum Arthropoda; class Arachnida; order Araneae; family Nephilidae; genus Trichonephila; species Trichonephila inaurata. Next base: position 1,447,741 of record BMAV01013356.1, read on the forward strand.
GTCTTCGCAAAAACTTCCCATAACATGTCGATCTATTTTAAATATTATTTTTAAGATGTAATCTTTTAAGTGTGTGTAGAATGGGTTCCCTCAAAACACCTATAGTTCTAAGGGATTCGTGAGTCAAAAAAATTTGAAGACATAAATTCTTAATATGAGAAAGCATATGGAAGGAAATGCTTGAAATACAACCAGTCTCGTTACGATGCCTAAAGTTTCAAAGACAAATACCAAATCTATTTTTCGTTTAACAGAAACTGTCCCAACTTCGTAATTAATTAAGCTAATTGAACTGAAAATATTACTCTAATTGTTCTAACACTACTAAATTCACGGCCACCATGCCTAGAAATGAAAGCATTGGCTAAGGAAACCAATTGAGACTTGAGAGAAGCAGGTAGTGATTCACTTACCACTTTACTCAGTGTTGCAGTTCCATTGTGGCCAACACATTACAGGGAAAAGCTTTAACAATCGAATTAATCTATTACATCGAATCTAACGGACGACTGTAGAAAGTGAATTGAATAGTTACTAGTCTCCTGAAATGGACTCTGCGCTTGTTTGCTATTTATGTCCTCCATAAAGGTTTATACTAATAAATCTTGTCTCAAACTGAAAACTGTAATTTAATGTTTAATGGAAGTGTCATTATTTTAAACATTGTACTTCATGTTCAAAAGATTATTTCAAATAATGATATGTACCATTACATTTTTCATGAAATATTAAATTATAATTTAAATAGAATTTGTGTCCATATTTTATTTTATAATTCATAAGAAGACGTGTAAGACTTTTTGTATAAGATTTAATTTTTTATAACGTATACTTTAGTGAAACATTACTTTTCCATTTTCATTGTGTGTTTATTAATTATATCTTAGAACTAATTAATTCAACTCTTAATCTTATTCATAACTGTTAAAAGAGAAATAGAATTAAATGATTACTCAAAAAATGCCATTTTATTTCCCGATTTTTAGATTTAACACTAAAAGCACATTTAAATCTTATCATGCTTTCCATGATTTTCATTACGGATAAGGTTTCAAAGAATTTAACCTACGTTAAAATTATATTAATAGAAATTTCACTCTCTTTTCAATAACTTCTTGAAAACAAAAGAAATACTTTACAAAATTGTTTTTCAAATCTATTTTTCAAAAAAAAAATATTATTAAGTTACTTTCAAACAAATGAATGAAGTTGACCTAATGTTTTTTAAAATGAACTGAAATAGAATCAAAACTAAAATTTAAATTAAACGGTATACAGTCATAAGTTCATAACTCTGTCGGCTCTGTGGATTATAGGTAGCGTGTTTGTCTCCTTAGCCTAAGGTTGTGGGTTATAACCCGGCTCGAGTCGACAGATTTTGTGGAAGCTAAAATCGTAGATGCGCATGCCATATGATTATATGGCCTATAATCCACTGAGTATCATTGTCTGTAGTACTCAAAATTTGGCATCGGATAAGAGCTTGAATTGAATAAATTCAAAGCGCCACAGGATGGTGCCACCGTTAAAATGGCTCTCACATTTGAGCCAAATTAGAAACAAACAATAAGTTCATAATACTAAAATTGTTATAATTATTACTTCCATTAACCTTATTTTTAGCATATTGACGTCAAAACAAATTTCTATTTTCTTTTTACTTATGGTTCTCTTAATCAATGCACCACGCTTACTCTGGATGGGAATTGTCTCCCCTTCAGATATTTTAATTTAATAACAATTGAGTATTTTTGGTAAAATAGAGCTTAAGTTTAGCTAGTTTAAAGAAGGAACTTCAATGTTTCCTTCCATAAATAAAATTATATGAAATTATGTATAAAATTAATGAACTACGTAAACATATTTTTTTCGAGGGCGAATGAAAAACTTTTTTGTACCATTCCAATGGTTACTGTAAAGAAAGCAAAACACTGAATTTTATATTAGCATTATACTTTCCAAATAACTGGCTATAAAATCCGTTTTATGAATTTTTAAATTAGAAACTACATATGCAGGCTAAAAATAACCGAGTGACTTTACGTATATGAGTATACAGTCCAAGACAGTCTCGAAAAACAACTTAAAATAATTTTACTATTCAAATTGAAAATATTACCCACAATTTCTACCAATATATGAGTGTATCAGGCTGTATATACTTAACAACAAAAATTTAGTTTTCTTTTTTTCCCCCATATGTTAACAAAAAACTGTGTGCATCTCATTATAGAACCATACAATTTCACTTGTGAAATTTGCATTTTAATAACTTGTCCCATCGTACATTAACCACAGCCAAATAATTCAGTAAATATTTTTATTCCATTGCACTCATTTATTCTCTGTAATAATTGATTTCTAAATAACTCAAAAATAATCTAGTTACTTCAAAAATATGTAAATAAATAAATAATTTAGTAATAAATAATTTTATTTATATATTTACTATTTAAATACATAAATTCAATTGTTAGGAGCGGAATAAGAATAAAATAAGAAAATACTCATAATTTTTAGATAAAACATCAAGATTTTGAACACTTTTAGCAGAACTATAATTAAAGTTAGAAAAAAAGTATTTTGCATTATGATATCCCTTTAAGACCCAACCCGCACGATCTTGCGGGTTAGATATTCTTATACGTTTTTGCTTCTGGAATAGGCGTATGTAAGAAAATCCCAAATCTAATGATTGAGCGGGTTTGCAGAGAGGGTAAAGTATTTTTTTTTTTTTTTTTTTATCAATAGACGATGGTTTGTGTCCATGTTTTACTTTCAGGTGGCAAATCTAGCTTTGTTTTCAAATACAACGAAAACATGTCTTCTTTTTATCTGTTGTAAAAAAGTAATTCACGGAGGGGGTGGGTTGCGTCAGACTGACCTCCTGACCGGAACATCTACTCATGCACTTCAGGGCTCAAGGTCACGTATACTGAGTTAGGCACAGTAGGCCTTGTTCCTATGAGATTTTGTGCTCAAAATTTCATAAAACCTGGCCATATAATTTTTTAACAAAAAAACAAAAATCTGTGATGTGATTTTAAAATGCTACTCCTTTCACAAAAACTTACGTTTACGCATGAAATTTGATTTACAAGTACGTCAAACTACGTATAACAAAAGTTGGTATGGGTTTTGCCATAACATGATTAGTATTTGTACAATACCTCTTTTTATGAGTGCTTATTGAAAATTCATTAAAAAAACCTATAAATTCTGAGTTCAATTATTTTTAAAGAAATAAATATTGCTTTGATTCAAAAATGCATACCAACTTTTGTTACGTGTACTATTGGCAATAGGTAAAAAAGAATTAAAGCAATAGGCACAATAGAAAAAAGCCTTAGCATTTTAAATGAAGATAAACTAGTTATTTCTTCTTTCTGAGATAACTAAGTTTAAAGTTTTGATTTGTGCCATAAGGATGTGAATAAAAACGAACATAAAAGCTGTCATAATTCTGCGTTTCTTATGTTTAAAGCAATCAAATTTTGTTAGGTTATAGAAAAGTATAAGAAGAATAATTTAGACTAAAAAAATTAGATTTGATTTTTGACCGATTTTGGTCAATTGAATCGTACTGTGTCCCCTTAAGTTAAAAAGGTAATTATCAATATATATCTAACTGCTTAGATAAAAAATTGTGTATTAATGTTTGAATAATTGTAAAATAGAAAAAATATTATTGTACTCTATTAATGTTGCTTGTAGAACTCGGGATTTCGTTACCCGCAATATCGCGGCGCGGGTTGCACGTTACTTGAGTCACTGCAGCTATAAAGGTAAGTTCTCGCCATGTGAGTTTTCTTTTCTGTTTCAATAATTTTAATAAAGGGTATATAAAATTGAAATATATATATATATACAGTTATATAATTAATACCAAATTTTCTCGGAGTTCCTCATGGATGAGACTTTTTTTTCTTTCTCTCTTTTTTGCAATTAATTTTCTTTTTCGTGCATTTGTTGAAGAGTATAGCGTTTTTATCTTCTCCACAGATATCTTCATCCATCTCTCTCCCCCCCTTAAAAAAATAACAAATCTGGGGTTTTTCTGGTGGGAGTTAGTATGGTGTTGTTTAAATATGCAAATTTTTTAAATAATAAAGTTTTCTGATACATTTTAATATTTTTCTTATAGTACTGTGTTAACTTTTAACCAAAAATTTGTTCAGGTGTCTTAAGGCAGTGCTCCGCAACCCCTGGTCCGCGGACCGGTACCGGTCCATGGACCAAATGGTGCCGGGCCGCCTGAAGAACATTAAACAATTGCCATTTTATTTAAAGTGGTGCATTTCTCTCGGATTTGCGCAACTTTCCACGGAAATCACTTTATATTCAACGTTAAATCACTTTTATTCATTTTTGGTGTAACTATATTTTATTCTGAAGGCATATTTATATAAATGTAACTAAATTAAAATTGTTAAATCAAAACAATCTAAAATATAAACAATCAACGTGTCCCATCCTCAGCGGGCCGCAGAAAAATTATCAAACGTTGACCGGTCCGCAGCGATAAAAAGGTTGCGGAGCACTGTCTTAAGGTATCCGAATACGTTCGGAACCATGATTTTGCAAAAGCGCATAAATGGATAATTTTCATGATATTTAGTGTCACTTAGATTAGAATATATGTATACAATTGTTTTAAGGACATTTTGAAAAAAAAAATATTTAAATACAATATTTTGGCAAAAAATTAACTTAGAATAATTTTTTTTTCAAAATGTTCTCCTTTTGTGAAAAATGCTTCTATTATAATAATATCTTGCCTGCATATAGCTCAGACCTCTTTACAGAGGCTCAACTAGAATTTTTGAAATATATAACTTAGAAGTGGGTTTATCCATATTTTACGACAACAGAGGGGAGAAATTTTAAGAAAAAAAACGCCGATAATTATTTGAATTGGTTGTAACTCTGAAAATAACGTGAATTTTTCAAAATTCATTGTTGAGCCTCTGTAAAGAGGTCTGAGCTATAAACGGGAAAAATATTATTATAATAGAAGCATTTTTCACAAAAGGAGAATATTTTGAAAAAATATTATTCTAAGTTAGTTTTTTCCCAAAATATTGTATTTAAATAATTTTTTTTGTCAAAATGTTCTTAAAACAATTTTATACATGTAGTCTAATCTAAGTGACACTAAATATCATGAAAATTATCCATTTATGCGCTTTCTTAAAATCATGGTTCCGAACGTAGTCGGATACCTTAAAGGAGAAGAATTCTCACAGAAGAAATTTTTCAATTGATGAATAAATCAGATTGAAGTTAGATCAGGACTTAGAGTGATCTCACGGATGATGACAATGCTCGAATAAAGCATATAAATCACGTACACTGTTAGGAAAATCAAGTTCAGATGAAAGCGATGAAGAAAAACTTGGAAATATATGAAAGACAATTTTCGATGATTCTTTATCATAAAAGTATCTTGAACATATTTATTTCATTGATTTAGCTGCTGTAAATTCTTGGTTTCTGTGCAAACAAGATACAATATAAAATAAAATTCCTCCAAAAATCAAAATGGATCATTTAAAATGTAAGTTGGAGATAGTTGAAGATCGAAGCGTTATGATTCACCTAATATACATGCCATGGCTTTTATCCTGACCATTCCAGGGTAAAAGGTTTGACATGTATAGCCATTTTTGGTGTGTTGATGACATTTCAAGGTCTCGCACACACACACAAGTGCAGATTTGAAAACTACGAAAGCAGTTCGAAAACATGTTGGGGAAAATGCAATGGTTATTTATACTTGTCAAAAACAAAACAAAAGATTTTTACAGTAAATAAACAATGAATTAATTAAATAATTAATTATACATTAATAATTTTCTTATTTGTGACCATTTCAGTTGGATTCAGATTGTTTCTTCTATCAAAGAGCTAAAAATGTATAATTCGTAAAATTTCATAGGTGACCTGTTTCACAGATAAAGTCCAACTTGCACGATCGTGCGGTACCGTCTACGTTCCAGGAAGGGAGCGGGAAGATTTTATTATTTTTCCCAGTGTCATTGAGGTCCATATAATATTAATAACCAGAGGAATTTAGCATTTAAAGATAAAAATAATTCGGGTCTTAAAGGGATATATACGCGTTTGTGGGTTTCAAAAATACTAAAAACTTCAAATTTATACTTCAGGTGTGCGTGCGTGCAAAAAATGTCTATAAAAAATACCCTTAATAATTAGTGCATATTCACTTTATGTGGCCTATTTGTTTTCAGTGAGAAAATGTTGCCGCTGAAAACAAATAGGCCACATAAATGGAATATGCATAATTGAATTGAATATGTTTTCAGTGAGAAAATGTTGCCGCGCCAGCTGGGTGGCTTGGTTGGTATGTCGCTGGCCTTCTGAATCTAAGGTTTGCTGGTTCGACCCCGGCCCAAGTCGGTGGATTTTCATGACGCAGAAAATCGACAGCGGCCATGTCGTATGATTATACGGCATGTAAAAAATCCCTGGAGTGTTTGTTTGACTTGGGTGCTCTTGGCAAAATTTAATCCTAGTACAGGTTCGCATCATCAGAGCTCAGGTGCCCCTCTCTAGGGAGGAAACTGATAGAGAAATTACCTGCTGTGATTGGTATCATCCTATATGGTGCCGCACTAAAAAGAGACACCAGCTTCCAGGAAATGTACCAGGTCTGCAATGGTAAAACACCAATCCGCAGCCCAATAGAAATAAAAAACTAAAAAATTTGTCGTCTTCAAGAGCTCGTAACCGCCGTTGTTGAGACACGAGTTCGAGCACAATTGCCACTGAAGACCCGCCGTTTAGAGGAAGCTGATGAACGTTAAATCTGTGGAGGATCAAAGTCCTTCCCTTGAGGTGGTGGAAGAGTTAACAGAGGAGTGCCAGCTCAGTTGTCCTCGTCACTCGAGTCCATTGACAGAAGCCCTTGAGTTGTTTTAAAATGCGATGTTAATAATCTCATTCATTCACTAGAGTAAAAAATGATTAAAAATCAAATATATTTACTTAGCCTCCAAGTATGATTTGTGATGTAAAGTTCGATTATATTTTTCCTGCAAAACGTTTTTAATTTCTAACGAAATTACAATTAATTCACTTTATGTAAGCTGTAATTTTAATAACGCTACTGAATTTCCCATCTGAAAGCGGGAAATATTCTCCATTTACATAGACTCTTTGTTCGAAAGGAATAAAATCGATCAAAAGCAATCACGAGAAGGAATGAAAGATTTATCTCAGTGAATATGTAGGATGAAATATCATAAGTTTAAAAGAAAACCTTTGAAATGAAAAGTGACTTTTCAATCTGAAGGTATTTTCAAAACATGCAATTTTCAGTCATTCAATCTTTCATGCAAAGGTGAAAAATGACACTCTTCCAACAAAGCCGTATTTTTGCCTCCAATAGGTTCCTTTTATTGTCACGATTAATCCAACCCTTTATACCTTTGATAAATCTATTACGTATTCGCGTCATACAGTAGAAAAATACTTCGAAGGGTACGGTAATCATTCACTATATAGAGCTGACTGTAGATCACGCACGCGCGTCAGTTTTTTTTGAAATAATAATAATCTTGAATGACAACAACATAACTTTGCTGGCTTTTAAATTGTTTACCAATTTTAAGACATTATGATTGATAATTTTTGATTAATTGAATGATTGATGATTGAGGAATGAATCATTGATGATTGATCGATTGTAAAATTTAAAAGCAACCTGAGGACTATTGGTGGTGAACCTCGACATTTAAAACATGCTCAAGTGACGAGGACGACACCTGAGTAACTTTTATTGATACACAAGTCTGTTTTGTATAGAAATTCAAATGATAAATGAATTTGAAATACTTTTAAGAGACTTTTAGAAGAAACATTTACTTGAATTGACAAAAATAAAAATTCTTAAATTAGAAGCTCACTGATTATTTGGAGCTATCTTACATATATATATATTTTAAGTCTGAATATCTAAAAAAATGTAGAACCGTGTAGTTTCAGCATTGAAGATTTATATTTGAAAACAAGGATTAATGCCAACAGGATTACTAAGAACAAAATAACTGCAAAATCCAAAACATTCCCCGAAATAATTCAATCATTTCCAACTTTTGTAGGCAAATTTCCTTCATATCATCTACGCATATGATTACATTTTTATTAACAAACTCCAGTCCTTTTTCAACGCAACTTTCACTTTATCGGAGTTACATGACAATAATGATGTTACGACGTTGTCAAAGACCTTACAGCTTATTAGAGGAATTAGAACAAGGACAAATAAACAGGATGCGGGAAGCTGGATGATCATACTGCGTGCTACCACATGTATCTTACGGATACGATCTTGTAAATCTTCTGGCGGTATTAGTTGCTGAAAGTAGCAAACCTTTGGAATTAAGTCTCTGGAAAATCAAGACAAATGGATACGAAAAATACTGTATGATTGTTTGAACAATTAGCATCATTTTACCCTATTCAACAAATTACAATTTTTTTCATGACATCTGTGGTATTTTTCACCATCTCATGGCGCATAACAGTGATTGGATCACGCTCACAGTGGCCTTTAAGGCTTTTGCCGCTAATTTCATAATATAGGCTGAGTCTTAGAAGTGTAATAGCCAGTCTTCATTGGATTGCATTCACTTTACTTTTCCTGGAATGTCATCCTCTGGGGCCCTTTTCCAACAAGATAATACCAAATACCGTATGGTTGTATATCTTTGGACTGACTGTATGCTGTTGATACTATCCATGGGTCTTCAAAGTCATCAGACACTTTCCCAGTCGGTTATGTATGAGACATAATAAACCACTTGATTGGATCACCCCAAAATTAAGAAGTCATGGAGCAAGAATGGATAAAAATACCCATCACACAATGTATTGAGAACAAGATATGAAATCTTTATTACTCTTTACATCAAAGTATACAAGCATACATCACTGCCCGAGGAGGAACGTTCACCAATTACTTACCAGGTGATCCAAAAGTCAGGATGAACTTTAAAAATTAATAATTCGAAAGCGAATCAAGATACAAAGATACGGTTTGCTCCAAACGGATGGAAAAGAAACATGGTTTTGTGTGACAGTGAAAAAAATAGTCCTGTTGGCGACCAAGAGATGGTGCTGTTGGATTTCTGATGTAGGACTATGCAAAGCAACAAATGATATAAAAAGGAGCAGCTGCAGCAGTTAATGGTAGTCGAAGCTTGTATGCATCGAAATGCTGTCCATAGTTGAGGAAGCTCTTTTAGTTAAACTGCATTATAAGAGAATTCGGAAAGTGTCATTGCGAGCATATCGCTACATGAAGGGTATGCGAGATAGCAAAGGACCAATAACGTCTTCTGTATTGAACAAAATGATGAAGAAATTCGAAGCTACAGGTTCTTTGGTGTCACGTCAAAGAAGTGGACGTCCCTCAACAGCCACTGCTGTTGCCACTACAGTGGAGCATACGGTGCAATCCATGTCGGTGGTTGCTGCACATAGGGAGTGCAGTGCTCAAGAAGTTTCAAGGCAGACAGGAGTGTTGTACGAAAGTGTCTGGAGAGCACTGGGGATAACTTTGCGACGGTATCCCTACAAGTTCCCACATAACCAAGAACTGAAACCTCCTGATTTCGACTCTCGCAGAGATTTTGTGAATTTGCTATTCAATAAGATGGAAGAGCTGCACGAATGGCTTCACACTGTGCTTTGGACAGATGAAAAGTATTTCACACTCTCTGGCGCTGTTAACACCTACAATTGTAGAATGTGGACCACAGAAAATCCACATGCATTTGTTGAGGTACCCTTGCAACAGCCTAAAGAGACAGTCTGGTGTGACTTCAATGCTGATTTCATAATTGGTTGATTTTTTTCGGTGAAGTCACACAGACGGGTTTCAAAACATTTTCTGTCACTGGTCAGCGAGATGTAGCACTGTTACAGATCAACAGTATTTCTGAATTGCAAGCGTGACAGGCACTCCAAACAGTCGTCTTTATGCAAGATGGAGCACCACCTCCTATTGATCTGCCTGTGCAACGCCTGCTACGCTCAACATTTGGGAAGGATCGCATTATCAGTCACTACTTTAATCACGCATGGCCTTCAAGATCTTCCTATCTGACACCTTGTTATTTTTGGCTGGGGGAATTCTTAAAGTCCAAATTGTACCTCAACCAACCGGCATCACTGAAAGTTGCTATCCTCCAAAATGCTATTCTGCCATAATGCAAGAAATGCTACTAAATGCTGTGAACGGTGTTTTGGCTCGTCTCACAGCTCTACTTCTGAATGATGGACATCACATTGAACATTTACTGTAGTACTAATTAACTGTAACTAAGCTGACTTTTAAGTTGTCAACATCTTTTCATTTGTGAATCATTTTTGGGTGCAATAAAACACTATAGCGCCATCTGTTGGTCGCTAACGGAACAAATTTTTTTCGTTGCCACACAAAAACCGGTTTCTTTTCCATCCATTTGGTGTAAACTGTATCTGTGTATTTTGATTCATTTTCGAATTATTCACTTTTTAAGTTCATCCTGACTTTTGGATCACCTGGTATTTTAGGATTCACTGAGCATTTGCTAGTCATTGATAGGTCCTATGACTGAATATTTTCATCCAGTGATTGGCATGACCTGTCTGTACACATGTTTCATTTCTCTAAAACTAGTCACTATCTGCGTGGTTCTTCAGGGTTTTTTTTTCTAAAAGAGTGTATGTACGTTAGAAATAAGAGTTCACGAAACTTATTTTCTGGAGTAATATTATGCTATAATAGATATTTAATACAGTTTGAAAAGACAAACATGACTAATACTCTAATCCATGAATAGGGTTTCAAGCCTTAGAAAACATTCGTGTAGGGTTGATATTGCAAACTAAATATATTGGAACTCAGTCTTCCCGTTGGTGTTGCTTAGAGGCGTAGTATGGGTTGCTGTCTCTGTTGTCCTCATCATTTGATCACAGTTCAAAATAGAGGGAACAGGCACCAGTAGCTGTAGTTTGGGTTCTAGCTCGAGATTAATTGAAACTATTGAACATGGAAGTAAGAAAATCTTCCAAAAATTATGGTTATTAAAAAGAAAAATTGCCTCTATTTATCATAATAACGAAATCGCATATTTTTAGGAACTTTATCTAAATCTACCTTTTTATTTCCATTCAAAATAGGAAAATTGCAAAATTTTGATTTTTAAAAAGGACTTTGAATTTGCAAAAAGAAAAACAAGTAACGTTTTATACAATTTACTCAGAGTATTTAAATCCATTCCCTGCTAAACAAGCTCCCTTTTTTTAATTATTTTCAGGTTACATACCAAAAGACGTCCTCCAGTGTATTTGTAGGTATATGAAAAACTTGCTATACGATACATCGGTGTTCGAAAGTCTGCCTTTATTAGCTTTGAAATACAATATACACCGAATTTACCTCAAATGAAATGGGCGAGTATTATGCATAAGTTTTATATTGTACAATTTATAATTTTGTGTTATAGGCTCAGAAGTGGTTTAAATTTGCTTTAAGTATATGCTTGTTGTCCCATTTCTGTTCCTTAGACTTCAAAGAAAGATTAAACGTTTATTTATGGAGGAATTTATCTGTCCATTAAATCATCTTCGGTTTGGAAAAATGTTGTTAAAATCATAGCTTTTTGAAGTGAAAACTTCTTTAACTGCGTTGGGCACTTTTTGGTAGGGAAAACTCTTATGGATTCGCGTCACCGACATGCTCATGACTGGCGCACGCGCAGTGTGCTGTACGCCTTAGACACTTTTTGGATGGGTGGAATTTCGTGCGTTCGCGTCACCGACATGCTTAGAGCAGTATATATGTAGCTATACAACTGACGTATAGTGCTGTGTATATCTTATAAGTGAAATTGATTGGATTTAGTGAAAAGTCCAATGTGTTTATACTGTGCATGGTTAAAATAGTGTTTTTGTTTGATTATCATTTGAATCATTTAATTAAAGAGAATCATTGTGCAGTACAATAGTGAGTACTAAATAAATATACTAATATTTTTAAGATAAAAATAAATAGCAGAAAATTATTTTAAATACTCGTATTTATTTTGGCGTTTAAAAATTTTGTATTATTTATTTTCTAATATTTAACCTCTGCAATGCATCACGCAATCCGGATTAGTATTTCACAGTGGCTTAGACATTTTCTTACTACCATAGTAAAGCAGACTTCTAGTTTTGTTCAATCATATTTTTATCGTGGGTTTTTAAATTAAAAATTTTATAAAATCTAATAATAATTCAAGATTAAAGAGTTGAAGTTTAAAATATGGTTATTATATATAATACAAAATTATTGTTTATCATTAAAATCTTTAGTTTAAAGTAATGAAAATGGCTCCGACTTAAATTTCATTAAATATTTCATTTTATTTAAAAATTTAATAATTCGAAATTATTATTTTTATTAATTTAAATTGTCAAAAATAAAATATGTGTTTTGCTATTTTTGGCAAAATGATTATATTAATGGTTGCCATTTATATTTCGCCTGGAAAATCTATGAGACGGATACAACAATTTTTATTCGAAAATTTGATGATTTATACAAAAGAAAGTTCTGATGTACTCGAAAAAAAATTTGGCGAAAAATATGATAAAGTACCGATGATTTTATAAGTGGAGACTTCAATATTAACTTTGCAGATAATAAAAATCTACCACTAATTCAATTTCTAAATGAAACACTTGATATAAATATGTCCAATGATTGAAAACTCAGTACTACAAAATGCAAAGCGACGATCGATGCGGTTTTTACGCGATAGATAAATTTGAATCAAACATTTTCCTTTCTTACTTTAGTTACCATAAGCCTATTGTATCTTTTTTAGAACAAAATGAAATAATTGAAAGTACAAAAAGTCTAAGTATTGTTCAAATTAATGATGACAATGATGTAAACAATTAAAATAATGTTAAAAATCAAGTACATTGAAATTTAAGTAAATACAAATACTATCCATAAATAATATGATTACACATTAATTGTTATTTCAATTGAATTGTATTTATATTTGGTCATGATCTTGTACAGAGCCCGTAATGTATTTGAATACTAAAAAACCATATAAACATGCATATAATTGTTGCTCAGTGTCAATAGATGTGAAAACCAGATTGATGTTAATAATTTTAATTTAAACATTATGAAATTTCAAATTTTAATACAAAAAGTTCTAAGTTTTCACTTCTATCGTCAGTGTCTATAATTGCCAATTTTTTTTTATATATTTAAAGTCTGTTTTCTAATTATTAATTGATACTCTTGGGAGAAGATGTACTTTTACTAAGACAACTGAAATATCTTTTTAATAACAATGTTTAAATTTATCACACACATTCTAATTTTATACCGTTCTCAAAAGTGATGAATACAGTTGTTTTTCTTTTTTTTAATTTTCCATATAACTATATATCAGTTTTCCAAATGAACACCTACAACTTTGCACTTATTCAGTTATTTATTGAAAAATATAACTTATATATATAATACAAAATAGAATAATAAAATATGGATTATACAAGTAATTTCTGTAAAGATCTTTGGAAGGAATATTTTAGCCCTTTCATCTAGATATTATACATGGATATAATATATATTACAATATGAAAATGTATTTTTACAGTACTTTTTACAGCTCATTTTATTTTAATTTTATAGTAAATTTAAAGGGAATAATAAGGAATAATACATTTGTTGTTTTTACAGTAAATATGTAGAATAAAAAATGAGTTATGTAAATATAAAAAAGATAAATTTCCTTAAAAAATTTATTTACAATAGTATTATGAAGGGTTTCTTAAAATTATCGATAGTTTCATCAGTATGTATCTGTTTTCCTCTCCAAATAAGTGTGTACTACTTTTTAATTAGTCCCATCATAATAATTTAATAGATAAAAACCAAAGATATGCATGTACCTTAATAATTTTCAAAACAAAAAAATTTACAATGGTTATATTTTTGAATTTTATTTACTCAACATTCTTCAAAATTTCTTTCTTAAAGGAAGAATTTTTTTCAAACTAATACGTTTAAAATATCACAAGTTAATTCTTTATTTATTCTAGTAAATTATTAAAAAACAGATAGAGGCATAATTCCGTTTTCTTTCTACTTATCTGCAAAACGTTTGCAATTGCATTCACCAATACATTTTGGATGATATTCAAAAAATTAGAAAAACTTAAGTGATAGATGGAGGGAGAAGCAATAATAAACATCACCTTTAACGTAACTAAAACACATTAAATTTAATTTCTGCAATCATTCTGCACATTTGACGCTGACACAGTTTAAGATGCAAGTTTGTCTTTCAATTAAACTCAAAATCCTGTTTAAATTCAAATTAATTGTGTATCAGTAGTTTGAATGATCAAAGAAAATTAAATGGAATTGGATGATCTCCTTTAGCAAAGCTGTATTTCATTAATAAAAGTTATTTTATGCTCAATTCATCTCATTTGTCAAAAAGTCGATTGTATACATTATGCATGTGAGGACAGTATTTTTGAACATTTATAGAAGTAAAGTAAAGGCATTTTCTAGTTAGTTTCCGACGTATAATACGCACTTTTAACACAAAAAATAAGATCGAAATTTACGTTTGCTCGCTATACGCCGGGTATAAAAATTATAGCTTCAAAAATAAAAAAAGGAGTTGTGCATGAAAAAACTTAGACTTCTACTAAGATCGGAATACTATTTATTTAAAAGAAATGTCACACTTTATGAACTTTATATATATATATATATATATAAGGGTTGTTTTGCTAGAAATATACTATTTTTTCAAAATCCTGGGGTAATTCAACAAATAAAGGGCTTTAAAACATGATATCATTGCTAATGTACGTTGCAGGTTCCTTCATAAATAAAAACTACAGTTTGAATGAACTAACCCCCTCCCCTTTTATAGTTAATTGAACTAATTTTTTTTTGTAACTTAATCTTTTAGTCGCCAAATCTGGAAATGGGATCTGGAATGAGTCGCCAGATGCGGGATGGGATCTGAAAAAGATGATCGTGATCAGGACAATGGAACAGAATTATTAAATTGTTGTATTGTCATTGGTCCTGGAGAAGTGTGCAAAATTTCGAATCAATCTGACCTTTTAAAGAGCATAAAAATTGAGTTCAGATTCTGTTACATACAAGTGAACCTTATAAAAGGGTGTTATAAAGAAGGTACGCTTTATACGGCGAATATACCTCAAAATCAAAAACTGCAGGTTGAAAGTATAGGTGCGCTTTATACGCAGGATCTTACGGTAGGTTAATGATTTATATTAATTCCAAAATATTAAAGCTTTATGTAATAATATGTCTATTTTTAAATGAAATGCAATTTTGTTCCGTAAAAATTATCTGAAATTCTACATCTCAGATATGCGAGTTAATTTATTTAAATTTAATATAGAATAAGTAAATATAAGGAATTATTGAATAATTTATAATCCAAGATGAAAGGTGGAGATAGAGTTTGGTTAAAATAAATTATAGAAAGTCAAAATATACCCATACATGCGTACAACAAATATAATTCTTTTGTCAGATCTTCCGTTAAAAAAAGTATGGAGCATCATACGATGAGGTTCTTAACAGTATAAAATATTCTTTTTGAATGAGCATATGTCTCAGAAATCACTTAATATTAAAAAATGCGACTCTGATAAGCCGTATGCAATAAATATATCTCGACTTCATATCAGTAAGTTGTCAAATATCTTACGCATTCATTCCAGTAGAAAAGAAATGGAAATGAATTTGAAAAAGAAAAAAAAAACCCTGCTTTTTTAGATACTGAAATAATATATTAAATTTTCAAATCAGATCTTAGAACTGCCGATTGTTTTGGTTTGGAAACTACTTCCGAGATATTTTATTCAGGGGCACTATATTTTTCCAAACTTCTGGAAATACTTTTAAAGGAATTTCAAAGCAGCGTGTATTCATTCGAATTTTGTCTCTAAAACAGTGAAAAACGTAAAATATGAGGTGAAAATTCTAGATAATGCTAACCATAACAAAACAATTCATTTTTATAGTATTTTGAATTCATCAATTATTCTTCAATCTTAGAAAATTTACAACCACATATGCAATGTACAATAAAATTTAACTGTCCTATGAATATTTGACAAAAATTTGACTTGGAAGGTATTATCTTTAGTGATTCACATTTCTTTCAAAACATACGAAATCTGACTTTTTATTAAAAAAAAATTCTTCATTTTCTATTGGAATCCAGTCTGAAATTGTATTAAATAGCCACATTACTAAGTCGATAAGGAGAAGGTACGTATATACACTCATGGACAAAAAAATTAGCGCATCAAGAAGGAGTCGTCAAAATGAAACGAAATTTACATACGTAATGACTACTTTGATATAAGTAAATGATTAGGAAATCAAAGAAAAAGGAACATTTATTTCAGAGATGAGGACAAAGAACGGAGGATTTAATACCCTGTTGAATCCCCTCTAGCGCGAATGCAAGATGCGATATACGAACGGGCATTGAGGCATACAAGTTCTGAATGATGTCTTGAGACATTTCGTTCCAGATTTGCTGTAACCTTGCCTCTAGTTCGTTGAAACTCATGGGATGCCGAGCTTACCGTCCCAAATGATCCCAGATATGCTCGATTGGAGACACATCTGGGGATCGGGCAGGACAAGGAAGGGTAGTAACAGTACAGAGACAGTCTTGTGAAAACCTTGCCGTGTGAGGACAAGCATTGTCTTGTTGAAAAAGGGCTTCTGAGAGCCATTGCATGAGTGGCAACACATGTGGTTGCAGGATGTCAGGGACATACCGCTGGGCGGTCATGGTGCCACGGATCAATACTAGGGGTAGCCGTGTATTGTAAGCAATGGCACCCCATATCATCACAGCAGCTGTGGGAGCGGTGTGTCGCTGTAAAGCAAAAGCAGGATTGAGGCATTCACCACGCACACACGAACACGATTGTCATCACTGCTGAGACTGAATCTGAATTCGTAGCTAAAGAGGACCTGGATCCATTCCGTTGCAGTCCAGTTTCCTCGTGCGCTGCACCACTCCAAACGGAGGCGTGGATGGGTGGGCGTCAAGGGCAGCACACGTAATGGGTGCCATGATCCCAAATTTCCTTCAGCCAGGTGCCTTCGTGTGGTTCGAAAAGACACAGGGGCCCCTAGTGAAGGTGCTTGATTGAATATTAACGTCGCACTATTCAGCTACTCGAGGGCTTTTGGCGAAGGACCTCGTAATTTTGAACCATGGTCAAGTGACGTGGACGACACCTGAGCTGGCACCCCCTCTCCTAACTACCACGCCACACCAATGGGAGGACGTTTCAGCTCTCGACAGATTTAACGTGCATCGCTAGTGAAGGTGCTATCTGTGCATGGATGGCAGCCGATGTTGGCTGTACTAGTGCATTTCTTACGATGTGGCGGTCTTCCTGACGACTGGTCTATCGAGGGGGTCCTGAGCCTGGTCTTTGTGCAAATGACATCTCTTGGATCCACTGGTCCCAACACCTCTTCACAACACAATCAGAGCTATCTGATTGATGAACTACTCGCCTAGCTGACCACCCTGCTTCCTTAATGACGATGATTCTCCCTCTCTCAAACTTTGACAGCTGCTCATATTGTCTTCGAAAACGGCGTAATGGCATGTCCACCTAAGCTTTTACTTTGTAAACGATTCAGCGCACCCAAACAAGCTTTGGTTACCTGTTTTATACTCCAGAGAGAACGACGTTAAAAGCGCTCTCTACCGGCTATACATAATGTGCAATCAAACTGCATTTCTAATATTTGCTTATCTCTCCGACATGTACCTTCATGCAAAGTTTCGTTACGATCCCGCAATTATTTCTGGGTGCGTTAATTTTTTTGTCCATGAGTGTATATTATTTTTCTTGTTTCAATTGTATTTTCGTTATGTATTATATTCTAGAATTCTTCTAAATCATTTTTCAACAATGTTGAAAAATTAATTCTAAAAATGTATAAATAAGTTGGTGTACTCACATGGCTATAAATTGTAAAATGTCTAAATAAAAACAAATATAGAAAGTAACAATTCAGTATTTCTCTATCAAAAGTAAATATTTTTTTATTATTTACACTCATAAATTTATTAAATAAAACTAATTACTTAAAGCTCCTTTTTTTTAAAAATAATTTTTCAAAAAATGCCATTTGTTTTATTAGTTTTAACTCGGACAAAATATTAAATCAGCAGTATTACGAGATTAACTTTAGATGAAATTCATCAGTTTTTGTATTAATAAAATTATTTTGATATAATATATTCGTTCTATTTTGTTTAAAATCCATGTAATCTGCAACGTTCATCTATAATTTCTATAACTGAAAATTATTCATCTACAACTTAAAACTAAAAGAAATTGAATCGAATTGCAATATTTCACATTTCTTTCCTCCCATTTTTAACTATGGTTCGATGCTGAGTCATTTGGCTTTTCAAGAAATATTTATCTTAGTTCAAGATTTAGAGAGGCCAGCTGGGTGGCGTAGTTGATTTGTCACTGGCCTTCTGTAACCAAGGCTGCAGGTTCGACCCCGGCCCAAGTCGGGAGACTTTCACTATGCAGAAAATCGACAGTGGCCATGGTGTTTGATTATACGGTATGAAAAAGATCCCTTGAACGTCTATTTGGCTTGGATACTCTCAGCAAAATTAAATTCCTAAGAACAAGTTTCGCATCGGTAGATCTCGGGGCCTCCCTCTGAGGAAGAAATTGGGCGTCAAACTTACTTGCGGTAATTGGTATCGCCTAAATGGTGCCGCATAAAAAGTGATACCAGCTCCAGGGGAATGTACTAAGTCTGCAAAGATAGAAATACCAATACCCAGTCCCATTAGGGGAAAAAAAAGATTTAGAGCTGCCTCTTGTTTTAACCACGTGACCGTTGCAGCCAAGTAGCCGTGGTTGGGGATGATATTGTTTTTGTGATATCGGGAGCTCAAGGCCTGGTACATCTAGGTCCCTGCCATATAGAGGAGATGACACATGTTAAATTCGAAGCTGTAGCGTTGGCATTGAGTGGAGTGCGAGTCATTTGAGTCACGGTCTAATGACGAGGTTTTTCGCCAATAGCTCTAGACTAGCTTTGGAATTAATTTTAAAAATCAATTAATCAATCATATCTTTTGCTCAATTACGAATAGGATTGAAGGAGTAGTCAAACCCACGATTACGAAATAATTCAGATTTCTTACAAAATCAAATTTTTTTTTTAAAAAAAAATAATTTCATAGTTTTTTAAACACGAGAATAATTTTATCTATGATTACATACAATTTAAAGAGTATCATACATTATTTTATCTCCAAAGTATTCGATTTTTTCTTCACACATACGACATTTAAAACTCACAGGGAATGAGCTTCTAGTTGAACTAATTCTAATGGGGAGCAAATGAATAGGCACATATTTATTTTAGATAAGCAAATATTCTTTGGACTGAAAGCGAATAATAGCATGAGCCTTGTCTATAGAGAAATCCTAATGGTTCGTGGAATATTTACAAAAATAGAATTTATTTACAGATAAAATATTATCCTCACAAAATAAATCTTGAGTATTACGTAAAGCGAAGAGACTATATTCGGGGAAATATATTTTTCAAAAAGCATCCAGAGGGAATTCTTTGTATTAAATAGAAAGGTAAGAAATATAAAATTCTGTTGTTATAAGCCATGTTTGACTTTTTTTTCCTCCAGAGAAATATTCAAGGCGCAATAATGTACTTTAGTCAGTCTCATCTCTGAAACAGAAAATAAAAAGCTGTAATCAGATCTCTCAACGCTATTCAGTACCTTCGGAACTTACTTCCGACAGTAAAAGTAACCTTTTCTTCCTTGCGAGACAGTGACTCTTTGGTATTATTGTGATGCTAAAAAAAGAATGCAAATCCTTAAACTAGCTCTCGTCCAATCGTAGAGCAAGTTACTAACCAGCGACAGAACTGAATGTATTCAGTTCCGTTACTCTTGAATTGGATCACAATAGGTTTAGAGGTGGTCTGAATACTTTTCAAGAAATTGGAAACCAAAACAAGGTTGTTTCTAAACATAGACAGTTTATCAAGATAGCTCCCCCCCGGGGGGGGGGGGGGGGGGGGGGGGGGGGGGGGGGGGGG
>BMAV01013356.1:1481706-1612852 GCA_019973955.1 Trichonephila inaurata madagascariensis
TTGTTGCTTTCCTGCGTGTAGTTTTAGATACTGATAGCCGAGCTTGAGCGTTGTAGAAGGTGTGAAAACCTTCTGGGACTTCTTATACGAATTTTACAGCTGTATCCTGTATTTTAAGGATTGTTTTCGACAATAAATTGCATCACTCTTGCAGAACTGTTTTGTTCTTTAGCATTAAGTCCATGAATCTATATATATATATATATATATATATATATATATGTAAGGATAATTAAATTAAATTTAAAATTAAATTCCCTATATAGCACTTGACTTTTATTTTTCATTACATCTTCAAGTATTAAATTAATCACCCAATTATTTCTCCGAAACTTATGGCCTTTCCACTAAACATTTCTCTTTGATCCCAGATCAATATATTTAATAGCTCTATATGTCAACATTAACTTTCAGGTACACTCATAAAATAAGAGATACTTCTCACATCTGGGCTTAAGTGGTAACAACACTTAGATTTCATTTTGGCATCCTTTTTCTCTTAGCTTCAGATGGTGTAGAGAATTCATAGAATAAGGATCCTTTTTAAAAATTAAGACTGATTCTGACTCGAAACATGTCAGAATTAAAGCCGGCAGGATACCCTGATAATGGATTTCGAATGTTTAACTTAAAACTATTCTTAAAAATTAAAGAATTTTAAAAAACGAACGTAAAGTATGCCAGCTATCGAGATAAGTGCTGTAAATAACGATTACGGGACTCCGTCGAACGATATTTCTCTCTGTGCTGAAGAGGTCGGTTTGCCGTGAGTGGAAGAAACGTTCTAATGGCGAAGAAGAAAAAAAAGGAAGACGCGCCGCTCCTATCGCCAAACAAAAAAAGATATACAATTATACCATGAATATGACCAACATCTAATCGAATATTGAAGTACCAACATCAAATCTAATATTGAAGGATCAACATTGAAGTTCATTGATTCGTTTTAGTAACATTGAAGTGACTGACTTTTGCTTAAAAAGACTTTTCAAAGAAGAGTAATATAATATGATATTAAACTTTTATAGTATATTTTTGTGTTAAAAGGTATTGTTTATACTTTAATTGAGAAATTAGAGTGTATGTGTTTTTTATTATTCACGCACACAAAATTTTGAGAAATTCTAATGTACTTCTCATTATTTTATTTTAAAATGTTGAATGAGTTAACATTTATGATAGATATTGGTGTTTTTAAGTTGAAAGAGATATAAATTTAGTTATTAAAGAAATGACTAATGTACTAATACTAATGATATTGATTTTGATGAGAAGCAAAAATATAGTCACGTTGCATTCTTTTCCTTCACTGAATTTTATTATTTTGGTAATTATTTTATTCACCAGTAACTTTATTGCATGTAATTTAAATTTTTTTCATTTTGAAATTGTGTGTTTGATATACTGGCCACATATCAGGATTCACTGTTTCTCGAAATTTTCCTTATCTAAATTTAAATTAATTTAACAACTTGAAGCTTATTTTTTTAGATATTAGACAGTGGATAAAAGAGAATTTTCAATCATTATAAATTTAATATATTTCTTGAAACATTAAGAGGACGAACGTATTTAGTTCGGTATGTACACCTCATGTTTTCTTATTAGCATCTCTGAACATCTGTGATTTGATCACGCAAATTTCTCTGAGAGATGTGCTCAAAAATAAGTAGTATGATACAGTTTATATTAGCGAACGTGTGATGTAAGAGAAAAAAAAAGAATTTTGTCTGTGAAATGAATACACTTGGATGGTTACGGAGAGATTCAAAATATTGTATGCGATATTTTTAAGTTAAAGTGAATATTATGAAAATTTTATTTCATCAAGTTATCGTCTTCTTTGAAACGTAAATACTAAAGGTGATGATAGATTTGTTTCTAGAAGTGCGTCCACTTTTCCGACTCAAAATTAATAAAAAAGAGATCTCTTATATTCAAATAACTCTTATATTCTTAGAATTCTTATATTTTTAAAATTTTAATATTCTTATAATTTTTGTATTCTTATAATTTTTATATTCTTATAATTATTATATTCTTATTATTTTTATATTTTCATAATTTTTATATTTTTAAAACGCGTATAAACTAAAATATTGTTTGTTGTGTTGCATAGTGTATATACACTCACTTCCAAAAGTTAAGCACGAAGATGTAAAATGCAAAATAACCAACAAATACTGCTTTGATTGACACAAAATTTGGCAGTAAAGTAGCATATATATTTATACATAAAACAAAATCAATAATTATATACAAAACTGAAAACAATATTAAATTTTTGTGAGTTATCAGATTATGCCATACTGGAGACTTAAACAGAATTATGTATAAAGTGAAAATAAACAGCATAAAATGAAAAAAAGGACATTAATAGGGTATGTGATCCCCCCTCATCTGTATGCAAAGTTTACACCATCTGACCACACTTTCAATAAGGTGGTCAATCACAACAGAATTAAGCAATCGCCATTCTTCTTGTAGAGCAGTTTCCAGCTCAATAAGAGTGACTGGAGGTGGGAAACGTTAAGACACAGTACGGCCGAGAGCATCCCAAAGATTTGTAATGGGATTAAGGTGGGGCGAATATGTTGGCCACGCCATACGCGCAATCCCTTCACTGTCCAGGTAGTCATCGACGCTGTCAGCTCAATGGGGACGTGCGTTATAGTTCATTAAAACAAAAGTAGAGCCAACTACTGCTGCGGACAAGCTCACAATGGGTTCTAGGACTTCATCTCGATACCGGACAGCCGTCACAGAATCCCATTTAAAGATGTGCAGGTCTGTGCGCTATCCTAATGAAATCCCTGCCCACACTATAATGCTTCCGCCTCGGAATGCGAGATGTTCGGTGATGTTTTGGGACTGATTGTGTGTTCCTTGTTTACGCCATATCCTTATACCCTTGTCCTCTGGCTCCAGAGCAAATCTTGACTCATCAGTAAACATGACTTTGCCCCGGTCAGACACAGTCCAATTGCCATATTCCCGGCACCACTTTAATCGTGCCCCTCTTGATTGGAGGGATAGAGGAACACAAACTCGAGGTACCCGGGCATACAGTCCATTCATATGTAATCTTCGGCGTACAGTAGCTGCAGATATAGCCTTACCAATGGACGCTGTAACCATAGATGTCACACGTGTGGAGGTCGCTCTGTGATTCCGCTCGGCTACAATAGCAATATATCGATCTTCCGCGGGGGTTGTAACCCTTGGGCGACCGCCTACGGGCCTTCGGACAACTGTTTGTGTGGTTTGGAATTGTTTCCCTAAACGTGAAATTACAGAATGATGAACGCCGAAGAAAAGAGCAACATCTGTGATCGACTGTCCTGCTTCAATTCGCCCTACAGCACGCTAGCGCTCAGAATCTTCCATTCGTTTTCAGGAAGTCATAGAAACACGTATGTCTTGAAAACAAATCGTACGAAAGTTTTAAACACCTTCTATCAACGGCACTTACAATCAACTTCTGCAACCCTTCATAAAGCTGGCTTCTTATAAAACTGCTCTTTTTGCATATTTCTTGACATGAAAGCCGATTGGCTGTTACCTAACATAATTGCATACTTCCATCTACCTCTGCAGCGAATTGCATCCTCTTTAATTCTGATTGGCTTCCGGAAAATAGCATTTTCCTCTCCGTGCTTAACTTTTGGAAGTGAGTGAATATAAGTTGTTGCACACCGTATTCACATTATTAATCATTTCATTTTATTAGTGTCTATATTTTTATGTTTTTAAAAATGTATTTCATATATGCCAAATTTTGTGTAACAATATTATATATTACTACGATGGCTCCAGAGTAGATTTTTATTCAAAATTATTATCTCAATATTTGTATGATACGATGTATTTTTATATCTACTATCTTATTGTTGATATGATATTATTTTCCAAAATAAAATAAAAAAAATGAATGGATTATGTGCTAGCTATAATACGAATCTAATGTTATGAAGGAATAGGAAGAAACGTGAGCTCTTATTCTGGATGTGACGGATAGATTTCTAAACGCTAGTGTACATTTATGTGTAAGGAATTTCATTTTTATCAATTAATATTTTGGTAGTGTCATTATTGTGTTGGTTGTTATAGTTTCGTTTATTTTATTGCATTTTGATTTTAGTATTCCTATTACTTAAATAATTCTACTGTGTGTAATATATGTTTCCAAATGATGTTATGTATTGTTCTATACACATTGAAAATTGATTAAGTCTGTAAAAGAGAAAAATCACGCTAGTGACTCCCTCATAAAACTAGAGGGAGGGGGTAAATGTAAGGATAATTAAATTAGATTTAAAATTAAATTCCCTATATAGCACTTAACTTTTATTTTTCAATACATCTTCAAGTATTAAATTAATCACCCAATTATTTCTCCGAAACATATCGCCTTTCCACTAAACATTTCTGATCCCAGAACATTATATTTAATAGCCCTATATGTCAGCGTTAACTTTCAAGTACACTCATAAAATAAAAGGTACTTCTCACATATGGGCTTAGGTGGTAACAACACTTAGCTTTCACTTTAGCATCATTTTTCTCTTAGCGTCAGATGGTGTAGAGAATTCATAGAATAAAGGTCCTTTTTAAAAATTAAGACTGATTCTGACTCGAAACATATCATATATATATATATATATATATATATTATATATATATATCGGTTACTAATAATAATAACAATACATTGAGATCAAATTTTCTATCAGAGTATAATGGCTTGTAAAAAGAAGGAAAAATACCTACTAATAAAAGTAATTACAGCTTCATTTTCATATTTTTTATTATATTGAGTATTGAATTTAATCATTTTTTTGTTTCTATAAAGAAATACTTATTTTTCACGTTAAAAGTGTGAACCCAGTATAAGTTAAATTTTTATCTTTTCTCACAATTCATTTCATTTCATTTTTTTCTTTGAAAGAGAGTAATGTCTTTATTTCAATAAATAATTTATTTAAACAAAAAGACTGATGCTGTAAAAATATTATTGACATAGTTTTGCAATGTTAAGAATATTTATATTTAAGCAAGGAAAGTGTGTGTTACCTTGCAAATTAAAATATAACTAGTTTTATGATTAATGCAGAAAAAAATTAAGCATAAGAAATATTTGTTAATGCACAGATAAATAATTGTTAAGATACTTAATTGGTCACAGTTATATATTGTGACTGTTAATTAAACAATTGTTAATACGTAACAATTTCCTTATTTAATTAAAAACGCGTATTATACATATATATATATATATATATATATATATATATATATTATTAATTTTTCTTATGCATTCTTCACTAAAAACAGCAAGCATAAAAGAAGGTAATACAAGATATATAAACATTAATTATATAAGCTGTAATTAGAATTTAATTTGCTAATTTTATTTATTTGGATTTCAATTCAGGAATGACAGTGTTTATTAAAGCTGATAACAACTATAATATCAAGGAAAAAGCTTTTTTACTCAGACCTACATAATAAAGGTAAGATAGAATATAAAAACCATCTTATGAAAAAAGAAATTTTAATTGTTTCCTTTGTATTACATTCGAAAAGAATTTCTTTCCTTTATTTGATACTTCAGTTATTAAATTTAAGTACATTTTTAATTATCATTTAATTAATCAGATTTAAAAAATCTATGGCTATATTTCATGCAGGATAATTAATAAATATAATTCATTACCGCAAACTAAGCACTTCATATTTTTTACTTAATTCATTAGGAAATTGATTTGATTATTTTCATATTCTTCCCAACGTAAACTTCTCTTCAATCTTCAATGATATTCTTACTTTTCTTTCGTCTTACTTATTTTTATAAAAACTATTATCAAAAGTTTTCTTTATAAATTTTAAATAAAATGAATTTCATCATTTGAAATAATCCATGCTTATTTTTTTTTAGAAATAATTATTTTATCAGCTTAAAATAAACCAATTTATTTGTACCTAATGTTATTTTTTTAAAAAACATTTATACAGCTGCCTGCAAATTTATGATTATAAGACAACTGAAATATTCGCTATTACTATATAAGAATAAATCATTGTAAAATTGCAAACACATAAGTATACCATTGCTTTGAAATAAAAGATACAAGAAATGTCATTATTCATAACTTGTTTACATTATATTTAAGTCATGGCCACAATAATTCATAATTTCTTTATAACTCAACATTCAACATTGTAAAATTGATAAACACTTTCCTGTAATCTCCTAATATCTTATTAATCTATACTCTCTATTACACTACTTATACGATTTATAAAACAGTTGTCACGGGATCATCGCGTTTTCCAATAAAAACTTCTCTTGGGTTCTTTGGGGCCGAAAAAGGCAAATTCTTTCCAACCAAATCCAGAAGCGAAGCGTGAATATGCAAATTGGAAACCCTTTAAATAGCAGAAGTTTAACGTAAGCGGATGACCTATTGGGAAGTGATTATGCTAGTCTAAGTTTAAGCGCGTGAACTGAAGGAAGAGAAGAAAGCCGTCATTGAGTGTGAAGCTATCCGTGATAGAGCGATCAAGTCAAGGTGGATACTATTCCACGTGAGTTAAACAAAAGATATTTAGGATCCGAGAGGAATGCGGTTAAACAAGAGATTAAGGTAGGATAATTATGTTATCTATTAGGACTGTGTATAAGTTGAGATTAGGAATAGGCGGGAATATAGTGATCAAAATCGCGCTTATTTGGTAATACGTATTGCGTATTTTCTCACCTCATATCCGCTAAGTTATATTATAGATATTATCATTGTTAGTGTTGAAGTTAAGATCTTAATAAAGACATTTTAAGATCATGGCAACCCCTGGTTCTTCATTCATTCCCACACCTCTAGGTCACGAGGATAACTTAGGAGTAAGGTATCACCCACAGGCGAATACCTTACACTGTACATGAAATAAGATATTGCCACTTAAAAGTAAGGTATTAGTTTGACCTTCATTTGATCGAACCAGTTGCTCATATTAGATCAACTAAAAACCAAGCAATTCTTTTATTTTATTAATCAATTCGCAAGAGCAAAATTTTCCTCTTGATGTGATCAAAGTACTAATTTAACAAAGGAATGGAAGGAAGGGAGGAAATTAAAGTTTCAATTCAATTAATTCGCGAACTAGTAAATTAACTTAAAATCAAATTCCCTGTATGTCACGTCAGACACAATGATGGCTGTTGATATGTTCATCGAAGAAGTGAAAATATTTGGTCTTGGGGTTGCAACGTTAATATCTCTCCAAACTCAATCCAAAAAATACAAAATTAAAGAAAGTATCCAGCTTTCGTTCTTGTCTTGAAGATCCTAGTTAAATGACTGACAGCTTACTTGAAAAAGTCTAATCGGTATACAGAAATAAACTGATCAAGTAAACAAATGAAATGAATAAGGGGAAACAGCGCAAAATAATTTCACATATTTGTCTCGAGTTATTAGTCTTACAAACTCTATTTTCAATTAAATATCTTGTGAAAAATATTGAACAATTTAGATGTTTTCGATAAGTCGAGGATAGCCGTTCGAAACAATCAAATTCATGTAAAAAAATAATGAACTTCTGTAGAAAAATCAATTTTACACTAGCGCCAAAGGGACGATAATTGTCTTATCCGTGACTTTAAGTATGAACGCAAAATCCTGTTTCAAACAAATTGAATGTCTCACCGTCTGGAAATGCAGAATCTAAAGCTAGTAGGATGTATAATTTGATTCCCGAAAATTTTATCCTCTTATCCAATTTCCAGACACGTTGCTCAAAGCTTCACTCCTTTCAAGTACTATCTATCAGATTCCTCTCACCACTTTAAAGGGATTAACCTCTTCAATCTCTCTTCTCGTTACTATAAATCCAGCGAAATAACTTATTCGTATTAAAACTTCGTAAATTTCAGATCCTCCGCAAACGCTGCATCCACCAAGCCGTCAGCGCAATGCATTTGCTGATGTATATAATTCCATAGATTTAAAATGTCATCACATATATATATACTATTTCGTTCTTCTCCATGCAAAGTATTCGAATATTTATGTTTCAAGTTTCACCTTTTTAAGTTCTTCACATATTGAAAATTATATTTTGTAATTATTATGGGGCTGCATTCATTCCAAGTTAATTGATTACAGCTTTAAGTAAAGTAGCTATATTTTGAAATTATAATTCGATGAATAATTATAATTGAACAGAACTTATATTAAGTAATTAGAATTCTAAGTTTATTTATCATGGGAAATTTAAATAAAACTTAAATATCTTAATTGCAAGAAAATATGACTTCTTAAGGAATCAAACCTAGGTTTTCTTAGTTTATAAAGGATACAAGTTATAACTATGTTGTGTGTAAATTAGTTTTCCACATTACATAAACACTTCATAAATTTTGAATTTTCAGTAAAAATTGCAGACTTAAAAAAATAATAATTCTTTATAGTGTATTCATTATTACTTTGATCAAATTTGAGATAATTATTTACTTTCTGTAATAAGTTTTCTTTGATAATAAATAAGTCTAGCTAAATTTGTATAGTAATTAAAAATCTCCCAAGCTAATCTTTGGCTCAAAATTACTAGGTCTGTCGCCAATAACCTTAGCATTGATTTATAGTTCTATGAAAATAAACACACACTTTCCTAAATGAATCTAACCATTTACATCACAATCTTCTCTTTATAAATACGGTCTATTTCATTTAATGATCTCATATTTCTTAGAAATCCAGCTGAGGTAAATATATTACTATTTAAGATATATACACACATTATATTTATATAATCATTAATATTACACTAAATATTAGTATAATTTAATGCTAAACAATAGGAAATAATACAGCAAGAAAGTCGAAGCAGAATAGCCATAGTAATACTCCTAGATTTAGGAATAAGACTGCAGTATTAAACGGTCTCCGGGCACTAACCTTACTTTTCACTTACCTGTATTACTAGGTTGAAGTAAAATAAGAAGAGAAACAACATTTTTTTAAAAATTATATAAATATATATATATATATATATATATATATATATATATATATATATATATATATAAACACTAAAATTAATTTCTAAAAATATATAAATCCTATAATATAAAGAGTCCTTAATTCACTTATAAGTATGTACATTTTAAAAAAACTAATACTAATTTTTAAAATTTAATACCTAACAACCAAAAGTAACAAAAATCAGCTACTAAATTTCTTATAAATATTCAAAATAGTGGCGCCCCCAGGATTGCATAAAAAAAGATAATATTCATTAATATTCGTCAAATCCAACAATACCTTTTATTCAAAAAATATGAAAACAATATATGAAATCTAAATAAATTTTTTGGAAGAACTGAAAGTGTAGATATTAAAATTAATAAACTACCTAAATGCAAAAAATACGCATTAAGTGAGCTGATTAAGTATATATATATACGCTGATGCGCAAAAAAAGTTAAGGAACAAACACAATTTCACAGATTTCTCAGAAACTGCTGAACAGTTTTTCATGTAAATTGATAAACATAAGTAAAAATGATGTTCTTAACTATATCCAATCAAATTCAATTTCTCTCTTTTATTTCATGTAAATTAAGAAAATTGATAAGACACGTACTTCAAACACAACACGTGGTTTTAGTTTTGCTCGTGTTCATGAGACTTTACAAATATTTTTGAAACTTTTGTAAGCACTAGCGCAAAGACAAAATCTCGATGATGAGTTATGATGAAAAGAAATTAAGATTAATCCCAAGAGGAGCTATCAAGATGACTGAATACGTCCCGGAATGAGGTTTCCAGATTATAGAACCATTTCAACGAGATAGAAATGCGCAGAAGACCAATTACGGAGAGTTCAAGGGCTGCCATTAGCCACGATAACTACTACTCAACTTCCAAATGAGTTCTCCGCTGTTTCTGGTACTTCAATTTTGAGGTATACTGTTTACCGAAGGATTCATGAATCTGGGATTTATGTCAAGGGACCAATGGTCAGCATCCTACACATTCCAGGTCATGGAATGGAAGTCCGCATGGACGCCTGACACGGGGCAGGCAACATCATTCTGGGACACGAGTGCATTGCGCCTGTATTCTCTTCACTGCTGTTTCGGGATTCAGAATACACTGACTCTCAAAGTGTTCACTAGTGAAGAGAGTTAGGAAATCGGTATCGTGGAAGTGGTCCACTATGCTGGTTATAGCCTGAAAAGGCATGATGTCGGATGGCTGTACAGAGCTATTTGTCTTTCAGGGAGGCACCATGACTATTATTAGCACAGGAATGAGTTTTCAGAGTCGCGAGTGATGCTTTTCAGAGAAGCAGTAGGCATCCAGTTCATTTGTACAGAATATATCACTCATCCACGCAAAGATAAGGTTATCGATGCGTATATTGAAAATGAGAATATTTAGGTGGAGAGGCCAGCCAGATCTCCAGACCTAAATCTCAGGAAGCATTTTCGGAATCCTCTTTGCAGATCAAATGCAGCTCATCATCATCCTCACGAAGAATTGACATGGTGGAGGAATGAGATTTATTGTACCAAGACTTTGAAAATGGTATGAAAGTTCTCGTTGGAAGATCTGCATTATTGTCAGGTGTAACTGTTCCTAATATTAAACCCACCACAAGCGTCATCTAGCAACATTATTTTTGAACCACCATGCCTTTCAGGAACATAAATCATAATTATATATGAGCACCATAATTTTCTATTGTCCTACTCTTAGCATTGTTTCTAAGTATTTCCATATCCAATTTCATTTGAATTGGTTTAGTAGTTTTTGAAAAATTCGCGAAAATGTGTTCGTTTCTTAACTGCTACACACCACTTTCTATACAGACACATTGATAAATCCATAACAGATAGGAAAAAGCTATATTTTTATAAAGACAAAAATAAAGTAACTCGTACATTATTTAACATACTTATTATACCACATACTACAACAACTTCTTTGTAATTGTGATTCCCTTCTATCATCAAAATATTCTACCATTTTCTAGTCTACAGTTCTGCGTACGGTTAAAAGCTCACTCTGGTTCTTAACAAAGAAAATTAAGAAGATTAAAGGAGCTTCTTGCATTTCAAATTAAAAAAAAATAATTTTATGAACCAAGGAAAACAAAATAAAAAATTACTTTTCTAGATATTACCAAGTACACTCCCCCAACAAAAACAAAAAGTAAAATACGAAAAAAATTATCCACATGAAGATATATCATTTCATCCATAAACTTATCATTTCTTGTGCAATTATAATCCCATTTTACTAATTAAAAGATGATTACAAACAGAAGGTAATAAAGCAGGAAATAAAAAGAATGTGAACTCAAGAACCTCAAGAATTAAAATTTCGCGAAGATTAAGAGGCAAATAAGCTTCACAAATGGAGGGTAATACACAATTTGCATATCGAAAAAAATGGGTATCCTTATTAATTTTAATGAACTGACACCGTGCTAGGTGTTAAGAGCCCACAGCTTATAGTGTAAACAAGTATTTTAATTATTAAAAGAGCCTTTCTCTCTCTGGTGAGTACTAATTGAAGTGTATCCAAATACTAAGAGTAATGGAAAATAGTTTTTCCCACTCCTTGAAAGTTTTATTAAATCATACCTTGCTGAAAATGGTAGCAGTAGTTTGTTACCTTTTAATTGAATCATGTAAAATAGAAAGAATCTGTATGAAGTTTTTTCGGAAAATTCGGTCTTCGTAAGTACTTTTCTAATATATGTCGTTTCAAGAATAAGTCATGAAAATTACTAACTCATGAGTGCTTGAGAATGTGTTAGTATACTCGAATTTAAATATATCTACAATAATATTCATTTGGTACCCAAAAACACAGATTATATCTATTTATGATAAGTTCAAATGCTGAAAATGTTTTTAATGTATCGGTATATATGCTGAATATATATATAAAGTTTGGTGTTTGGATTAAAATAACTCCATTTTAAATTCAATTCGCTTCTAAGTAGTTAAATTTATATATCATACCTCACATACGATAAAGTATAATGAAGTATATATATATTTTTTAAATAACACTCAATAATATATATAATTAATTTAAATTACTTCTTTTCAATATATATAGTAATTAATAAAAAAAATTGTAGCATTTGAATAAAAATTAGTAAAATGACAGAATAAGTAATATCAAATAGTACTATTCTGATCTAACATATTCATTATTAATATTTGGAAGATGTATATTTCCTTTATAATAACTTGTTCTTAAGTCGACTGGTAGACAAAAACATGTTGTTTTCAAATATTGTTTATCTAAATCTACAAGATGCTATAATTTCCTATGTAGAGAAATGAAAAAATTAAAATAATCACATGGGGGGAAAAGGGAAATTATAGCAATTAAACAGCTGTTTCATGAGAATACACAATGCAATTTAGGTAAATTGTTGTGAGAGTTTGTTTTTGCGAGTTCTTTTGATCAAATTTAGTGAGCAATTTCCTGTTGTGAATGAGTAACAAAGCAAAAACGTCGTAGCAAAATGCAAAGAAACAAGATTCTAACTTTGGCATATTAACTTGTGTTTCAGAGCAAAACAATTCTAATATTTCAACCGTCTTTATATTGTATTTCTTTCTAATTGTTCATTCCATTCCATAAAAAATTTTGCGATGTAATAAATCTGCATATTATTGCAATACACATATCATTTAACATTACTAATAATTTAGAATTTAATTATTTACAATTCTTATTAAATACTAATTATAATGAGTATAATTCTGGGCTATTTATTTTAATATTGTAGATAAGATTTATTAAAATATTTCAACTGTATAAACGCCAGGTGCTTGAGCAACTGTACAGAACAAAACTTAAGAGGTCCCGAATCTGAACAAAGAAATAAATAATCAAACTAGAATTTCTAATCAACAAGATTCTTTTTGCAATTTTTTTCGTTAGAATTTGTCATAAAAAAAGCAGATGAATTTTGAATGCTTGAAATGTGTCCGAATATTCTGTTGTTATTGTGAAGAGTCAGCCTCATAAACAAACATACAAAACAAATGCTAATCTTAATGTATTCACTAATGAACCAATTATATATTCTACAATAGAACATATTATAACCATATATTTTTATTCTTAAAATAATTTATCTGAGATTGAGAAAGTCGTGCTTATTTCTGTTTATCTCATTTTGAAAATTATTTTATTTGGCTTAAGGATTCTACTTCTTTCAATGATATTTCGTTCATTTCTCACACAAAATCTGCTTATACAAAAATACAAAGACCAGAAATAGGCTGCATTTTCTAGCTTAGTATACTCGTATAATGAAAAATGCGATTGAGGGGAGCAATTGAAGTTTTGAACTGCGCTATTCCTTCAAGAAAAATAGCTGCCGTAAGAATAGCTACTTAACCTCTTTAGACTTGACATATTTTAAATGACGGGAAAAAATTTTTGATAATTTGATTTATCTAATGTATAGTTAGAAGTACAAATACTAGGGAAAAAATTTATTTTTAAAAGTAGTTTTGTTATGCTGAGAGGTACACTTATGTTCACCTCAGGTCTTAACTGCAACAATAAGAAAAATCCAATTTTTTTTTTTCAAATTACATTTATTTCTATAAATCTTCTTTAAAAATGAAAGATATGGACAATATTCAATTTTTCAAAATAATTACTATTTTTATTAGCAAATTTTCAAAAAAAACAACAATTGCATTTAGTACAAAAAACACGAGTTCTAGATTTGTAGCCTTCATTACTACACTTTGATACAAATTTCTCTGTTATAAATTGAGGGAAATGTCTCATTCTGTCATATCGAACATTTAAAAATTGTGGTCCAGCATTTACTTCACAGGTTTTCATATTAATGTCTGGTGTTATAACTCTAGTATAATTTATACCCTCTTCATCTTCACATTTTCAACAAATACGTCAACCTCATCAAACAAAATTACTTCTTCAGAATCCCCTTCACTTGAATCATGAGAAATACAATCATTCTGTTGATTCATAGTTTCCTCTATTTATTTCCAAAAATATTCTAAATTAGAAAAAAAAAATTACAATAATTATAATTAGTTTCTTAAAATAAACGTGCATAAATTAAAATTTTGACTGTAGGAAAAATTTTAATTTATGACCAGTTATAAATATTATAAATCAATCTCGAATTAGCACAAAATAGGACAATATAGTAATTTTACAATGTAAATTTTATGTATTTCTAAATTCTTCTTAAATTGTGAGTTGACTAGAATTTAAAATTAAGTAATCGTCATAAGAAACATCACACGCAAAATCTCAGTTTGAATGTCATTTGCATCTGGAACTCAAAAACAACCGGAAGTACACAAATGTGCACCTCAAAAGTTACTTTTAATTAGAATATTACAATTGTTAAAAGTGTGATAGTTATATAATCTATCAAATCTTGGAAATCATCTACATTAAATAAAGAAATATGAAGCTTTCACAAAAGATTTAATTATATATTAAAAAATAGCTCACTTTTCTGGCTTCTAGTCGAGCCGGCTATTGCTACTTTGTGCGTTGATAATTTCCAGGAAAAAAATACAAATATCACCAGCTGGTGGTAAAACTGAAAAGCATGAATGTGCAAGAAAGATAACCTTTGATTTCAATTGATTTTTCCATCCGTTCACAAGGTACGAAGTTAAACCCTTACACATATCTGTACCTTGGATCTGAAGAGGTAAACTGAATTTAACTTGAAGTATAAAGATTTAAATTTCTCTCTCTCGTTCAATTTCAATTTTTAGCTTCGTGAATTATTTAGCTGTAATTCATTTCCTATAAATTTGCTAATGACTGTTTTTACTCGAAATCTACCTAAATGGAATTTTTCAATAGCTTGATAGAAAACTTAATTTGCGTTACCTTTGTTTATAGCTGAAAGTTTGTCAAATCGTTAACTAAATAAAAAAAAGTAGTTTCAGATTTTACTTTGTCTAATATGAATCTATCTTCCTCTAAGAAATCTGGAACTACAATAATTGTATCAATTCGTAGAAGATCTCTTCAGATTTCAAAAAACGAATATTTTGAAGGCTCTTATTTTATCTCCCCTTATATGTATCCTACTATAGAAGAGCCTACCACTATGCTTTCACGTTGGAAGCAATGGAGGTAAATTTATTGAACAATACATGCGCAAACTTTTTTCAACGAAATGTCAAATCAAACTTCCTTGAAAATACGTTCGTCTTTGATTCAGTACTATACTGTATATATCGTCGGCATAATTATCAGAATGTGTAACTTCTTCTGGATGAACTTTACAGGAGCAAGTAAAAACTGTTTATTTTTATTAAGTACGGGAATTATTTCAATGCAATTATGAATTAGCGATATTTTTGTAGGACGTATGAAATAATCCAATGGATAGACTTCAAAATACTCCACGAGATGGCATTAAAAGTCTTATTTAATTTTGTGGAGTTACGCATTCTGATAATAAGGCCGACGATTATTTCCCCCGCATCAATACTGCCCCGTTGTAGGAAAATTGAGTTTTACCGGCAAGGTTCACTTCCCTGGGTGAACTTGAAAAATTAGATTATGGCAACCATAGAAAATGCAGACAGAGACCAGATTAGCGATTTTATCATCCTTGGTGAAAAATTTAGCGAAAAATACGATATTGTAAAGGAATCATTGAGAGGTTTCTAGGATTGATCCTTCTAGAAATTTTCATAAGGATCTTTGAAAAAAACGTAAGTTCAGTTCAAAAGGGAGTTCGGTCGGGATCAAAATCTGTTTGTGCGTTGACTGCAATAAGAAAAAGGTACTTAATCCGCCTAAGTTCCTGCTAGTGAAATTGTTCTAACAAGCCATTTTTGGAGCGTTGTAAAGCTTGTTTCTAACGAGTGTGTTTTGTACATAGTCATCTTTTCTTCCTTGCCCATTAATAAATCTGTTATTATTCAAATAATAAGAGACGTAAGCTGCTTTACCCTCATTCAAATTTGCAACACACTCCTCAAGAGTGAAATTGCAACACCAAGAAATAATACACCTAGCGCCATGCAAATTTAAAGAGTGATAAATATGCTCTTGAAATTTGCGGAATATGTGTAATAGTGGTATTGAATAGTGGTAAGATGGATATATATGCAAATGATAAGATAATTTGCGTACGCATCTGATCACGAGGTACTGATATTCCGGTTAAAAAGGCCAGCAATTTTCCCTTCTCATAAACATCTGAGGTTTTCCGTAGCATTTGCAACTTTCGAAGAAGTTTAGAAAATGCCTCTGAGACGTAGACGAACGCAATACCACATCAGTTAATGACAAGGGATCTCGTAGTGGTATTATCGAACTTCCTGAACTGAGTTTATCGCTGCACACAAAAGCAACACGTTTTGGGCATAACGTGAGTACCATCTAACGTTATGTCATACGATGGATTCACAGGAATGTCTACGAGTTCGTCTCAGAGGAAGTGGAGCGCGCAGACCGGCGTATTAGCCAGTTCAAGACTCTTTCCATAGCACTTGACAACTGAAGCCGGTAGATCTGTGTCCACTCAAATCATACGCAACAGATTGCATGAATTACAGTTACGTGCACAAGTACCAGCAACAGGATCACCATTGACCGCTAAACACAGGGCTATGTGTCATCGTCATTGTACCTGGATCATCGAATAGTATCGGGTATTGTTCACGAATGAATCTCGTTTTTGCCTGTGGTGGAATGATGACCGTCGACCCAAAGAACGCTACAAACCAATCCATTTCGCCAAGCGTCAAACTGGCCCTACACCGGGAATCATATTTTAGGGGGCATAATGATTGAGCACATGACGCCTCTAGTACATATTGATGGCTATTTGAGAGCGAACCACTACATCACAAAAGTTGTAAGGCATTTGCCCGTGGGTGATGCCTTACTTCTAAGTTGTCTTCGTGACCTAGGAGCGTTGGAGTGAATAAAGAACCAGGCGTTGCCATAATCTTAATATCTTATATTAAGATTTTAACTTAAACACTATACAATGATAATATTTATATTTAAGTTTAGCGGATCTGAGGTGAAGAAACACACAATACGTATTACCAAATAAGCACGATCCTGACCACTATAATTACTTTACCGCTTACTCCTAACCTCTGTTTATACACACAGTACCTAATATTTAGTAGATCAGTCGTACCTCTATATCCTAAGTAGCAGCAACACTCTCGAATCCTCAATGTCTTTTCTTTATCTCGCGTGGAATGGTATCCACCTTGACTTGAACTTTGGAATATTGGCTTGCTTCAGCTTACGCGTTTAAACTCAGACTAGCATAATCACTTCCCAAATTGGTTTATAATGTCTGTTTCTTAATCATTTGAACATCCCCCTAACCACTATCGCTCTTGAAATTTGCATGGTGCTACGACCATTATTTCTTGGTGTTACAATTTATCTTTTGAGGAGTGTATATGGATAAGATATTATTAAAACAATTGTGTCATGCATCCAAACGTACATTAAAATAAAATGAAGTTTTCTCTCTTCTACGACATCATTTGGGGCCACTTATTTTAAAAGTTAGAAATAATATGAATACAATCATTCGAATAGTCCCGGGTATCTTAGTTTGGATTCTACAGTGAGTGAAAATATGCAAATCCTAACTTTATTATTATTATTTTTTACATTAACAGAAATAATTGATATCTGAAAATCCAAACTCGTTTTACATGTTCCATAGTTCTATAAATTGTTCTACAAATACATTTTCAAATCAAATTAATTGAGACAATGTAAGTGAGAGATAGAATATAATCTAAGAGCATTATTTCTTGCACACGTAAAAATGGCATTCCCTCCATATTGAGACTTCTAATAAACTCTCCTAAATCTAACAAAACAAAATAATTGACAACATAGAAGGAAGACTTAAGTACTGCATCTATTATTTATAGTTTCTATCATGAGAAGATAAGTTACGTCTATGTCAGCAAATTCAAAAATAATTCTAGCAGCATTAACAAAAATAAGTTTTAGATACTTTTCCACACCTTTTCGTTTTTGATTCACATACTAAAATGATATAACCTGCCCGACCGTAGTGACGTTAACTGTATAAACCATCTTTCTGATATATGCATATAAAAGGTATATAGATATAAGTATTTTTAATATTCATGAAAACATTTTCAAGGAAATTTAGTCAAAATCAATGGATTTCAATTCATTTATTAGCATTTTTCTTAAATGAAAATTTAATAAAAAGTTAGAAAAATACATTTCAGTTTATACATAATTCTATTTAAAAAATTATAAATTAAATAAGAGATTTGATTTATACAGATGTTATAAGACAAATTAAATAAAATTATCAAATTATTACAAATACTAATCATTAAACTCGTATGTGAAGTATGTGTTACATATTCAAATAACGTACAAATTTCTCTCATGAACACTCCAATCAATAAAAAAAAGAAAATTGAAATAATTTAAAAAATAAGGCAAGATCATGAATTCGTAATAAAAAGTATTAAACATTTTACGTTCAAACAAAATTTTGGAGTTAACTGCATTAAGAAACAAAATTATATATGTTGACTTACTTCATTCAAATTTACTGTGGGGGAAAAAGGTAACGCCTTCAAAATGAACTACAATAAATTACTTGGTATTTTATATTAAAATAACAAATTTTTGACAGCTGGTATGCAAATTAGTTTTTGCTATTGGTCTTTACAAGTTAAAGAAGATGATTTAAAAAAAAGAATTCATAAAGATTTTCATTTATTTATTCATTTCAGAAAAAAAGGATGCTAAAAACAGCTGAGGCATGATTTATTCCCAAAAGGAGAATTAAAATATGTCCAAGTTACCTTAAATCTTTATACTCTTATACAAATATTAAATGTACGATTTCTCTATGTGAAGGAAATATGACACGACATTGTTCTTAATAATTCTCCCTTAATTTGTAAAACTGTATTTCATCTGTATAAATAAAGGAGAAAAATAGACGTATACATTCACTCATCCCGATGTCTCCGGAACTAAAAAACCAACAGACTTGAATATTGGCCGGCACATTTCTCTTTCATTGAGTAGAGATCCACTAAGAGTGTATTTTGCGGAAATCGATCCCAAAAAGGATTTGAGGTAGGATACAGACAAAAATAGACTCCTGTTTTTGAATTATTAGACCCAATGAAGATCCTCTAGGAAAAGGGTTTTGTGTAAATCAACCCCAAGGGGAATTTTGGGGGTGTTATAAATAAAAAAAATTCTGCTTTTGAACTATTAGACTTAAAGGTTTGAAATTTGATAATCACATTTATTTTGTTGAGTAGAGATCACCTAAGAATGGATATTAGGAAATCAACCTCCAAGAGGGTTCCGGAGGGGGGGGGGGTACTAGGGTGTTATAAATAAATAAAAAATTCCTATTTTAGAACTACTTGTCGTACAGACATGAAATTTTGTATTTAAATTTCTTTAGTTAAGTAGAGATATGCTAAGAGTGGGTTTTACAAAATTCGCCCCTTTTGGGAGTTGCGGGGGCGTTATATACAGAAGCTTCTGTTTTTGAATTATTTTATCTACAGAACTGAAATTTGGCAAACATGTTTCCTTTACTGAGCAAAGATCCACTAGGAATGTGTTTTACGGAAATTGGCTCTGAAAGAGGAAAAAGATTGTGAAGGCGTTAGTAGACTTAAGTTCCTATTTTTGAGCTATTAATTGCAGAGACTTGAAATTTAGTAAGAGTGTTTTTTTTATTGAGTAGATTTCCGCGGTATGAATGGGTGTTGCGAAAATCGACTTCCGAAAGGAGGGGGAGGGGTGTGGTCCAAAAGCCAAAAAAATTCCCGCTTCAGAACCATTAGACCAAGAGATTTGAAATTTGGCAAAAATATTTCTTTTAAAAAGGAAAGAACCACAAAAAATTGGTTTTGCAGAAGCTCTCCGAGGAAGCATAGAAGATAAATATACTTTCATTTCAGAAATTCAAGTCCTGTCCTTCTCAAATTAAGAGGCGAAGGTTATAGGAAAATTTTTCAATATAATTGAAACCTTAATGCTATGATTTAGAATAGCAATAACATTATTTAGAGAGGGAGAGAAACGGTATGTATTCATACAACATGAAATACCCAGTGAAGCGTTGTCAACGGCTAATAATTTATGTCACATTGTTTAAGATATCAATCTCTTCTAAAGTTTGAAAAAATTTCATTGCGACATTATTACAAAAAAGATAATCTCGACTGTGTTATAAAACACGTATGCCTCTCACAGCATAAAACACATTTACGGCACCATATATACTCATGTCCAAAATTAAGGTCACAAACACAAAATCTAAGAAAACTGATGTACTATTCGGCATGTTGAAACGAAATTTGGCACAGAGACGTATTACAGTGTGAGAAAAAATACAGCATCATAACCATATAGAAAAGATTTTAATTTTGAATTATAAAAAAGGATATATGAAATATATTTATTGATATGATATATTTATATATGATATATTTATTGTTGGTTAGTTTGTGATATGGTCGATCTTCGTTGACCATATCGTGGGGTTTCAGCGTCAGTTAGAGGTGTGGGATTCTCAAAATGATGAGACATTTTAGAATTCTTAATATGACTTTTATTAAGAGTTTAACTTAAATTACTTATATATCGAACAAACTTATATTAAGTGAGAATAAACCAAAGCACGTAGCCGTAGTTAACACAGATCGCGCAATTGGATCACTTATCTATATAATTATATTATATCCGCCTACTCTCAATCTTAATAATATATTCGCATTCAGAATATAATCTTCCTACCTTGAATTCTAAGCAACGTCCAATCCACTTCAGATATTCATCTAAGCTCGCGTACAATGGTATGTACCTTGAATGAATGGCGAGATTTTCGTGATTCTTGAGTAGGCCGTCAATTTACACTTCTATCCTTTCTGAACTGAACTTTCTCTAAATTGCCATCCCGCTTACTAAAACTTCTGTCCTTTTAAAGGTTATCTTATTTGCATCTATCCTTCGTTTTCACTTCTTGGATTTGGGTTGGAAAAGATTTGCCATTAATCGTGGCCGTCAAAGGTGGTTATGTTAGAGAAAGGACGCGTGAGCCGTCACAAGTTATATTTATATATGATATATTTATTGATACAGGATATATGAAAAAGTGCGAAATCATAAATCAGAGATTAAGCATTTAACTCGTTAAAAGTCTGTATAATTTGAAGTGTAATTTTCGTGCACCGGTATACAAGCTTCATAAAAAGCTGTCATACTGTTTATGATGGTGTCAATAAATATGTGTGCCAACAAAGCCCATTCTTCCCAAAGCACGACTTTTGACTCCTAAAGGGTCCCTGGGAGGGGACTAAGCTGATAAATTGCTTTTCATAGAACATCCCATATATGTTCAGTAGGATTTAGATCCGGAGACCTCGAGGGGCAATCTATATGGTGAATATCTCCTCCCAAATGAAATTCCTCAACAATGTGAGTTATGTGTGGCCGCTCATTTTCATTCATAAAATTGTAGTCCAAACCCAGAAAAACCTCATACAGGCTTCCAAGATCTCATCCGTATAGCTTTGTGAGTTGATAGTACTCGCATCGAAAACGTACAGGAGTGTACAACTGCCCAACATTATGCCGCCACACGCAAGGATTCCTTTGCCACGAAATCTCTCAATTTTTTGTTATTTAGAAGGGATGAATGTG
This sequence comes from Trichonephila inaurata madagascariensis, assembly GCA_019973955.1. Lineage (NCBI taxonomy): Eukaryota > Metazoa > Arthropoda > Arachnida > Araneae > Nephilidae > Trichonephila > Trichonephila inaurata. The sequence continues at coordinate 1,503,468 of BMAV01013356.1, forward strand.
AGCTCCACTTTCTCTCCAGATTTAAACTCGACGAGAATCACTTTGTCTAGGGAATTTCAACTAGTCACTTAAAAGAACAAGCCCCTATTCGTGTGATGTTAACGACTGATGTTTTCAGCTCCACAAATATACTGTCTTTCCTGGTGGATACAGTCAAAGAAACACACAAGATTGGACGCCAGGTGTAGAGGACAGTCTCTGCAAGACGATTGTAGAACGTTCGCCTGGAAATTCTTCTTCCATTCACAGCAGCAAGGTCACAAGCAAGCAAAGAACCGTAGTCCACCTGTGTCATCATGTGCTTAAAACCAAGTGGCGATCCTGTGCAGATGTTGATGCTTTGTGCCGACCTTGGCTGGCCTTCTTAGTGACAGTACCCCTTGTTTGTAATTGATTCCACAGACGGACGACCATTTTAGGGCCACTTGTAACGATCGAGCCACCTCCATTTGAGACTGGCCACCTTCAAGCCTGCCAACGGCTCTCCATTTCGAGGTATTATCTAAACGATTATGAGAAGTCATCCTCACTGCTAACAGGCTAACTTGTTTGTTCTGATACAATATTCACAAAATTGCAGGAAAAAGATCTCATAGGCTTAAACGATCTCAATCCAGTAATTCTGCTAAAACTAAAGCTAAACATCTTTTTCTGAACAGAAGGTTAATATTCTACTACCCATTCCACAAAATATATAAAACAAAAAAATTCTAAAAGTTTTTTCTTGGGTAATTTAAAATTATGAGGAAAAACATGTTTGTGACCTTAATTTTGGACATAGTGTATTTTACCATAAACAGCAATAATAAAATGCATATAGTTTATTTCTTCAAAGAGGAAGATAAAAGAAAGGTATTTAATTTTTTACTGTGGTAAATAAACAAGAAAACAAGTTATCAAAAATTAAAAAGCGATCCTTACCACTTGATATCGTTAAGTCTGTTATAATTTTGGGATTCAACTAGTCTTAATTTCCTACTCTACTTTCTAATGATTTCCACGACTTGTCTCTTTTATAAAATTAAATCATAAGAAAGTCTCAGAAACATGCAGAACAATTACATAAACTTGTGATTAATAACTCACCGAGGAAGGAAGATGTTTCCACTAAATGTAAAACTTAATTAGACAATATACAACGCAGCCAAGCTGACTGGATTGAATTACCTTCTGATTCCAGAACTACTAGTTGAAATTAATTGCTCTCTTAAACAATCTCTTTATTCACAAATGGGCTCCAATTGTGCAATTTTTCGTAATCAGAAGTCTCTAAGACGTAGATTACTCTTTATTCTATTTTAAAATAAATACATACCTTTATTGTAAAATCTGAGTAAAAATTCAAGATTTTTTAATCTTTCACGAATCATTTTTCTCTCAAAAACTATCAGTGGAATAATTATATTAATTTATTCCTTATTCTTGAAAAAGGGGCGTGATGCTTAATTTAAGAAAAATAGAAATGGATTGATTTTTTTTTTCAATTTTCCATATATTAAGGCGAAGACTGGAGAAAAGGAACAAAGTTGTAAATCAAACAAATTATCAACCTACGTTAAAAAATTTCAACCCTATTACAAAAAACTTCAATGGTCATCTGTGGAGAGATTATGCATAAAATATGTTTCTATTACAATCACATTGTCCCGTGAATAAATTAAATATTTTGAAAAAATTATACTAACTGTTTCATCTTTAACTTATTTTCACTTTTAAAAGGAAAAAACATTAATTTTTCCAACAGATAAATGTTAAAGTAAGAAGTAAATAGGTCTTAGAATTTATACAACCTCTGATAATAAAGTTAGGTAAATGAAGTCAGAACGGCTGATCTGGCAACACTGTCGTAACAAAACGCTGCACATGCGTAGCGACAGGTGTTAACCATCTGCCCTAACCGTTGTTCAGTTGAGACTCATTTATGTTCCGTGTAAGACTTGTTTTACAAAGTGCTTAATTAGTACGTTGGTTCTTAACTAAGAACAGGAAAATGAATGAATGAAAGATTAATTTTAAAGTTTTGTTTTAAGCTTAGCAAGACACCAAAAGAGGGGTTCACCCATTTCTGAAAAGCAGGGAAAGTGTTTCTGACAACCCTCACAGCTGAAGACTGGCAACCTCTGTCAGTAACGAAAACATTGAGAAAGTGAGGAAATTAATCACTAAAGATCGTCCTTAACTATGCGCATGATTCTTGATTAACTGCAGATAAACCGTGAATCCGTGTGACAAATTGTTGCCCAGAATTTAGGGATGAGAAAAACGTGCTATCGATATTGACGATATTAAAACTCCAAACAAACGGAGAGGTTTGAACCCACCCCAAAAGAAGATTCTTAAAATTTTCCCCGGACATGTATAGCAGATCTCATGGTACGTTAGGGAGGTGACTATTTCGGAAGGACAGTAAGGTAACTTTTGTTTTTATTATAGGCACCCCGAACTTTTTGTCGGGGTTTTATAAAGCAAAAAAGCCCAAAGGGGTATACTAATAAAAAAACTAAAAACTGGGATGCACTATCATCCCTTTTATAGTTGATTTTGTTTTTCCCAGTTTATTCTCATTCAAAAATAAAATTACTTTCTCTATAAAATAAAAATTAGGAAGTGTAAACAATTTTCATTTAAAGGGAAAATAGCCTGAAGCATACTATATTAAGCTATTAACTCTTTATGCTCCAACGATACTTAAAAAAAAAAGTACCACTAAATCCAAATCACTATTTAAATATTCTATTTTTCCACTATCAAAGGTACATTTAAGGATTAATGCTAAATAGTTCTCTTCCATTCATAAATAATATTAGTAGTTCTCAGAAACTGAAAATTGTTAAGGTATCCGACTACGTTCGAAACCGTGATTTTGCAAAAGCGTATAAATGGATAATATTTATGATATAGTTAGTGTCTTTTAGTTAAAAAAATTTTATAAAATTGTTTGAATGTTATTACAGAAAAAAATTATTTAAGTAAAAAGAAAAAATAAACATAAGTGCCCCATTTTCAAAATATTCTCCTTTTGAAAAACCTTTATTATAAAATATTTTACCTGTACAGAGGCTCAACTAAAATTTTTGAAATATATAACTTAAATGGGTTTATCCATGGTTTACGACACCAGAGGGGGAAGTTTTAAAAAAAAAAACGCAGATAATTATTTCAATGGGTGGTAACTTGAAAATAAGGGAATTTTTTCAAAAGGGGTTCGACTTCTGGAGAAGTCTTTACTTTATAAAAACAAAATATTTTATTATAGAAGCATTTTTATAAAAGGGAGAACTTTTCAAAAAGGTTATTTTAAGTTAATTTTTCCCAAAAATATTGTATTTAAATAAATTTTTTTTGTCAAAATGTCTTTAAAACAATTTTATACATATATTCTAATCTAAATGACACTAAATATCATCAAAATTATCCATTTATGCGCTTTTTTAAAATCACGGTTCTGAACGTAGTCGGATACCTTAAGAAAAGAAAATTTTCCCACAGTGTGTCTCATTTCAGCTACCATCTGATTGTATGAAACGTGATACAAATCTTTTTTGTAAAATATCTCAACGTTCATTGGTAAATCCGCTGTGATATTTTTTTTTCCTTATTTTATAAGCCATGAGAAATGTGAATTGCAAAATTAAAAAAATGCAAGTATTTTTACTTTATTTTCAAGACCTTTATTTATCTGGTACTTTTAAGTACCGTTGGAACAAAGTAGTAACCTCTAATGTATTTCCTTTTGACTTATTTTTAAATACTGTCGGACCTGTAAACTTTTTACTTTTTTTATTTTGGGGAATAAATTTTTTTTTTAGCTAACATTTTTTCAAATAAATTTAAAACCTTAAAATGTATATATATATTTTTATCAATATACATTAACATTTCAATATTTACAATTTTTCTTTTCGTACGTAATGTATAATAATCAAAGAGCCTGTTTTGTGTTTGTATAAATGTAAATGTATTGTAACTTGCAAAACATGCATTTTTCAGCCGTTTGAATATTGCCTAGCTTATTTCAGATATACTTAGAATGAATGATCTAACAACAAAAGTTATGCCACTATTCAAAAGTCTCTCTTTGGACCGCCGTGAAAAATTGAGGACGTTAAGAAGTGTGTGCAAAAATATCTATATTAAGTAGACCACACTAAAAATGGGAAGAATGAAATGTGTTCTAATGCTTGAATAATAAAAAGTCGTTTTCGTGGTTTTCATCACGAATCGGTATATGTCTAGTTATACAAGGTATTAAAACAGTGCAGTGAAAGGTATATAGAAGAATTTCTGTATTTTCAAAGTTGTAAAATATTTTTAACCTTAGAGATCCGACACACACACAGAACTAAAAAGTGCGAACTTGATTTATTAGCTCTAATAAACATTATTTTTCAAATTTTGCACTATTCTATAAATATTCTAATTTGTTTTTATAATGTAATAAATAAAGTTTTAAGGAAATATTTCTTTTAATTCATAATTTGGGGCAAAACAGTTAAGCTAAGGTGCGTTACATATATCTTATTTTATATTTTTTTGGTGGGTAATATTTATAAAACAGCTTTTAGTTCTTGGGAAGTACTAAATAAGGAATGTCTTTCTACGTTAAATAGAGGGCTTAAAAACAAAATTTCACGTTATATAGTGATATCCCTCATTGTGAATGTTTTTCATTATTTTCATTGGAATTTCAAGATTTGTTTAAAGTAAGCAGAAAGAGAGAGAAAAAAAAGGCTAGTCTTTTACATAAACAACAATATATACGAATAAATACATTTTTCTATGTGCAATTTTTTTTAGAAAAAAATTGGTTCGTATTCAGAAACTTCACAAAAATCACAATCTTTGTTGTTGCGACCATCAAATCAAATTTAATTTTGTGAACAATGCTAAAAATTACTGTATAAATAACAAGCAAGAGTTTCCAAAAGAAAAGCATGCCTTTTTATCTATTATTTTTTCCAGCATGTTTATGGTACGGGACATAAGCAATGTCCTTTTGTTATGGCCCATTTCAAAATCATCAGCCATTAAATCTATAAATGTTTCTTTTAAACTTCCGAAATACTCTTTCAGCTTGGAAGACTGCCAGCTACGTAGAGACGAATCAAGTTTTTGTGTAGTTTTTTCCCTGCTGTGGTGCCAACAGCTTGCAAACAAAACATTTCACCCTAAAAGCCCGAATAAGATAAGATTCCTTTCATTTCATATATCAAATTAAATTATTTAGTTTCATCAAGCTTTGTGAGGAAGAAAAAAGTATTTCTCGTGGCTCTATTTATCAGTCAAAGTCAACGGAGAAATTTGTCGCTTACAGTATCTCATTTCCTGAAAGTAGAAAAAGATAACCCACAGGAATAAATTACTGTAGAACAAGAAAGCAGTGCCAGTTGTTTTTTTTACATGAATAAAAAAAATTTTACCAACCATTTTTTTCGCTTTTTTTTAATACCAGAAATGATTTAAATCGGGGTTTTTATTTTTTTAAATATTAGAGTAATTTATGGAGAGACAAAAAAGTCGATAGGTAATTTCAGAATTCCTTTCTTTCGATTTTTTCAATCACACTTTTTTCATTAATATTAAAAATAAAGCCTTAAAACATATCGTTTATTGATTGACCTAGCTTTGTTCTGGGCAATAATATTTTACCCAATGCCTTATGATGATAAATTATACTGGTCTAAATTGTGTGTATTGAAAAATAATCAGCCAATGTACTGTTAGAATAAATTACAAAAAGTCGAAACTTTAGTAGAAACCAATGCGCTACCGATGAAAGAGACTCCATCTATACATTTTGATAAAAAATTTTTTCCCAGGGCGTTTAAAAAATTCCATCCATAGGTGGATTCTTCAGATCACCCATACCCCGGAAAGATTTTTCCATTTTTTTGGTGGGTTTGAATAAAAATATTCTTGACATAAAATAATATTTAAAATATAATCAGAAATTGAAAAAATTTTTGCGAAAAAAAATCAAAAAGATAATGGTTAGTTTCACTGTGTCACCCCTGCTTACATTTTGATGCCTTGTTCATTTAAAATCCCTTACAAATTTAATCCAAAATTTTTTGATAAACGTAAAATTTTTTTTTAACCGATAAGAGATACCTTTCCCCAAGCCCTGGGATGTTTATCTTGGTTTTTAGTCTGAATGGGGTGTTGCATATAAAATATTTCTTCAATCCGGAGTCAAAATGAACGAGTCATGTGATTGCTACGCTCAGATCATCTTCGCTGGTGCTCTTTCAAAAGTTCATGACCTATTTTCCTTAAATATGTGCGCGAGGATCTGAGTGACTTTGATTCCCACATAGATTTTTTGGGAGTTTGTTCCAGCTGCATTGAGGATTGAATAAAATACAGTCACTGGCTAGGCGCACGGCATCTCTCACACAAATGCATCTCAACTTCCAGAAAAAAAAAACTATTATACAAAAGTTACAAAATACTTGTTTCGAATTATTTTCATATAAAACTGAAAACTACTCTATTTTACAAGAAAAAATCAAAACTATTTTTATTATACATCTGAGAGTTTCACGCGCCTAACGGAGAGTTAAATACTGCAGCTTAAAGTCTCTTTTCTGAAACGTAAAATAACAGTCCTCTTCTGAGTTAAAAATGTATCAAACTAATTTTATTTTATTTTTTTAAATATTGAAGTAATTTATAGAGAGACCAAAAAGTTGCTGGATAATTTCAGAACTTCTTTCTTTGGAATTTTTGGGCTAAATTACACTTTTGTAATTAATATTAAATACAAAACCTTAAAACATGTCGTTTATTGATTGACCTAACTTTGTTTTACCAATAATATTTTACTCAATGCCTTATGATGATAAATTATACCGGTCTAAATTGTGCGTATTAAAAAATAATTGGCCAATATGTAGTTAGATAAGATTGCAAAAAAAGTGATACTTTAGTAGATATACCAGTATGTAACCGATGAAAGACTCGATATATACATTTTGGTAAAGTGTTAAATACTGCAGCCCCCCGAAAGTTACTTAACTGAAACGTAAAAAAGTTCTCTTGTGAGTCTAAATTCAAAAGAACCGAATAACAAAGAGGATCCTTAATTTAACTGTTCTGTTATGAAACAGATATCATTCTGACTTGCAATTGAATGTAATCCAAAACGTTCAGCATTCCACCTGTTTCCAATCAAAGTTAACATACAAATTAGAGCTAATCAATCGAAATGAAAGCACTAGTTTAGAGTGGTTGGAGAGTCTTTAATACTGTCCCAACCCACTGACGGAAGCAATTAAATTACGGAAAATAAAGCATTAATTAGAGAATCGAAGCATGAAAAGCAAAGGAAGTCATTATCTAATTTGCTACTAGGAAATAAAGTCCCCAGTGTATACTCGCTATTCCGCTGAATATGTTATTGATGGAATGGGCCTGTCGAGATGCGACAAGACTCTCCAATGCTTTTTTTCACTACGTTATTGGTTTTTTTTTTTTCAAAATATTTGGATAATGATGGTGTTAGGAATAATTAAACTCAGAAGCGCTTATTTTATTGATTTGAGCAGAAACCTGTAAAAAGCTTAGTATAATTTTTTGTTCTGGTACTGAAATAAAAAAAAGAATTGTTGGATTATATTATCAACAAAAAAAAAACTAGAAATATTTCCGTAACCAATTCCTCTTACAGAAGCAATTAAATAATTGAATACTCTATTTCTTCTGTGTGTGTTTCACTTAAATAATAAATCAAGTAGGTTGGTAGCTGATATTTTTGTTTAAAATCTGAATAACTTAGTTTTGAATACTACTTTTATCCGAATGTTTGGAGAGAGAATAATTATTAAATACTATTACTAAGAGTTATAATTAAATTAATATTGCATAAGAGTTCTGCACGGGATTGTCGTCGAAAGTACCAACAGTTTTCAGTTCCGATCAAATGATGTCAAAAATTTAAGCTAACCCTGATACTCTGTATTATACCATTGTTTATTGCTATTAGCATTATACAATGAGCTACAAAAAAAGTGATTAAAAAATTACAGTTATTTATTTTTTCATATGTATATTTAACTATTCGAAAATTGTAATTGGGCGAATAAAACATTATAAGTAAAATAAGAATAAGCTTTTCAATCAAGACCTATACAGTTTTTCCTGTTGATATTCTGCGTATTGAGAATTTGTAATTATTTCAAAATTCCCAATATTTTCATGTAAAATGTTTCTTAAAAAAAATTTACATGCGTTTTCCTTATAGCTAAAAAATATTAATATTCGACAACATATCTAAATAATTTATGCAACGTTACCATGCTGAAGTATATGTATTTTTATGCTGTATTATATAACACCGACTGATTTATTAAATAATTTTCAGTATGAACAAATGTTTATTTAAAAAAATACTAGAAAATACCGTACTCGAAATTAATAGAAAAAGAAAATATATATAAGGCAATGTTAGTCAACTTATGGTTTTTACTTAAATATATTCCGCTTGAATTTTATTACATGGATTTTTGGATATTCAAAAAAGTGATTTTAAATTACTTTGAAACTAATTTGCTGAAATTGAAAAATTTGCATCCATAGTTATTTTCCTCATTATTTTTTCCTGAATAACCAATAATTCATAAAAATGAAATTTAAATAGATAATCTTAAATTAAAAATTATATTAAGAAAATTAATTAAATAACACCCAACATTTCCAAAACTCCTTCGTTGCTATTTATTGTTATTCTTTAGAATGATGTTTTTATTCATTCGTAGAGGGTAATCAAATAGAAAAATGATTATTCAAACAATAATGTGATTATTCATTTCCTTAGTGTTGGAAACGATAAAACATGATATTGTTGCTTAAGTACAATCATTATCGCAACATACTAATTCTTATCTGAAACAGCTAAAACTTATCCTAACATTTAAAAATTGCTAATGCCCTTTAATTATTGTTATTGGTAATTCCTCTGAGTTTAACGACAAATATCGATTTGGTATATGAGAAAAACATGGTCTCCACTTTAAGCATGTCAAGTATCCAAAGGTGGTAGTTATCTGATAGAGGAAGGTGCAACATTTTTTAGGAAGGGTAGAGAGTTAAGCTAATTAAATCTGCTTCGATATAAAATCAAATTACAAGTCTATTAAGATTGTAACATTAAAGGAAGGCTTGAAACACATTTGCCTTAGGTGACTCGAAGATAAGACTTAACGAGATAAAATTCGAGAGGAATTTTTTTTTTTGGCCTCTTTAAAGCGTCAAAGATAAGAAAACCCAGTTGAGTTCTTTATCTTTACACCGTGAATTATCTGAACTCAAGCTTTTGTAACCGCGATAATTATGATTAATATCCACATTAACCGGAAATTTGGTGCGGTGGTAAAAACTCATTCTATAGAGCTATAAACATAGCCATACTTTTGTATTTTTATCTCAGAAACACTTTTAGTGTCTTCTCTCTTTAACCGTGCTAATTTTTTTTATTATTATAGAAAACAATAAAAATGCTGTGTAGTAAATTTCAGAAACCATCCTATTAAAAAACAGTTTTCAAACAGTAAAAAGCACAAACTATTCAAGAATTATTTGTGTATTCAAAACTATTCGTTTTACAAACAGTTAACGTTTTTAAAAAGCATCTCACTCGTCTTCATCAATAACAGCTGACTAACTACCAAGCTTTATGAGCTTTTTATCTAAGAGAAGTTCTTTTAAATTATATTTTACATAAACTTCCTTTTAAAACATCATACTCGTGACTTTCAACGTTATAAATTTTGTCTCATCTTTAATATTAATGAAAATAATAACGAAAAGTTGGGCTTCTTTTTATATAAAATAATTAATTAATGTATATATATATAAACAAATTAAGGTCATAAATTTAGTAAGTATTTTTTAAAATCCTATGCAACTAAATTTATGAATAAATAGCGAAATCTTACGAGCAAATAGATTAGCTTTATGGGCAAATTCTATGAATACCAGATGTTGCTTTTATTGTAATAAGACTTTGATGAATAGCAAGCGAATATTTTGAATGTAATTAACTAATATCTTTTTTTGAAAGTTTGTTTGAATTAATAAATTTTTATTTCTTAATTATCCCCATAAACTTAGTAAATCAAATATTTCATGTCACCCAAAAGCAGAATATCTTCAATAATAAGAAACTAGATTTCAAACGAGATTCACTACGTATTTTAACATATTTTTAAATAAATATATAACAAACACAATTAATATCGTTACTTACATACAAAGGAGCTTCACTGTCTTAGTTTGTGACTCACAGTATATTTCTCATTACTTATTATTATTATTTTTTGTATATTTTAATCAACTTTTCAAGGGTTCTGAAATTAAAATTTGAAGTCTCTCTCTCTCTCTCTCTCTCTCTCTGTTATATTTTATTATATTCCTTAAAACGTATTGTCGAAGAAATAACTCTTAAAGTGACTGATATATCAGTTTCGATACGTCAGTGTGATCTCATTATAACTTTGATAGATTTTTTATTATACTTTAATGCACATGCGCTAATTTATACCCGAAATAACTCCTGCATTAAATATTTTGGTGCAGATATCCTGAAACATATTCAAAAGTTTTTCTGTACTTGGTACTTACTTGAGCAATCACTGAAGATATAAACTAACTTCTCAATTATACCATCTGCGAAAAAAACACACACACATCTTTTCCATACACAGTAAGACTTCAATGTTACCACTATTTTTATATGTTTGTGAATTTTCCTTTTCCTAAGGCCAACAGTTCTGTCGTAAAAACGCATTCGGGAAATCCGTAGAAGTGCTTAGGGATTTTTGTTATTTGGAAAGGTTTAGAGCTTTCTTCATCTTCTGAAATCGTTTTTGATATTTCTCCCTTCCCATAAAATTTAAGGTTCGCTCGTATGTTTGGCACTTATTTTTACTTTCTTTGGCAACTTCATACTCATCCCTACAAAATCAGTTTCTGGCAAATCAAATATTACTCCTCTTGAGAAATCAGCAAGCCACAACTAGAAAAAAGATACTTCTCTTTGATCCATAAAAGTTCAACAAGAAACCCAAAAATAATTTTTCTTGTCAAATGTTAGTGAAAATATGCCTGTCTTCTTATTTCAAATGGTTAGAGTTAGTATAAGCTGCAATGAACTGTAGTTTAATTTTAAAAACTTTTATTAAGTTTGTAATTAGACCAATGTTTGCAAAAATTGCAACGTTATAAAAGAGAATAATCAGAAATAAATGTGTGAAATTTATTCCACGAATTACTTGTAGTAGTTTAAATAAACGATTAAACTTACAGAACAATAAAACCAAAATAATGTCAAAAATCAATATATTGTGCCGCCGAATCAGCAGTGAAGAAAGTCTGTATACGCCGTGTCATCTAATCATACAGATTCTAAATAACATGCTGATGAATGACATTCCTTATATACTTTCAGTCCCACTCTTTGCCTGGAGAATAGTACAAATAAATCACCGACTGATATAATTCCAGACATGTTCAATGAATGACATATCGGTAGAACGTACAGACCATGGAAGAAGAGTAACCTGTCGTGTATTGAAGAAGGTCTGTATACACTCCGAGCTATATGTAGATGGGCAGTCTGCCTGAAATACAGCTGTGAGAATGCAATTGAGAAGACTCCACAACGTTCGTGATGTAGTGGCCCATGTTTAAGGTGTCACCTCAATTTGGAGTGGGTGGTGTCCCTCATGATATCCAATGCCACCCCAGGCCATAACTTCAACCAAGTATGTACTGATTAAGACACTTCAGGAGAAGTCCTCTCTGCGTTTGACAAGCATGGATGCATTATTATAATCCAAATTGTAGCGAGACTCATCTGAAAAGGCGACTTGTTGCTAATTAGCTCGCCACGCTATGTTGGTGAGACCATTAGAGCTAATACTTTGGTAGTGAGGCAAAGGAATCATCTCCAAATCAATCCTTACACGAAGTCCATGGTGCATCAAATGGCGACAAACTTTGAAGAAGAACTGTAACACACCTGTAGACGTGCTTCAATGTTATTCCAACGCACGAGAATACGCTCTACGCTGTATCAGCGCCATGCCGATGAGATGTATCTTGCCCCATGGTGATATATTACGTGACCCATTGTCAGTCATTCGATTTTCTCGATTCTATATAATTCATCTTTTCCATTATTGTGGAATTACGCTTCATGCGAATGGCGATTTCCCGATATGAATTTATTGATTCATTCATGGACTGCATATTAACATCGCCCTAAGAAGAAACTTGAGGACTATTAGCTACTGACCTCGTAAATTTTAACCATGGTCAAGAGACACGGATAATATAGTTGGCATTCACTTCACAATCCACCGACCCGTAAGTAAAATTGTGCTCAATTGAAAATAGTTAATATCTATAGAGTATCGCTCTTCCATAACATAAAATGATAATTTCGTTGCTCTACATTGATTCAAATTTACCGATACTTTTTGTACCTTAGCTACAAAGGCTTTAGATAAATCTTAAAAGCATGGAAAATGACTGTTCATGTACAATCTCACCATTTAGTAGACAATTATTTCATGAAATTCCGAATGAAAATGGAAGCGGAAGCATATCATAGACAACACGAAACCTTTTTCCTCTCTCTCTCTCTCTCTTTTTGTCTTATTCTTTAGCATACTATAGAAATCTAAGATGTTGGTAAATTCGATTTCCTACATGTAATATTTGTTCTAATATTTATAAAATCTGAGCTAAGTTTTTTTTCCATCTCAATGCTTTTGTCTAGATCATTTTACTGATTATTTTTAACTACAAAATAACACGAGGGTTATTGTCGACGGCTCTTCACTCTCCCATCTTCCACCCCATGCCAACGGGATTACTTTGGACCTAGATGGATGTAATTGTTTAAAGCTAATTTTTTCTGTAAACCATGGAATCGCTTTTTCACCAAGCATTTGGACTATGAATATCAATTTCCCTTCAACGGCAGGTTTGCAATAGAATTCCAACAGAACGTTTATTTCTACTAAATGTTTCACAAAAAAAAATATTTTTACACACACACACACATTCCATTTCCTCCTCTTTTAAAATCTTCAGTATTCCTGAACTTATGAATCCTAAATGTTTTTGAACTCCTTAAGGTTTTATGAGTTTACTTCCAATTCATCAAATTAAAAGAAATCAAAATTAAATTCGCAAATAAATAATTCACTTCATAAAGTAGAAATAAATCCACAATAGTACCGTACACTGTATTCCTGAGCAATTTTCTTCATTATCAACGAGTTGTATGCATAAGAAGAATAGATATAACATTTTCCCTCAAATGAATTAAACATTTCATTGAATCTGAAACTATAATATATGTGTAAGCAACTGGCATATTAAATCAGTGGCCTCAGGTTGAATTAAAAAGTAAACAGAAGCAGAAAATATTTAACAGAAGTTTTTCGAAATCACAATTTTCGTCCTCATTAATTTATTAGGTAAATTTGAAATTAAAATATTAATCCCTTTTTTATTCAAACCAGGACTATTTAACAGTTGAGTAGAAATAACCAATATCCGACTCCCCCAAAATAAAGCAAAACCCTAGCTTTAATTAATGATCCATTCCTATTTTTGACATAAATAATGGCAGCAGCCAAAATTACGATCTTTTTTTATTCCAAATCATGAAGTAAAAGATAGAGCGGGACAGAAATGTCATTCTCTTAGGCTGGTTGTTTAATTGAGCAATTAGAATCAGCAAAGCTGTTATTTTCGTTTAGGGTTGCTTTAATATCCGAGGAGCTATTCTGGTCCAAAATAAGTTTTCGATCTCCATGCAAAAGATAATTATGATTTTTCAATGACAAATGCTACACGTATATTTATACTGACTTAAGAATGAGCTCAGAATAGGCAGTTGTTTCACACAAAAAATTCATTTCTAACAACTTCAAATCATAAAAAAGATCTCATTTTCACAAAAAGAATCAAGGTTATACAAAGAACGGGATGAATTCTTACATAAGTGGACATACATACTCTTAGAGTTCATTGTAAATTTTTTTACTTTCGTTCATTAAACAGGTTTTGTTTTGCTGTTGTAGTAACAACCTATGATTTTTTGAGAATTTGACACCTATTTTTTGGAACAAAATAAATGTATTCCTATTGGGTAGATCAGAGGATATAAGCGTCATTTCGTACTCCTACTTTATCTGATTTTTGTGAAACAGTATAATACACTTATCGAAAAATTATTTATATTTCCTTATTCATAATCTTTAAAGTTCTAAAATAAATATATTAATATACTATCTGCAAGTATTCTCAACTTCTCAGAAGACTCAAAATGAATAATTTCTTAACATAAAGAATCCATATGTCAATTTATAATAATTAATTCAGTTTTACTTTTTTCTATATAAATGCAGTCGCTGCTTCCTACCATATATATATATATATATATATATATATATATATATATACACTACTGGCCACCGTAAATGCAACACCCTGAAGGAAGCATGCAAATAACATGAAATTTACAACATGCATTAGCGGAGGTGAGATATGCAAATGATTAGAATTTCAGCGCAGACACACACCACGCGCGTCTGTGGTGCCACCTCAAAGCGCTATTTAAGGTTTGGAGATTTCGGCGATTTCAAGTTCGGCAATTGTGTTTTTCTTGTGGGTTTTTCAAAAAACGATCAGTTATGTCTCATAAAAAGCAGAGATATGCTTTTGATCAAGTATCCGAGTTGGACATAGGAAGGATAGTGGTCTACCGAGATTGTGGATTATCTTTCAGGGAAATTGGTAGTCGTGTTGGATGAAACCAAACAACTGTAATGCGGATATGTGACCGCTGGATGTAGGAAGGTATGACGGATCGACATGGTCGATCGCATCCACCTCAGTGCACCACTTCACGTGAGAACAAGCAAATTGTGCGCATGGCAGTGACGGATCGCTCAGTCACATCACGAACCATAGCAGAGCACATTGAGTCTGTAACGCCTCATTCAGTGTCTGCGCGTACCATTCGACGCCGTTTACAGCAGAGTGGTCTGTCCGCAAGACATCCATTGCTTGGTCTACCCTTGACTCAGAACCACAGACGTCTCCGCCGCTAATGGTGCGATGAAAGAAGGGTGTGGGCGGCAGAATGGAATGAAGTTATCTTTACTGACGTGTCACGCATCTGTCTGCAACACCAAGATGGTCGGATTCGAGCCTGGAGACACCGTGGAGAGAGGATGCTGAACAGCTGCGTTATGCACCGCCACACTGGTCCTGCACCGGGTATTATGGTATAGGGCGGTATTGGATATCACTCTCGCACTCCTCTAGTACGCATTGCTGGTACTTTAAACAGCCAGCGCTACATCTCCGAGGTGTTGGAGCCAGTTGTCCTTCCTTACCTTCAGGGCTTGGCCACAGCCATATTTCAACAGGGTAATACGCGACCACACGTGTCACGCATTGTCCAAAGTTTCTTCGTCAATCACCAGATTGAATTGACTCCCTGGGCGGCTCGCTTTCCGGATCTTTCTTCGACAGAAAACATGTGGTCCATGGTTGCTCAACGATTGACCCAGATTACACCCCCAGCTGCCACACCAGATCAACATTGGCAACGTGTGGAAGTTGCTTGGTCTGCTGTACATCCAAAGTCTCTTTGAATCAATGCCGAAGCGTGTGGTAGTGGTGATCTCCAACAAGGGCGGCTAATCTGGCTACTGATTCTGGCAGGAACCACACTTCACAAAAGTCTATAAATTTAGTCATTTGATACTTGGTCAACATGTTATCTACAAAATAAATTTTGTTTTGCTATCTCTTGTCTTTCTTGGTGTTGCATTTACGGTGGCCAGAAGTGTATATATAGAGACAGAGTAAGAGAGAAAAAAGGAGAACTATATATATATATATATATATATATACACACTGGTGTGCAAAACTTAAGCAACAGGTGGGTTTATTGCCATAACTTCACGAAAAATCATCTGAGAGACATGAAATTCTGAAATGAGGGGAGTATTATGTCGTAAGTGATGACGAAAGCATCGGCGCTGAAAAGGAATACAACGCATACGGTATGGAATCAAACAAAAACAAGCTTTTATTGAACGCATAGTATCGTGACTCATGATTGTCTGTCAACAGGAAGAACAACAAGCAGATGTTCCTTAATATGGTATATGCCCTCCCTTACTACAATGGTTGCTTTGCACCGTTTCCGCATACTCAGAACCAGCTGGTGCAACATTTCGTGAGGTAGGGTGCCCATTCCTCAATCAACATCTGTTTGAGTTGTTGGTTGTACTCGGATGATGTGAGCGTGTGGCAATACGTCTCCCCAAAGCATCCCACACATGTTCGATGGGATTTAAATCTGGGGAGCACGCTGGCAATCCATTAGAGTGATATCTTCACTTTCCAGCAGCTCCTCAACAGCAAGAGTGTGATGTGGCAGTGCATTTCATCCATAAAGATGAAGTCTGGGCCAAGGGCACCTCGGAAAGATGCAGATGGGGAAGAAGTCCCTCCTCACAATAGCGATCCCCGGTTACAGACCCTCTGTCGAAAATGGAAAGCTCAGTTCCGCCGTTCGGGCATAATGCCAACCCAAACAAGAACTCCAGGACCACCGTAACGATGTCTTTCCTTGATGTTACTGGGATAAAACCGGTCCCGATCTCTCTCCAAATCAAAACGCGTTGAGAATCGCTTCTGGTACTAAACCCGACTCTCATCCGTAAAAGAAACGACTCCATTGATCAGTTGTCCAGTTTTTGTGCTCTCTGTCCCACTGTAAACGGTGTCTTCGGTGGCCATCTTTCAACGGGAGGCAGCGTCCGAGACGGGTGAACAGGCCCTTTGTGAAGGCGTCTGGCCACAGTAAACCGCTACACTTGTAGACCTGTTGCTGTACAGTTTCTGAGCAATGGCGCTTGTTGACTGCTGCCGAACTTTTTTCGCCTGTAGGATGATATATCGGTCATCCCCTGCGGGTTTTCGTCCTCGGGCGGCACACCCAAACCCTTTTTAACAGCTGTACCTGTGGTTTGGAACGCTTTCCCAAACGCGCGAAACGGCACTTTTGTTGATTCGAACTCTGCAGCTAAACTGGTGACAGTACGCCCCTCCTCCAGCTTTCCGATCATTCTTCCACGTGTGAAGTCATCCAGGTGATTTCTTCTAGCCATATTTCACGAACTGACTCACTGGCACTTGCAGAGAATATGGTGAATTGCGTCTCCGTTCTTCATTTCATTCTACTGTTGAGCAGCGCGCGCCGACATCACGCGTTTTGCGTACGCTCACATCGCTTCTGACGTTTTTTTCCTGATATTTGCATACGCATGACGTTTCTACTGACTTACGTGTTCCCTCTACTGATCTCCAGACCTCCTTTTCTGCAATTTCATGGCTATCTGCTAAATTTTTACATTGTTGCTTAAGTTTTGCACACCAGTGTATATATATATATATATATAAGTCAGGCCTACAGACTCGAAATATAATAGGCGTGTTTCTGTTGTTTAGAAGAGATCTTCTACTAAGAAAGGGTTTTGCGGGAAACAACTACCAGGAGGAGGGGGTACGGGGAGGGGGGTTAAAAAATATATTTCAAAGAGCAAAGCGACTCATTCACTCATTACGAGATTGATAGAATACTTCATTACAGGCATGAAATTTGGCTGGCATGTTTTTTGTTGAGTAAGAATTTGCTAGATCGGTATTGTGGCAATTCTAACAATACAGGATTAAATACATAAGATTTTGTTAATTTGGTATCACAAAAAGCTAATCAAAAATAATATTTAAGATACTGTCTTGGGCCCATATGCATTTGAAACAACGCCGCACAAGAATCACTTTCGTTGAACAATGGTATTGCGCTGTTTCTGTTGATGGAAAAATACAAGCATTTAAAAACTTAAAATTTTTCCTTTAACTTCATAAAGACAACACATTTCTTTCTGGTTAAGAGTGCTGGTGGAGTTGGATTTGTAAAAGGCGGAACTAATTACGGTAGTGAAACATTTATCTGGTCTTTTCCTGGAACTCTCCAGGGCGTAAGGTGGCATGCTTCCTAAAGCCATCATCATTCCTTGGGCTTGGGTTTTGTTACTCTTCTCCGTATTTATTATGTTTTAAATTTCAAGCATTTTTCTTTTCATTATTTTCATGGTAGAAAACTACCCTACCGACTTTACTGTAATGCATTAATATGTGGTAGTGAGAAAACAAATTATAACAAAAAGGAATAAATTAACCTTTTATAAGAACAAATATAAAGAAACTTTAAATTTGATTTATCGAGATTTTTTCTCTCAGTAACTGTGAAAAAATTATCTTTCTAAAAACATTATAAAAGTATTTCAAAATTTAAATAAATGGCCTTATTCCTAAAGCATTGTTTGATCAATAAGAGTTAAAGCTATACTTATTGTTTTTCAGATAGCTTCTGGGATTTTGTTGCAAACATTTGAAATAATGGCATACTGAAGTTGAAACGTAATGTAAGTTTTTTAAGTTGATACTTTTTCACATCAAATCCCGCAACTTATTAAAATAAAAGAAAAATGTTCTATTCTTATAAAACAAATCTTGTTCCGATCAAGTTGTGTTGATATGAGATTCAAAATATAAATTTCGTAGAACTTAACAGAGATTGATAAAAGAGAAAAATCGAAGTTTTATAAAAGTGTAAATTCCCTTACTGTCCCGACCGTATTATACGTGAAGCCATCGAATAATTGGAAGTGGGAATGTGGACTTTTTTGTCATCACAAATTTATATCATCTTACAATGATTCACATAAAGACATTCAAGAGACTCGGATGTTTCTCAATATCGAAGTAAAAATATATTTCAACTCTTTTTGACGTCTTTTTTCCGCCATTCTTGATTCCATTCCACTAATACCTATATCATTTAGTAATACCAAAAGGAATTTCGTTGACATACAAAAAAAGGATTTCAAGTGAAGTCTGGAAATTTTGAATTTCCTTCAAATAAAACTTTCCTTGAAAGACTAGAAATGAAAGCATTTGCTACTCAGGGGACCCTTAGTTATTTATAGTGTCTCTTGTTGAGTCTCTACAGAATCCATACAAGAATATTTCGAAACAAAATTTGCTTAAAAAGATTTTGAATTTACTCAGAATATTTCTTAAGTTCTGTTTTTGATTTATTTCCAAGAATATTTTGTCAATTATTATG
This sequence comes from Trichonephila inaurata madagascariensis, assembly GCA_019973955.1. NCBI lineage: Eukaryota > Metazoa > Arthropoda > Arachnida > Araneae > Nephilidae > Trichonephila > Trichonephila inaurata. The sequence goes on from BMAV01013356.1 coordinate 1,522,696, forward strand.
CATTATATATCATTTCAATGTGTTCCTTTATACTTTGTGTAACATCATATTTTTGTGACAAAATCTATGCATCTCTTTTTCAAACAATACCTGCGTTTATTTCAACATATTTTGATCAGAATTTTGAACTTGCAGTGCGCGTGCTATGTTCCAAAAACTCCATGCGTATTTTTTTTTGTGCCGTTTTTAAGCCGATTGATTGATTGACTTGTGCTACCATAAAATTTCATTACAAAATATATAACATAACAATAAATAAAATAATTCATACAATAATTTTCAATGACTCTCTGTATAATTTATAATAATATAATGATATTATACACTCATTGCCATAAAAATTTGCGAATCAAGAAAATTCATTAAAATGAAACGAAATTTTACATATGTGAGTACCAGTAGCGCACACAGAAATTTTTCAAAGGGGGTCCGGGGTCGAAAATTCACCATTCTTGTATTTTGCTTCTTTTGATTTTATCGATTTTGGGAACAAAACACGGTAACAAACTAATTATTGAATAAATGATTAGCATTAATTAATAAAATTAATCATTAATAACAAATACTTAATTAAATTTTACGTATTATATACTTAGAATTATAATCAATACAAAAAAAAAGTCTGCTTTGGGGGTCCGGACCCCAGGATCCCCTTGTGTGCGCCACTGGGAAGTACTACTCAGATATAAGTAAGTGATCAGAAGATCAAAGAAAAAGGATCATTTATTGCAGAAAAAAGTACAAATGAACGGAAGTTTTAGAGCTCCGTTGGGCCCCATCTAACGCGAATACACGATGTGATACGAGCGAGCATTGAGACAAACAAGTTCCGTATGATGTCCTGAGATATCCCGTTCCACAGTTCCTGTAAACGTACCTCTAGTTCAAACAAACTCGTAGGCTGTCCAACTTGCCGTCTCAAATGATCTCAGATATGCTCGATTGGTGACAAATCTGGCCAGGGAAGGGTGGTAATGTGGCGAAGGCAGTCTTGTGACATCCTTGCTGTGTGTGGCCGAGAATTGTCTTATTGAAAAATAGCTCCTGGGACAACTATCATGAGTGGCAACACGTATGGCTGAAGAATGTTCCCCTGGGCTGTCAATGTGCCATGGATTAATATTAGGGGTGACCGTGTATAGTAAGCAATGGCGCTGCATACCATCACACCAGCTGTGGGAAAGGTGTGTCGCTGTAAAACGAAGGCAGGATTGAGGCATTCACTACGGGTCCTCCACACACAAACACAATTGTCATCACTGCTCAAATTGTATCTAGATTCGTCGCTGAAGACGACCTGGCTCCATTTTGTTGCAGGTCAATCTCGTCGACACAACTCCAAACGGAGACGTCGGTGGGTGAGTGTCATTGACAGCACACGTAATGAGCGCCGCGATACAAGATTTCCTTCAGCCAGGTGCCTTGCGATGGTTCGGGAAGACAAAAAGGCCCATAGTGAAGGTGCTACCGGTGTCTGGACAGCAGCCAATGAGGCAGTTGGCTCTACACGTGCGTGTTGTGTGATGTGACGATCTTCTCGACGACTGGTCTGTCGAAGGCATCCTGAGCCTGGTCGGCGTGTAAATGAAGTCTCTTCTGTCCATTGGTCCCAAAAACTCCTCCCAGTCAAATCAGAACAACCTACTTGACGAGCTATTTGCCAAGCTGACCACCCAACCTACATCATCCTGATTATTCTTCAGCTCTCGAACTCAGACAGCTGTTCATATTGTCGGTATCATGTTGCTCACGGCGGCGTAACGGCATGTCTATCTCAGCGTTTCCTTTGCGAAAGATATAGAGCACTGAAACAAGCTCTGCTTAACTGTTTTATACTCCAAGGAGAACGTTCAATGTCCTCTAGTAGCATTACACAATACACAATCATACTGCATTTCTAATCATTTGCATATCTGCGCTACATGTACCTTCATGCCAAGGTTCGTTACGATTATTTCTTGGTTCGCAAATTTTTATGGCAATGAATGTATTATTATTAGCGAAGGATTTTCACTTGTATTTGTGTATGTTGAATATAATAAAGAATCTCCCATACCGTAAACACTGTAATTTTGTAATTTGTTAGTATCACTTATAAAAATTATACTGTTGGTCTGTTTTATTAGTTCAAATCTTACTTACAGCTTGTTTTTAATTTATTTTTTTATTTGTTAACATTTTCAAGGTTTGGCTCACACATGTATTGCCCTTTGTTAAAATTTTTTGGTAGCTTATAAAAGTTCTCCCTCCTTTAAAAATGCCATGAAATAAATATAATTAACTATTGAATGTAACTATAAAGTGGTATTTTTCGTTTTTCTTTGTGTCTAGTTGGAAATATTTGTTAAATACTAGAAAAAAACCATTACTCTTTTAACATTGATTGAAAAGCCCAACATTCAGTATCATGCTATATATTTTTACTCTTCGGTATCATTATCTATATTTTTTTCAATACTTATTCATTCAATTAAAGTTAACGACTTAATATATTTTGGGTCGCAATTAAATGGATACAACTGCACGTTTCTATGACTTCAAGAAGACAAATAGAAAATTCTGAACGCTGGCGGGCTGTTGGACACATTGAAAAGTGAGTCTATCACAAATGTTGTGTGTGTGCGCTCGTTTCTTCGGCGTTCATTATTTCATCATTTCACAATTATGGAAACAATTCCAAACCAGCTAAACAGACCTGTAGCCGATCGTCCAAGAGTTATGACCCCTGTAGAAAATAAATGTATTGCTGTTTTATACAAGTGGAATCTCGAAGATTGCCTTCCACACGTATGGCATCTATGGTTGCAGTGGCCATTGGTAAGACGATGTCTGCCTCTACTGTTCGTTGAAGGCTTAACTTGAATGATTTGTACTCCCGGGTACAACACGAGTCTGAACAATGGTTTGTACTTCAATTTGTTTCCTTATCCGCCCAATCCAAAGGGGCACGATTAACGTGGTGCCGCTTTCATGTAAAATGGGCAACGTTATGTTTACAATTTAGTTCAGATATTCCCTATAAACCGATGATAGAGCCGTGTAAGGTTCTGGAGGGAACGAGGCACATGCAATTAGCCGTAGAACATCGCCGAACATCATACATTCCGTGGGGGAAGCATCACGGTCTGGGCAGGTTTCGTTGGTATACCGCACCGACCTGTAAATCTACAGGAGCGGTTCTGTGACGGCTGTGTGGTATCAATATGAAGTCCTAGATCCCATTGTAAAACTGTACACTGCAGAAAATGGTCCTTCCTCCGTTTTATTGGACGATAATGAGTGTCCCGAAAGAGCTGCCATCATTTACTTTTTGGAGAGTGAAAAGATTGCTCGTATGGAGTATCCGGCTTACTCACCAGACCGTAATCCAATTGAAAATCTTTGCGATGCCCTTGGCCGTGTTGTATGTAAACGTTTTTCATCTCCAGCCGCTCTCAGAGATTTAGAAATTGCCCTAGAAGGGGAATGGTTATTACTGGACTCAGTGGTGGTTGATTACCTCGTAACAAACCTGATCACACACTATACACTTTGTATGAAGGTGAAGAGGGCTCACATACCCTTTTACTTTCGGTTTTAGTTGGGTTTTTGCATTTAAACTAAATTTGTTAAGGAAGTAAATAAGGCGTCATTTTACACTTTATTAAAATTCAATATTTTCCTTATCTCTGTTAGTAATTCTTTGTTATGTTTCACGAATAAACATAAAGTTACTTGCGGCATTTCGTATCATTCAAAGAAATACTTGTCAATTTTTCGCATTTTACCTCTACGCGCTTAACTTTTGGAAGTGAGTGTATAAGCTATATCTATAGTTTGACAACTCATATTATTAATAATTAATTGAAAATATAAGGAATAATGAAAAGGCAAATTCTTACATTTTTAAATGACGAATAATAAAGGCAAAAAAAGAATTATAAAGTTAAATTATTTCTGAAAAAGGGGTAATCAAGGAACAAAAAGAGCTTTACTCACTTGCATACATAAAACACAGTTTTATGTATAACATTTATAAAATTTTAAAAGTAATTTTTCAAATGAATTATCTGAATGATAGATATAACATTGTACTTTTCCGTTATAAATACACAGACTTCCTGCATTCGGTTTTAAAAAAACATCTGCATAAAAATCTACAAACTTGTAGAGACGCTTGGAGTAATTGAGCTATGAATGAAAGAGTGAATATTAACGTCATCCTATTCAGCTACAGGAGGGCTTTTTGCGACGGATCTCGTAATTTTGACAACAATTGGGCTAAGTCTCTCATCTTGGGAGGGTGATCAAGACTTGAGAAGAAAAATTTATTCTTTTTTACATCACCAGGTGAGAGAGAGAATATATTTCACTCTTTAACACAGCACAGCCATCTTAAGGACATTCGTTTTTTTTATACTCGTTCCTAAGCAAATTAGTTCTTTTTTTTTTTTTTCCTTTTCATTTCATGCAATTATGTAAACCATTCTTGACTAAGACAGATGAATTTAAAAAGGAAAAAAATTGAAAAAAGTTAAGACAAATACGGCACAAAATAAAAAATTAATAGTACAATGTTGACTAAAAAGGTTTAATTTTTGTAACTTTACCGATATCATAAACATAATGTTTTACTTATAGTTTGCATGCACAAGAATATTAGAAATACTTTTACAAGAAAGTTTCTCACTTTTTGAGTGATTAATTTTAAAAGACTAATTATTCTTAAATTATTAAATTATTATTACTTGTTGATAAAACCTGAAATACATGTTTGTTTACTACGAACACGTAATTTTAATAAGAAACTGCTGTTTTAAATGTACAGGAACAAACGGAAAAAACAGCATATATAGGTAACAAATTAAATAAGTAGAAGGTAAAAAGAAAAATATAGTAAAACCTGTTTTTGTGCGGTAAATAGGGACCACATAAAAAATATGCAAAAATTTCATAAATACTTACATATAGCTAAAAACTTGGTCGACAAACTACAGAAAAAAAAATTTTATGCAGTGGAGAGGAACTAAAAAAACTCGCACTTAAAAATATATCAATTTATGAGAAAGTACTTCAAAACAAAATAAATAATTAAATTACTCATATATAGAAACATTTTTTTTAAATTTAATTTCTCATTATATACATGGAGAAATTTTCAAAATTATCATTCTCAGTTCATTGTTGCTCATCGTAATCCAAAGCACACATCTTCCTGTCATGAATTAGTTCAAAATCGCTTTCGTCACTTGAAGAGATACAATTTCAATTGATTTATTGTTTGGCACCATAAAAAGTAAGTGATAAGTTTTTATGTTGACGTTGGTTGGTCAGCTGCTTGTGAACGTCACGATAACCAGATATGTATGATTGAAGGTCTTTTTGGAATTTCAAACTCCTTTCAGAATTGGTATCTATTTTAAGAAAATGTTTTTACGATTTGTTGGAAAGCTGGATAACTGCGTATAACTGCTTCCGCTCTCAAAGAATCTGGTTCTTTTCTTGTCCGTTTTCATAATCTATCAAATTATTGATAATATCACTGACATTGTGAAAAGATCGTCTTGAATCAAGTGCGTGCTGCCAGTGCGTCGAGAGAAAACAATTGAACGTGCATTGTCGAGAAACTGTTTATAAGAAATGAACAGAGTGTCTTGAAGTGTATATATGTACATTGATAAAAAAAAACATTACAGTGGCACCAAAGTCATTGAAATTAATGTATTGCATAAAAAAAGATAGCACAAAAAAAAATTGTACGAAAACAAAATTCACAAAACAAATCGCGCAAAAATAGAATCGCATAAATAAGGACCGCAAACTTCCAGTATGTCTGGATAAAAACATTTTAAAGTTGTGTGTATCAATATTTTAAAAGTTTTCTTTTCCTTCTTCACACATTTTTGTAACAGTTTAACACATCTCCATTTAAATAGGAATACTTGGAAAGTTTTCCTGAAATGTTTTAGTTTACATTATACATGTGTGAAAGTTTCAGAAAAAGAACTTTTTGATTTCTTTTTTTTATACTTTTATATATCTTTATTTTATAATATCATAACATTTTTATAGTATATAACTGATACTCATTTCAGTCAAAGGTCTCACACAATTAATTGGCCGCGGTAGCCTGGTGGTCAAGGCAACGGACTTGTGGTGTCATGAGTTCAATCTTAGTACCGCTGAAAACCCGCCATGCAGAAGGAGCTAATGTATGTTAAAAATATCGAGACTTAAACGTTCTCCCGTCGGTGTGGAGTGGAAGTTAGGAGAGGAGAGTGCCAGCTCAGGTGTTGACCTCGTCACTTGACCCTGGTTTAAAATTACGAGGTCCGTCACCAAAAGTCCTCGAGAAGCTGAATAATGCGACGTTAATATTCACACAATCTGTTGTTGTATTTTTGTTTTAAATATTCTTTTTTAAAAAAGGGATGATGCTTATTTTTTTATTTCTTTGAGTAATTAAAAATTGACATTTATTTTTTATAGTATTTTAAATTTTTCTGTTTAATTTTTTTTTTTCAATTTAACAATGAAAAATAGCGCTTCTTAAAAATATTGTTTTGGGATTTCTCAGATGTCAGCCTTTTTTCAAATTTTTATGAATCTATATATTTTTCGTTATTTTGTTTAAATGTACTTCTAAATGCCATTTGCTTAATGCTTTGTTTTCTCTTTATTTTCAATTTTCTTATGTGTGACGTAAAGTTTAATAAGAATTTCGGAAATACTATAATACTTTTTGTTTAATTTTATTTATTTATTTATTTTTTTACAAAAAAAAAACTATATCAAGAGACCAAAAAATTTTCAAGAAAACAAATAATTAATTTATTTTTATGAAAATTTCTTAACTTTTATTCATGTTTAACCTTCAAAAGTTAACACTTCATGTATTTTTTCTATGAAAATTAGATTAAATCAAAATATAGTTCGCTCATGCTTCAGAATCTTATCAAAAAGTCATAAAGACCGGAATTTATTTTTGTTAAATCACTCGTAATTTAGTACAATGTTATTTTTACTATTTGTCATTTTTTAGATGTTGATTTTTTTTCCCTTGTAAATGTTATCTTTATATAAAGGGTAATTGGATTCATGGGACCATGTTAAACATTTCTGACCTACTTATAAAATTTTTTATTTTGATTTTGATTACATCCATTTGATTACTTTTTGTTTAATTTATTCCTTTTTTCCTTCCAACTGATTTTACACTAGTTTCAAATTGTTTTTATTTCTCGGCACTGTTTTCAAAATTCAGAGTAGAGCTCTCAATCATTTTAGATTGACTTGTAAATATAATAGAAATCTATACAAAACAAATAATTATAACTAATTTAAAGTCTGTCGGCGATTAAAAATGAAAACAAATAAAAGTAAATCTTCAACAAGTTGAAAATATATTTCTATATCAGTTAGAAAATATATATTTAGCAATATTTAATTGCTTATATCAACAAAGGGTAAAGAGTTCAGCAATTCATTGTAAAGTATCTTAAATCTTTGTAATGTTTTTTCCTAAATTAAAAATAATCACTTTTGAAAAAAATAGAAATATTCAAATTACGCAATTAGTATTATTATAAAAGTAACAAGAGTAATTGATCTTTAGCGACTAATGTAACAAGAAAAATTTAGAATCAATTGTAGTTAAAAATATAGGAGAAAAGGAAAATGGAAGTTTTAATGTATTTATAATGCAGGGATGTAGATATGATAATGTTAAAATCAAGGTTTTATGGTAGGATCTAATTTAATGACATTTTTTTTTTGTTATTTAATCTTAAAGCCTATGAAAAATGCAAAATAGAATGAAAATGAAGCCAAAATGCTCTTTATTTTACAACAGTATCTTGAAGACTTAGCCTCCCTCCCTCCATTACAGTTCTAAGAATCATATATTATGCAAAAAATAAAAATTCAAAAATGCTTCCGTTCTCTAGAAAGAACATGTTCAAGAATCAGTCATAATTAGGAATTACTAGAATATATTCTTAAGGCATTTAAAAATCTTTATAATGAAATTATTTCATAAAGTGTCCTTAAATCTTTCAAATGGTTGATTTATCATTTATCAATGTCGTACAACACAAGTGGTCATGGTTTACGAACTCGTGGTCGGCGTTATTTCAATCAAGTCATGGCTCTCAAGTGCTCAAAATTACTCGGTCCGTCGCTAATAGCACTCGTGTTGCTTTGAAGTGCGAAGTTTATAAACAATCAAATCAAACGAAGCTACACAGGGACTTTTTCAAATGATCCTTATATTTTGAAGGCACGGTCAAGTGACGAGGGGGATATCTAAGCTGAATCCCCTTCTCCACACTTCCACCCCAAGCCAACGTGAAAACTTTGAGCCTCAATAGATTTAATCCCTTGAGCACCATGTAACCACTAGCGGACTATGTTCCGGGCAAAATTCCATTGTAATCTCGTGGGGGTACATGGATCTTTAAGGTGTAACCCGCACAGGAAACATTATAGGGTAGATTTTCTTTTATTGAGATTGTGTAAAATTACAAAAGTTACAAAATGTCTGGGTTCCAGAAATTTGAAAATAAAGGAAAATTAAAATTACAAAATCTTTGGGAAATTGCTCGAAATGTTCCTTGCAACAAAAAGCCTTATCGCATGCGTTACATAAGTGTATTGTCATTGTTGTTCCCTTTCTTTAGCTTCTTCATCAGAGAGAGATAAATTCGTATCAAAATCACTGTCGTATTCATCGGTTTCCCTCAAATATTCCCATTTTGTATCACTTTCGTTGAAATCCAACGACGATGCCCTATTGGCAAGAGGAAAAGTAAAAATAAACAATAAAAATAGTTATACAAACTTTAGAAAGCGAAACGAAACACGAACGTACGTGCGACTGAGTCAGCGTCAAAGAAAAATGAAATGTGCGTTGTAACGTCTAAGTCAGTATCACCAAAAATCTAGGATTTACGAGTATGCTAGAAGGCGCAGTCTGGTGCGCAAGGGGTTAATGTACATCAGCCCTTTATATGGTGGGTCTTCTGTGGTATCCGGACTAGAACCTCCAGCTCAAAATGCTAAATCCTTTAAAAATGGTGCATCATTTAATTATTTTGTTATATTGTGTAGAAGATTTATGCAATGAAGATATTTAATATTTTATATTGCATTCTCTTTAATTTTTTTTTCTGATAACGATTGTAAATTTGAAGATATACAGTCGGACCTCCATATTAGGAATCTCTATATTGCGAATTTTTCTATATAGCGAACTTTTTCCTGGAACCAAGAACACTTCACGATTTTCTTCGTAAAATAATCTCCCGATAGCGAAGTGCATTTTCTGTAGTGATTCAATTTTTTTCTCCCATTTTTTTACGTATTTCTAGACATTTCAAGTTATTCTTTCTTTTAACTCATTTTATGGTGGTCAGAAATCTTGAACTGGTTTTATTAGGTACCTCGCTCGCCGAGAGCAGTAGAATTCTGGGCATTTCACCCGAGAAGTGCGAACTTTAACCCCTATGGACCAGTTCACTGGAAGCATCTTTGATATGTCTTTTCACCCTCAGTGAAATTGACTCGTGTCCCCTTGTTTTTGAACTATTCTGCATTCATTTGTAGTGTTGATCAGTCGTACTGGTAACTTCGTTTCTTGTTGCTTGAAAGTGTCAAAATGTAAGTGATTGAGCATCAAAGAAAAAAAAATCAATTCTTCAGGAAGTAGATGAAGGCGTCAAGAAACTTTCCTTGCAGTTTTTCTTTCTTTTCCTTCTTTTTGATAGGTAATTTTTATATAAAATAAATGTTATTATAATTTACAAAAAGGTGTGAATGATTGTGTTTTTTAAAAAAATATATAGTGTGTTTATGAATTTAAAATTTGTTTTATGTGGTTTATAAAGAAAATTGAGAGATGAACCTCTATATAACGAATGTTCCATACAACAAACTTTTGGGGGGGATTTAGCGACTTCGTTGTATAGAGGTCCGTCTGTATATTTATTTTTTACACAAAGTATGTTCGAGGACTGTGTGTGTGTGTGTGTGTGTGGAGCTAGTAGAACGAAACAAGTGCTAAAATTCAATTATAAGTTTAAAAGTCCTTAAAGTAAACACCTCTTGAGTCTGTAAAATCTTGAGCACAGCAGTATAACACATGTGCCCGCAAGATTAAAACAAGTGTTTTAATCCTGTGAAGGCATACGCCAAAAGTTGGTCTCGATACATTTTTTTTCATATGCTCTGAAATTGCTGTCTTTTGATCATGGACTGTAGTTCAGATAAGAAAGGGAAGTAAAAATTAGGGTACACATATTCAGTCAAGAGGGACCACGGTAGCATAACGGTCACATACTTGTGGCTGGCATGTCATGAGTTCGAACCTTGTACATCTGAATACCCGCCGTGTAGAATGGCTGAAGCACCTTAAATTTATCGATATTCCGAGTCCTGTCGTTGGTGTGGTGTGGAATTTCGGTGAAGAGAGAGCCTGCTCAGGTGTCGCCCATGTCATCTAACCATGTTTCAAAATTACGACGTCGTTCGCCAAAAGCCCTCTTGTTTCTTTATAGGGCTCATTTAAAGAAACTCTCACTATCCATTCATTGTTTTAACCCTTTATCTACTGCATTATGATTTACTGCGGTTTTTTTCATGCAATATTTTTTTTAGGATCACCACATTGAAAATTAAGGGATATCCATAAACACAAAATACTCAACTTTGGGAAATTTAATCCGTTAGACCTAATTAATTAATTAAAGATATTCAACTGTAAAATTAATTACATACACTGTTCACTCTTAAAATAAATAGTCAACTCGTTTTCTAAGGGCTTCATTAACATACAAAAATAATTTGATACTTAAATTTTGACATTAACTATTTTTTCAGGACAAAAATGATAATCTTCGCAATCCGCTGAAAACGTCGTCAGCTGAAAACGCAATTTCTGCTATAAAACTATTCGCTTTCCCCGCTAAAATACTCATCATAGAACGCATGCTGTCATATATCTGGGAAGAGTGGATTTCAAAGAATATTTCTGCTAAGTATCGTCAGAATATTCGTAAAAATAGTTATTCTATGTAATTTTAAAGTGAGTGGTACTTACAAAAACCACGCGCGTCGGTAGATAAATGGTTATAATTATTATTAATTTATTATATGAAATTTAAAAACCAAATCTGCTTAAATATATGTGTGTTTCGTAGAATATATATATATATAATCCTTTCATTTTTAAATCAGCACACGCTTGTTCTCCGCATATAAAGACTTTTAATGTCGTTGTAGGTTTTACACAAATTGATTATAAAAATTTTAATTATTTTTTTCTTCTTTTCCTTATTTAGCTCTTAAGACTTATAAAACTTTTAATACTAGTTTAACTTTTTTTATAAATGAAAGTTAGAGTTCTCTGAGAAATTTATGAGCTCTTAAATATTTACATCTTATGAAATGAAATGTTTCAAATTCCTTTCACATAGTATTCTCAAAAGTTTCTCGGCGTAACTGCTTTAATGATGTTGTTTCAAAAAGGTTATTTTTCATTCCTAGCATCCTTAGTGTACCATTAAAGAAAATACTTTACACAAAGGGTTTAAATTAATTTTAATGATAATCTCGTGGTGAAAGATGTTCTTTTGTTAACTGCCATCGACATATGTTTGCGAAACATGAAATGCTCATTTAGTTTCTTTTTATATTTTCTTTTGGATTCATCTCTTCTTTTCTATCTTTTGCATACATTTTTCTCTAGTGTTCGCTTAATTTATTTTCATTTTTGAAGTAAATCGATCTCATTTTCAGATTAGACAGTTTTTAAGTAAGCTATCTGCCATATGTTTTTATAATAGTCCTTGGGATTTTTATAGCTACATATCATTAAATTAAACCAAATATGCAGCAAAAATATTTTAAAATTTTAAATTGTTAAATTTTTTTTTAATTTATTATTTTTTCCGTATGCTGTATTAATGTTTTATTTTCCATAAAATTGTGGGTGTTCAAAGTTAAAAGATTTCCCCTTTTGATTCATTATTTCTAGAAATACTGGAAGAATCTTAATGAAATTAAATATCTTCATAGGTTTATATAATACAAAACCAAATTCTATGCAACATCTTAAAATGCATCATCATAAGCGCAAGGAAGCATAAAATTCAGAATACAAAATGAAACGAAAAATGTTTTAATAGGAGTACGCGGTCCTCTCATACAGATATACAGCTTTCACATTATAAATTATTGTTGAAAATTAGTTAAATTAGAAGTCCTTGTCGCAGTTGACCCCATTCCTTAGGCCAGTGTTTCTCAAACTTTCAATACTGGCGCCCCCCTTTTCAATCACAATTTTTATCGCGCCCCCCTTATACATTAATAAATTACTGAATGCAATAATAATGCCCTTTGACGCTAAAGCTACAATACACGATCTTAATTATAAACCGTACAAATTAATAACATAAGTATTAAATTTTGTATATGTTACTTTTAAGCAAAAAATTAAGTAATAGGATAAAATTATTATGTTATTTTTCCTTTCTCTGATTTTTAAATTGGAACAGATTGAGAAATAATATTTAATTAAAGATTTATTTCCTTCAAGATCCATTTCTAAAAGTACAAATGTCATTATATAAAAATAGCCTAATCTATGTTGCTCTTTATCATATCCATTACATCCTCGCGAACGTACATGTGAGTCTAGGCAACCTAACAGACGTCTGCACAAAACATGTAAAAATGCTGTACTTCGTACAATTTTAGTCAGTCTTGGCCGAATCGATTAGCTACCGAATCTCTCTTGAATGTACATTTCATAATTCTCGCGTTAATTATAATTCACGGTATTAAGTATTTACGGCAGTGGATTAAAACAAAATCATAGATATATTTTTAAATCACAGCGAGCATTCGACGATAATAAAGCATCAACAAGTAAGTACACAGACGAGGGCAAATTGTAGCAAGTTACGAATGGGTTAGGGATCCATTTCAAAATACTTCAGAAGGGCTCTCAACTGCCGAAAAAGAGATCTTCATAGATTTCACATCCAGTGACGAAATTATAGGGCAATTTTGTAATAAATCACTCTTTGAATTCTGGAAAGAGGTGGAAGCTGAATTTTCTGCACTGAAAACAAAAGCATTTCGTATACTATTACCAATTTTAACAGCATACCTCTGTGAATCCGAATTTTCAGCGATGGCTACTTTGAAGACAAAATATAGATCTGAGCTAAATATAAAAAATAACTCTGAGTGTCAATTTCTAATTTTTAGCCTTCCTTTGAAAAACTTTGCTCTGCAAGAGAAGCCCATGGAAGTCACTGATAATTATTAAACTTGTTATTATACTGATTGAAATACCCACTCTTATAACACGAGTTTATTTTTTTAAAAAATGATAATATATTATTCTTGATATAATAGCTTAATTGTAAGGAGAGTAAAACCAAGTGCATGACAATGTATACAAAAATGTAAAATGATTTATTGAAATGAATACTCATATTATAAACGGTTTTGAATGAACTGCAATTTTAAGCCTCGCAGAATTAGCATTTAGAATAAATGTTAAGTAATAAAAAAAGAATATAAAATTCTAATGAATAACAATTGTGTTATTTTTTTAATATTTAAAGCGAGAAAGCCCGGGATCAGGTGTGCACTCGATACTAATGTTAATGGTCGCGGGGAGTGATGCACCCCAATTCTTTATTTTTATAATTATTTTCAATATACAAGATAAAAATCACAATTTCAGTGAATAATTTAACTAAGAGAAAATATACTTACCTATTTCAAGGATTTTTCTATTTGTCTTTCATAATTTGAGAAAATATCCTATAAAACTGAACTAAATTGTTCCAAATGTGCGTGACCTTAATAAAGGACACAAATCACAGACACTTTTTGCTAACATTACAGGAAAGCTATTTGCAAGCAAAACTGTCACATTTTGTTTACGTTTTTGTAATTATAATATCCTTTGATGATCGACAAATATCCTGTTGAACTTTTTCTTGCTTGTGTCTTTTTACACGGTGAAGTGCATTTTGCGGTACAGTTATGGCTTCATATTTTCTTGATAAAGTTCTTAATGTAGCTATTGAAAATTTTCCTTTCGTTTCATGTTTATTGCTTTTCTCAAATTTACCTTCGCTAACATGATTAACATGCATTATTTCAGCAAGTGTTTCCCTTGTTTGATCAGCTTCAATTTCCTTTCAGAGAGATCACAGATGCCCAATTCTTTTTTTTTTTTTTTTTTTTTTTTTGTATTCTGCTCATTTACATTTATAAACCATAATCAGTCGTACAACATCACAATTAAAACCACCAAGTTATTCATAGGGGAAAATGCAGCATGTTCAAGAAAATATTTTTGAAAAATAGTAGTCGTGCCAGGAACTCGGTCTAAACAAGTACCTTAAGATTCTAAAAACGTTTGCCACTCCCAAAAAAGGAGATATGTTATCAATTCATTTTAGCTCCCATTAAGACTGTCATACTAGAGGATTCTCTGTCAAGGTCATTGTAACAAATAAACAGTTTTCCCAGAATTAACGATTTTTGTATTATATGTTTCAGTATACTCATAAAAAATAAATCTTGGCCAATTAATCCTTCAAAGTGCTCAATATGCTTATCCATGTATCAAAAAACTCTTCCAAATTGTGAAAAAAAAGCGCAACAGAATTATATAATTTACGACTTCCCTAAAAGAAAGGGATGCAGGTAACCATAACAGTAAGTTCGAAAGCCAGCAAAAGTAATATTTTAAGTTAAAAGAAACGTAATAAAAAATCTCTCATCGTAGGATTACAGCAAAGCAAACAAAATATTTTTTTATTTAGCTATAGGATCAAAGATAGCTAATGAGCGTTCAAAGTAGAATCTTTTATTTTTGATGACCTTTTTTCACCAGATGATATATATAAATCATAACAATGTAAATCTGTATTTTTTTATTATATCAGAAAGTATTTTTTCATTCCAGTAAATTAATTTTTTTAACCTTTTATTTTCGATATGCTCGCGCCCCTTGAAGGATATCGCGCCCCAGGGGCGCGCCCACGTTGAGAAACACTGCCTTAGGCAATGATGCTATATTGTCTTCTATGGTTCTAGGAGAAGGCGTATATCGGTTGTTATTCCGAGAGCATCCTAAACGCGCGCGCGCGCGCGTGATTTATAGAGCTCAGATCTGGAAATCTTGGTGAGCAATCTCTTCGCCAAATATGCTTTCTTAACAGTGTGTGAGCGTTGACACCCATAAAATTGAAATGGTGACAATTGTTAACCCTGAAAATGTTAACTTAAGGCTGCGAGAATTCATCAACGTTCCTCACAAATTCTCTGCCAAAGACACGATGGTCCTTGCAGACCTCCAAAACTTATTTTTGCAATACCAATATATTTCGGATGCTTGAGGACAGGTAGGTAGACCCCCCTTGATTCCTTCTAGACCAGGAATGATGAATCTTTTTGAGCAATGCGTCAAATTTTTTCATTGTATCTAATACTATTTCAGTCATTTGGAGAGGAGAGGTAAAAAGGATATCAAGTGAAAATTCTCATTAAATCAGTGCTTCTCAAACTTTCAATACTGGCGGTCCCCTTTTCAATCACAATTTTTATCCCCCCTTATACATTAATAAATTACTGAATTCAATAATAATGCACTTTGACGCTAAAGCTACAATACACACGATCTTAATTATAAACCGTACAAATTAATAACATAAGTATTAAATTTTGTATATGTTACTTTTAAGCAAAAAAATTAAGTAATAGGATAATTATTATGTTATTTTTCCTTTCTCTAATTTTTAAATTGGAACATATTGCAAAATGTGGTGGCTGCTTAGAAGACAAAATATAGATATCAGCTAAATATAGAAAAAGAACTCAGAGGGTAAATTTCTAATAAACTTTGCTCTGCAAGACAAGCCCATGGAAGTCGCTAATACTTATTAAACTTGTTCTTAATTCAGTATTAATAAGATAAGTATTAAATTTTTTATGTATGTTAAGTAATATATATTTTAAGTAAATTACTTTTTTAAGTAATAGGTTATAATTATGTTATTTTTCTTTCTCTAATTTTTAAATTGAAACAGATTGAGAAATAATATTTAATTAAAGATTTATTTCCTTCAAGATCCATTTCTATATAAGTACAAATGTCATTAAAAAATAGCCTAATATATGTTGCTCTTTATCATACCCATAACATCTGGTATTCTCTCGAACGTTCATGTGAGTCTAGGCAACCTTACAGACGTCTGCACAAAACATGTAAAAATGCTGTACCTCGTACAATTCTAGACAGTCTTGGCCGAATCGATTAGCTACCGAATCTCTCTTGAATGTACATTTCATAATTCACGCGTTAATTGTAATTCATGGTATTTACGGTAGTGAATTAAAACAAAATCATAGAAATATTTTTAAATCACAGCGAGCATTCGACGATAAAAAGCATCAACAAGTACACAGACGAGGGCAAATTGATAGCAAGTTACGAATGGGTTAGGGATCCATTTCAAAATACTTCAGAAGGGCTCTCAACTGCCGAAAAGAGATCTTCATAGATTTCACATCCAGTGACGAAATTAAAGGGCAATTTTGTAATAAATCACTCTTTGAATTCTGGATAGAGGTGGATGCTGAATTTTCTGCACTGAAAACAAAAGCATTTCGTATACTATTACCATTTTTAACATCATACCTTTGTGAATCCGGATTTTCTGCGATGGCTACTTTGAAGACAAAATATAGATCTGAGCTAAATATCAAGAAATAACTCTGAGTGTCAATTTCTAATTTTTAGCCTTCCTTTGAAAAACTTTGTGAAAAAAGAATATAAAATTCTAATGAATAACAATTGTTATTTTTTTAATATTTAAAGCGAAACCCCGGGATCAGGTGTGCACTCGATACTAACGTTAATGGTCGGGGGGTGATGCACCCCAATTCTTTTTATAATTATTTTCAATATACAAGAAAAAAATCACAATTTCAGTGAATAATTTAACTAAGAAAAATATACTTACCTATTTCAAGATTTTTCTATTTGTCTTTCATAATTTGAAAATACCCAATAAAACTGAACTAAATTGTTCCAAATGTGCGTGACCTTAATAAGGACACAAATCACAAACACTTTTGCTAACATTACGGGAAAAGATATTTGCAAGCAAAACTGTCACATTTTGTTCACGTTATTGTAATTTTATAATGTCCTTTTGATGATCAACAAATATCCTGTTGAACTTTTCTTGCTTGTGTCTTTTGACAGGGTGAAGTGCATTTTGCGGTACACTTATGGCTTCATATTTTCTTGATAAAGTTCTTAATGTAGCTATTGAAATTTTTCCTTTCGTTTCATGTTTTGCTTTTCTCAAATTTACTTTCGCTAACATGATTAATATGCATTATTTCAGCAAATGTTTCCCTTGTTTGATCAGCTTCAATTTCCTTTCAGAGATCACAGATGCCCAATTCTTTTTATATTCTGCTCATTTACTTTTTGCGACATAGCCATCCTGTGATGACCATGTCGTGCCGGTTCCCGTAAGCTAGAGGTGTGGGATTATCAAAATGATGAGACATAATAATTCTTAATACAACTTTTATTAAGAATACTTATATTACTTAAATTCTAATTTGACAATTTTAATTAAAGTAGAGTCAAGCCCAAATTAAACCCACGTATTCAAGTCAGATCCGCAACTAGATCCTTTATCTCAATTATCATTAATTAATCCTATTCATCTAATTACTTATATCTAATATTACCTTTTTCAGTTCTCCTTTCTTTACCTAATAATGGTATCTATAAACTTTATAAACGAAGGTTTCCCAACTTCTTTATCTTAGGCTTCTATTCTTTCGAAACTATCGGACTGTTAACTCTTGATCTGCAAGATTTCACACTAAGCTTTGTCACGCTATCTATAAAGAATAATTCCACACTACTATCTCTAAGCTTGCCCCCTATATCTAAGCTTGCCCCCTATATCTTATCATCAAAGCTTCTATCCTTTTATAGTATATCTCATTTACATATTTTGATCGTTTATCTTCTTGGTATTGGGTTGGAAAAGTTTTGCCATTAATCGTGGCCGTCAAAGAACATGGGGAGTTATGTTAACAGAAAGACGCGAGAAAACGTCACAACCCCCTCAAGAAGAAAAACGTGATTTACTTAAGGGTTCTCAATGCCCTTAATAAATTCGTGTCTAACTCTATTTCTAAATTTCTTCGCTTTCTGAGTTTTATTTAAATTTTAATCTTAAATCCTCATTTTAACTTTTAATTTCCAATATTTATCTTGACTTTTAATTTTCATTTTCAATTTTAATCTTAAATTTTAACTTTTATAATTTCCAATATTACAATATTATTAAAATTCTTAACTTCTAAGACTCTATAAGGTCCCTCAAATTTTTTTTAAATTTAGCACATACTTTGTTAGCTGCTGAACTTACAGGGTGTGTTTCCAATAAGACCCAATCATTTACCTTTATTTTTATGTCTTTTCTACGTCTATTATAATATTTTCCCACCTTTTTCCCGTTTAATTTTCGTACTTAGTCTAGCTTCTTTAAAGCTTTTCTGTATATCTTGAATTTTGAATTTTGAACTTTCCGATATCATAACTAGTTTTTGAAATGGTGTAATCAATTTTCGACCTAAAAATAATTCAGCCGGGGTTTTTTTCCCCTTGTTTCATTCACCGCCGTACGAATAGCGTAAAGCAAACTCACGTAAATTGATCCCAAGTATCGTGTTGATCATTAACATAATT
Organism: Trichonephila inaurata madagascariensis; assembly: GCA_019973955.1. NCBI lineage: Eukaryota > Metazoa > Arthropoda > Arachnida > Araneae > Nephilidae > Trichonephila > Trichonephila inaurata. The sequence continues at coordinate 1,541,480 of BMAV01013356.1, forward strand.
TGCAATCATTTGCCCTATATCTCGATTAACTCTTTCAGTCCGATTTGCTTGTGGTCGATATGCAACAGTCTTCACATGCCTTATGCCTAATCTTTTTACTTAAGTGCTCAAAAAACTCGGATATAAATTGGGGACCATTATCACTTATTAATTTTATTGGGCTCCATAACGCGATATAAAGTTATCAAAAAAAAATCCCCTATTATACGAGATGAAAGGGCCCTTTTTTAAAAAGGTATAATTTCAGCCCATTTGCTGAAATGATCAGTTATTACTAAAATATAGCGGTTACGTCTTATTCTCGATATAGGATACGGGCCTAACAAATCTAACGTCACTATCTCATTCCCGGGTAATTCGATATAATTGGATTTAATCGACCAGCTGGTAACGCGTTTTTATAGTTATTAACTTGCCAAAATGGCATGTAAAGACATATTGATCAATAAATTTTCTCATGTACGGGAAATAACAAACGTCCGGGAAATTTTTTTGATACGTTTTAAATTCCTATGTGTCCAGCGATTGCTTGTCATGAAATTCTCTCATTATTTCAATTCAAAGATTTTTGGAATGTATACCGCATTTCACTAATGACGTTGCGTGTTTCCATAAAAAAAACAATCCTTCAAATTTAAACAAATCGTGGACCAATTCTCACATATCGTTGCATTAACCGAGTTATCTTCCGGGTTTTTCTAATTCTATATATATGACCTAATTCTGGGTCATTTTTTATTCATTTATTAATTGTTCCAAGTAATTTCCAAATCTTTGATTATGGCACAATTAATTTTTTCACCAATTATACTTTATTGGATTCCTTGAAAAAAATTCAGCCACTGCTTTTTGAGTTCCAGTCTATGTTCCCATTCTATATTGAATTCTGCTAACTTTTCCCATCTAATCATCCTATCGAAAATTTTTGCCATGTGTTAGGCGGTTAAAGCGGCGTGATCTGTTATTACCTTAATTTGGGAATATTCCTAAATATTTTAAATTTGTTCAACGCCCCTACTACTGCTGCATTCTCTTTCGTTTCTGTATAATTCCTCTCTGCGTTGTTCGTGTACCCTGACGCAAATACCACTGGTCTGTTTTGTTGGTTAAGTCGCCCCTAAACCAATCGAACTGGCATCTGAAAAATAACTCAATGCCCGAAGTTTGGTAATTTTAAAACTGGCGCTTTTTTTCCCGCCTCCTTGACCTCTTAATCCTTTTGTGCTTAAATTGGAAAAAAAATTTTTTAAATTTTCGTTTAAGATTATAAAGTGGTTCCAAATACCCGCATAATTTTTAATAAATTTCGCTACCACTGGGACATACCAAAAAACTTGGACACCTCTTTTGAGTTACGGGGCGGTTTCACCCCTTTTAAGCAACCCTTTTTCTCATCCCTTTTAATTCCTTCTTTACTAATAATTAATCCTAAATATTTCCCAAATTATCCAAATTTTCATTTTTCTTTATTTAATGTCAATCCTGCATCCCCTTTAAAAACGAAAAAAATTCCCCTTTAAATGTTCAACATGGTGGTGAATGATGGAACGTAATAATAACGTCGTCCATGAAACACTCACAAACCTCCTATCACCGGTTTTAGGATTATGTCAATTGCTTTTGAAAGTGGGAGCTGCCCCTGATAAACCGAATGGCATCCGCTTGAAAGCATAAGTGCCACTTTTACTACAAATGCGGTCTTAACTATATCACTGGGGTTTACTGCCTTTGAAAGTACCCCTTCTTAGATCAAGAGATGACATTATTGTTGTATATGGTATGTTCGTTAATAAATCATCTATTAACGGAAAAAGGGTATCGTGGATACTTTGTGATCGAATTTAATTTTCTTAGTCTACTGCAAATCTATATGTTTCCCGGATTATCCGGTGGTAACCCATTATTTTTCTTGCATAATACAACAGGTGACGCGTATGGGGACTGAATTGGAACATTCGTTTCCTCTTGTAACTTTTTTTGTATGTGAAAATCTATTATTCTTGCTTAGTGCGATCATACTTATAAGGCCTTGTAGCTACTGGTGGGTTATCCCCCGTGTCAATTTCATGGTATAAAACATGAGTAAGACCTGGTTTGTCGAAAATAACCCTTTAAAACTACTAAACAAATTTTTTGTAGTTTTTGTTTTCTACTTCCCCAATTTTGTTTTGATAAATCTATCTCAACTTTTCCTCTTTAATTGGTTCAACCACCTTATTTATTTGAGAATCTGGAATTTTCAACGATTTTTGATTAAAATCTAATACGATTCTTGACGCACTTATGAAATCTATACCTAGAATACATGGGTATTCTAAATCTTTCAACACATGAAATGACCAATTTCTTTCGAATTGTCTGATCTAATTTTCAATTCTACAATCCCCTGTTTTGGCATTTCGCACCCTGTGCTGTTATTACCTGGGTCCGATTTTTAATTTGCTTATAGAAAAATATTTTTTTATATACTTCTTCCGATATAAATGATTTATCTGCTCCGGTGTCCCATGGGGCTTTCAAAATGTGTTATTTAATAAAAAAGGAACGTGGGAAGTTCTACGGGTGATATACATATCGGAGAAAGTCTAATTGTCTCTCTTGTCGACATCCCCTTTGGGGTTTATCATTAACCTTACAATATTTAATCGTCTCCTTTGCGTCCTATCGCCTCGATTGAAATTTTCATCAAACCCTTATTTCTACGGTCCCTCTATTAAAATTATCATTTCCTCATTTCGAAATGGAAACCCCCTTTTTGAATCTCTGTATTATTCCGAAACCTATTCCTCTCAACCCTCTATTATTTTGACGGCTATTCTCGTAAGACTCTTTTCCCCTGTTATTTGGTCTCCCCTTATTTCAGAATTCCTCCAGTTTCTACCATTGTTTAAAATTAGGCCTCCTATCGCTTTTTTGACCTCGTCTTTCTATTTTTCGTTCTGATAACCCTTTGTAATTTCAGAATATCTCTCTTCAATTTGGAAGACTTCTAAAATTTTATCGTGTTTTTTTTGGTTTTGTTTCCCCGTAGCCCTTATCTGTGGTTCATCGAACAAAAATATGATCCACTAAGTCTGTTGGGACATTCTAATTCTAAACTTCCCCTCTTTTTTTGTAATCATACAAAAAATCAGAAACCCCTGATTTTTTCCCCTGCTGGGATGCATAAAACTCCGACTGTAGTTCTTTTTTTTTTTTGCCCCGGGGGAAAAGCCCGCTAATTCAGCTTTGAGCTGCGAAAAACCCGTGGCTGTTTTTTTGCACAAACCAAAACCCAAATATAAAACCAATCGAGCCCTTTCCCCTGAGATGACTTTTAAGTAAGCACATGACAGATTCGGGATTTAAAGTAATTTTGTATGTTGTTATCTATACCTCTATAAACTCTGCAATTTCTCCGACCCCGAAAATACATTTCAGGTAGCTACTTCCACCTACATTACCTAACCCGAATTAAAAAACGTTCGGGCGCCATTGCGACATAGCCATCCTTTATGACCATGTCATTCCGGTTCCCGTAAGCTAGAGGTGTGGGATTATCAAAATGATGAGACATAATAATTCTTAATCAACTTTTATTAAAAATAACTTTTAAATTTCTTAAAATTTTAATTTTACAATTTTAATTAAAATAAGATCAAAAAATTAAATCACGTATTCAAATCGGATCCGCAACTGATCCTTTATCTCAATTATCATTAATAATCCTATTCATCTAATTACTTATATCTAATATTACCTTTTTCAGTTCTCCTTTCTTTACCTAGATAATGGTATCTATAAACTTTATAAACGAAGGTTCCAACTTCTTTATCTTAGGCTTCTATTCTTTCCGAAACTATCGGACTGTTAACTCTTGATCTGCAAGATTTCACACTAAGCTTTGTCACGCTATCTATCAGAATAATTCCACACTACTATCTCTAAGCTTGCCGCGCTATATCTAAGCTTGCCACGCTATATCTTATCATCAAAGCTTCTATCCTTTTATAGTATATCTCATTTACATATTATGATCGTTTATCTTCTTGGTATTGGGTTGGAAAAGTTTTGCCATTAATCGTGGCCGTCAAAGAACATAGGAGTTATGTTAACAGAAAGACGCGAGAGACGTCACACATTTATAAACCATAATCAATCGTACAACATCACAATTAAAACCAAGTTATTAATAGGGGGAAATGCAACATGTTCCAGAAAATATTTTTGAAAAATAGTGGTGCCGGGAACTCGATCTAATCAAGTACCTTAAGATTCTAAAAAAACGTTTGCCACTCCCAAAAAAGGAGATATGTTATCAATTCATTTTAGCTCCCATTAAGAATGTCATATTAGAGGATTCTCTGTCAAGGTCATTGGTAACAAATAAACAGTTTTCCCAGAATTAACAATTTTTGTATTATATGTTTCAGTATACTCATAAAATAAATCTTGGCCAATTAATCCTTCAAAGTGCTCAATATGCTTATCCATGTATCATAAAACTCTTTCACATTGTGAAAAAAAGCTCAACAGAATTATATAATTTACAACTTCCTAAAAAAGGGATGCAGGTAACCATACCATAAGTTCGAAAGCCAGCAAAAGTAATATTTTAGGTTAAAAGAAACGTAATAAAAAAATCTCTCATCGTAGAATTACAGCAAAGCAAACAAAATATTTTTTTTATTTAGTTATAGGATCAAAGATAGCTAATGAGCGTTCAAAGTAGAATCTTTTATTTTTGATGACCTTTTTTCACCAGATGATATATATAAATCATATCAATGTAAATCTGTATTTTTTTATTATATCAGAAAGTATTTTTTTTTTCATTCCAGTAAATTAATTTTTTTAACCTTTTATTTTCGATATGTTCGCGCCCCCCTTGAAGGGTTATCGCACCCCCCTAGGGAGGCGCGCCCCACAATTTGAGAAACACTGCATTAAATGGCTAATATGACATTTGACAATTTTGGCTCTCATTCTTAAAATTTTCAAAGGAAAACTACATTTTCTACTTGTTTTACATTTTTTTTTTTGAAAATGAAGGTCATAAATCATACATACGTATATATATATATAAACGTCGTGAAAAAATATTAAGATGAATTACCGCAATAGATAACACTTTGTTTAGTGGCCCTTTGGCACTGAGTATTTCAGTGAACAAAAAAATGAAGAAAAGCACAGATATTGCAGAAAATCTTTATTAATAACCCTAATTATACAGATATGCGTATATATAAAAAACTAATACAAATATATTTCATGTGACATTTGTTGCTACTTATTTTCTGATAGTCTCCTAATATATTTGGTTTATACTCTCTATTCATTATTTTAACACATTTCTCTATCAGTTCATTATAAGTTTATTTCTGTTTGTAGATTCTGTAAAATTCATTGAGGAAAACAATTTTTCACATGAATTCGTTTATCATCCAAACATAATTGATTCAAAATTACGAGGTCCGTCGCCAAATGCCCTCGTGTATCTAAACAGTGCAACGTTAATATTCACTCACTCACTCAATATCCAAGCATTGTTAAAAGAGCATTATATATATAAAAAGCTTCTCAGTTGATATAAAAGTGTTTGGTAAAGAATCCCATACATTTAGTATATTTTCTATGTATGAAGTGGGATCATTTTTTATTTCCCCTACTTTTTGAAATTTTTCCTTCCCGTGGGTGATACCTTACTCCTATGTTATCCTCGTGACCTAGAGGTGTGGGAGTGAATGAAGAACCAGGCGTTGCCCCATGACCTTAAAATATGTTTATTAAGATCTTAACTTAAACACTAACAATGATAATATCTATATTATAACTTAAGCGGATCTGAGGTGAGAAAACACGCAATTCGTATTACCAAATAAGCGCGATTTTGATCACTATATTCCTGCCTATTCCTAATCTCAACTTATACACAGTCCTAATAGATAACAGAATTATCCTACCTTAATCTCTTGTTTAACCACAATCCTCTCGGATCCTAAATATCTTTTGTTTATCTCGCGTGGAATAGTATACACCTTGACTTGATCGCTCTATCACGGATAGCTTCACACTCAATGATGGCTTCTTCTCTTCCTTCAGTTCACGCGCTTAAACTTAGACTAGCATAATCACTTCCCAATAGGTCATCCGCTTACGTTAAACTTCTGATATTTAAAAGGTTTCTAATTTGCATGTTCACGTTTCGCTTCTTGATTTGGTTGGAAAGAATTTGCTTTTTTCGGCCCCAAAGAACCCAAGAGGAGATTTTAGTAGAAAATGCGATGACCCCGTCACAATGTTAACGATCAGACGATTTTTGGGGGTTTTTTTTGAAATTTTCGTTAAATTATTCAAATGCTGAGTGATGTCACATAAAAATATTAAATCATTGACCAATTAACTTACGAAAATTTGTCATAAATATGGTTGTTTTATTCAAAAAAAGCTTTATTTCTTCTTATTAATTAACAGATTTAGGACTTGACGTCAACTGACCCATCGAAAATTAATTTATGGCAAAATTCGATAATACTGGGATTCAATATCGTCTAAAAATGTTTTCAAATTCTCATTTATTAAGACCCCCATTACATTGGATGTACTATATATTACTACAGAAACAATTTTCTGTGGATAAGTATCCATTTCTTTAAATGCTTTTTCAAATATTTCGAAAATGTTAACACCACACACAGTACATTTTCCTTTCAATCATGATTTTTTAACTCTTATTTCATTATATGATTTATATCGAAAAAAACTTCTAACTATGCAAAATCATTTAAATTATTATTCTCATCTAAAGCAATTGGATATATTTCCGCAAACTTTATGTATTTACACTATTGGCCATTAAAATTGGTACACCAGGAAGAAATGCAGAAAGTAAAATAATATTAATTGGACAAATATATTATACTGGAAATAACAAGCGATTAAATTTTCAAGAATTTAGGATGCATAGAAATCTGAGAAATCTGTACCCAGAAAAACCACCTCCGGCAGTAATAACAGCACTTATACGCCTGGACATTGAATCAAACAGAGATTGGATGGCATGTACAGGTACAGATGACCATGCAGCTTCAACACGATACCACAGCTCATTAACTGTAGTGACTGGCGTATGGACACGAGCCATTTGCTTGGCAATCATGGAAAAAACTTTTTTTATTGGCGCGAGATCTGGTGATAGTTCAAGCCAGGACAACAGCTGAACATTTTCCGTATCAAGGAAGGTCCGTACAATACCGGCAACATGCGGTCATGCATTATCCTGCTGAAATATAGGGTTTCGCAGGGCTCTTATAAAGGGTAGAGTCACGGGTCGTAACACAACAGAAATGTAACGTGCACTGTTCAAAGTGCCGTCAATGCGAACAAGAGGTGACCCAGACGTGTATCCAATAGTATTCCATACCACCACGCAGGTGATGGGTCAGTATGACGATGACGAATGCACGCTGCCAATGTGTGTTCAGCAGGATGCCACCAAACACAGGTGTGACTATCTTCATTCTATAAAAAAGAACCTGGATTCATCTGAAAAAAAATAACATCTCACCATTCGTGTGCCTTGGTTCGTCGTTGATCACACTATTGAAGAGGCTCCTGTCTGATGCAGCATCAAGGGTAGCCGCAGCCATGGTCTCCTAGCTGAGAGTCCATTCTGCTACAGACGTCGAACTGTTCATGCAGTCACTTGTCTCTCAAACAACCCAAATTCTTGACTCAGTGCTCGTGACGTGGCTGCACGATCCGTTAAGGCCACACGGGTAACATGCCTGTCTTCTTGGCTGCTAGTGATAGGGAGCCGTTGAGATAAAGCACGGCGCTCCGTATTACCGTCCTGAACCCTTCGATTCCAGGTTCTGCTAACAGTCACTGGATCTCGACCGACGCGAGCAACAATACTGTAAAACGATAAACTGCAATCCCGGTATGCTACAATTCAACCTTTATCAAATTCAAAAACGTGCTGGTACGCATTTTTGCTTCTTACACGAGGCATCACAGCAACTTTTCACCAGGTAACAACATTCAAATGCAATTCGTGTATGAAAAACCGGCCGAACAATTTCCTCATTTAAACACATTGTAGGTGTCACTACCAGCACCTGCTTTGTATGAATGTGCTGAAAAGCTAATCATTTGCATATCACAGCACCTTCTTTCTGTCATTTAAATTTCATGTCTGTAGCATGTCGCCTTCTTGGTGTAGCAATTTTAATGGCCAGTACTGTACAAAAAAAATTGTTTCTTATTCTATTAATCGATCTTCAATTCTACTGTCACTTATTTGTAATTAATTTAATCCCTGTACAATCAAGTTTTTTTTCTTCCCAAAGGAAGTGAATGAGTGCATATTAACGTCGCGCAGTTTTTTTTAAACTACACTATGGTTATTCATAACGGACCTCGTTATTTTTAATCACTGTCAAGTGACGATGATGGCAAATGAGCTGGCAATCCTCACCATGCCACGTGAAGTCTTTGAGCCTCGACCTATTGAACATGTATCACCCTCTCCACATAGTGGTTCTACTCTCGCTCACGACTCTACAACGCCTGTCATGAATTTTTGACCAGGACAAGGAAGCACTACGTTCTTAACTTTCGTCCTACGTTCTTTTTTACAAACTCTTCTTATAATAGAGATTTTCCATATGAGAGATGCCAAATGCTACTTAAAAACCAGCAGCTGTAATAATATTTTTTCAAACCAAAATTCATTTTGAAAAATATGGTTTGTAAATGATTCTATTTTATATTTTGCAAAAAAATATTCTTTCATTTCTTTATCCAATGAGAAGTCGAGATTTGAATGTAACTTTTACAAATGTTACCTATCATCAATATATGTACATAAAGTGTAAAATTCTTCAAAAGTTATGTGCACAGACGTTTTATTGTTTATTACGCCATATTTATCAAACCATTCTACTTGATATGGTTGTATCATGGGTTTTTTCATACGTTTTTAATCGCTGACTTAGTACAGAGCTGTATTTATATAAAAACTGAAAACGAATAAAATATTTTTAAGAAAAACCATTTTATAAACGCACTTGATTTGCATACATATATGTGGATGAAACTATTTTCATAATATATGTATTATATATATATATATATATATAATAAAGGATTCTTCGCAAATAATCCAAGACTACTAATAATTAAACGCTGCGAAGTATTTTATGGTACATTCTATTTCTACGATGCAACGAAATTAAACCGACTGTCACGGTCTGTCATTGGTCGGCGAGACTCTAGGACGACATTGCCACCCCCTCCTTCTCTCTCTCTTTTCGGATCTGGTCCCATTAAACTGTCTTAATAAGTTGTACACAACGTTGGGTGTTACATTAAAGTACCTAGCAATTTGCTTTGGAGACTGCCTTCCTTAAATCTTCTGATTAAACACCACCTCATTTCATTAACCAAACGTTGGTTTCACTAAATGTAACTATTTACTTCAAATTTTCGATGAATATTGAAAAAAAAAACGCGACAAAATGTTCAGATGTGCGAACAAACTAAGTACAACATGTGCACTTCTGATAACAAAATATCTGTTTAAACGCACAGTTTACACTCTCATGTACGCATACGTACTTGGCACAAAGGTTTTAATCTCTTTTTCTTAAGCATTAATTCTACCTTTCCAGAAATCCGACTAAATACGCAAACTCTCTTAATTTTGAGTGAGTGTGTTTTATGAAAGTAGCACTATATAAAGCAACACGAGGGCTATTGGTCAAGGACCTCGTAATTATTAACCATGGTCAAGTGACAAGGATGACATCCGAATTGACACCCCTCTCCAAACTTCTACACCACGCCAATGAGGTCTTTGAGCCTCAATAGTTAAAAATACATCAGCCCCTCTATATGGAAGTCTTCAATAGAACTCAAACTTTTTAGGTGTTTTTAGACAAAGAGTTAATTATGTATACTCTTGATGCGGAAAAGCATAACATTTTTAAATAAAAATCATTTTCTTCAGAAAAACAAAATGTATTCTTAAAAAATAATTAATGTTCATCTAAAAGATTATAATTATGTTGAAAATGGAGGGTAGCGTGTTAATTCGGATGAAACACCTAATTTATTTTTAGGTGCTATATATAAATATTTCGCACAATTACGTCAAAGAACATTATGGAGTGAATGCGTACGATTGAATTATAACACGAGCATGATAATCAAAGGTACATTATTTCAATCAAAAATGTTGTCCTAATACATAATCCAATATTCAAAGACATTATTTCTGTGTAGTTGGCTGGGTGGCGTGGTTGGTTTGTCGCTGGCCCTCTGTACCCAAGGCTGCGGGTTCGACCCCGGCCCAAGTTGATGAATTTTCATGATGCAGAAAATCGACAGCGGCCGTTTCGTATGATTATACGACATGTAAAAGATCCCTAGGGGGTGTTCTAGGCAAAATTAAATCAGTACAGGTTCACATCGTCAGAGCTCAGGTGCCTCCCTCTAGGGAGCGTCAAAATTACCTGAGGCGATTGGTATCCGTCTACATGGCGCCACACTAAAAAAGAGGTACCTGCTTTCGGTGATGTACTAGGTAGATTGATGAACTCTGTTCATAATCTGCCATTAAAAATTTAAAAAAATTCTGTGTGGTAAAGGCTTCACATTATATTTATATTTTATTACTGTGATTTTTTGTAACGACTCGCTTTTCAGCTATAAGAGAACAATTCATGACAGATTTTGTAAGTTCGAATCGTGATAAAAGTAACGATTAAATACTATATATAGCTCACAATAGTTCTGTAGTGATTTCGATATATTTTTATATATGATTTTATCATTTTTTATTATATATCGTCAAGCTCTACAGAAACTTGAGGACTATTGATGACGTTCCTTGTGATATTGAACCTCGGTTTAGTAACGAGGACGATACCTGAGCTGGCACCTCACTTTCTAAGTAAATGCTCTGTGAGATGGAACTTACTTTCAGTGAGAAAATTTTGAAATCCTGTTAAATTTCACGTTCAGCAAATAGTTCTACTTAGCGTCAATTTTATGAACAGAGATATTAATGTGCTACTATATAAAGCTACAGGAGAGCTATTGGTGATGAACCTCGTCATTTTGAACCATGATCAAATGTTGTGGGCGACACCTGAGATGCACCCCCTCTCCTAACTTCCACAGCACTCCAACGGGAAGACGTTTAAGCCTCGACAGATTTAACGTGCAGTGACCCCCTCCACATGGTAGGTCTTCATTGACTCTGGGATTGAACACATCCCACGCTAGCCACGAGTTTGTGATTTTGTCCACTAGGCTACCATGCCACGTCATTTACATAAAATCACGACTCGACTTGAAATATCACCAACCATATTGTTCTCAAATTTAACTACAGGTCTTATATGAACAGATTTTGTGGTCATGGTACTCTTGAGGTCAAAATAATGGACTCGTGTCCGGCGTGTTTTGAGTTCGAGCCTAGTACCGCTGAAAACCCTCCGTGTAGAGGGTTTTCAGCGGTACTAGGCTCAAACAAAGAGAGGTACGAAGCTCAAATATCCTCCCGTTGGTGTAGTGTGGAATTTCGATGAGTGGATGCCAGCTCAGGTGTCATCCTCGTCCCTCTGGTTCAAAATGACGAGGTCACATTGCCAAAAGCCCTCGAGAAGCTGAGTAGTGTGACGTTAATATTTACTCATTCATAAACCGTTTTTCACTTTAGAGTACTTTTTAAATTTGCATTACATTTTGTCTCGTATTATATACATTAGTTGATTTCAGATTGACTAAAAATACAATTGCACATCATTTTTAAAAAACTTATACTTTTAGAATGAAAAATAATGGAATGCTACTTTTGTATGCTTTTCTCTAACCTTTTGCTCGTCTTTTGAGATTCCCAAACAGGTAATCAACTGAACGTTTTTGTATAGTTACTTTATTAGAGCATCTATTAAAAAGGCATCTCAAATTATTTTTGTAACACAGTATAAATAAAGTAACACGCATCGCGTAAACAGATGGCACAGATTACTCAAAAAATCATTAAAGTACGTTCCAAAGAAAAACTTTTCATTGGAGAGATTTTCATTTCTAAATTAAAATCAAATTATATGCTGACTACCGTATATGCAAGCATTTTACACATCCTCCAAAAATATATTACAAGGATGTAAAAATTAATGTAATCTTTAGCTCGTTACCCCCTTTCTTACCTTTTATATAGAACTAGTTTTCCTACACATTAACCTTGTTTTTTTCTTAAATTGCATTTATTAAGTATCAGAATGAAAAAATCAATTTCGGTAAAGTATTCCTGAATAAATTTTTAGGGAAGAAACTGATTTAATTTGTATATTCTATTCAATAAAGTAAGTGAGTGAATATTAACGTTGTACTGTTCAGCCACTCGGGGGTTTTTGGTGACGGAGCTCGTCCTTTTGAACCACTGTCAAATGACGAGAACGACATCCCCTCTTCTAATTTCCACACCAACTGGAGGACGTTTGAGCTTAGACAGATTTTACGTGCATCCTGCTCCTCTGCACGGCAGATCTTCAACGGTACTAGGCTCGAACTCATGACACTCCAGCCACTTGTCCATTATCTTGACCACTAGGCTACCGCGGTTTTCTATTCATTGGAGGATTTGTGTACTGATTTCCAATTTAATGTCACAGCTCCAAACCTAAGTTTCAAAATATTTTGTAAGGAGTCCCCAATAATGCTATTAACCCTCTCGCTGCTTAGTGTTACTTTAGCTCCGTCTACTTTGCCCGTGAAAATCGCGGAACGCGCAGCGAGATTGGTTGATGGATTGAATATTAACGTCGCACTGTTCAGCTACACGAGGGCTTTTGGCGACGGACCACGTCATGTTGAACCATGGTCAAGTGACGTGGACGACACCTGAGCTGGCACCCTCTCTCCTGTCTACCACACCACACGGGAGGAAGTTTCAGCTCTCGACAGATTTAACGTACATCGCTGCCCTACACGGCGGGTCTTTAGTGGTACTGGGCTCGTACTCGTGACAAGGCAAGCCACGGTCCGATACCTATACCACTCGGCTACCGCGGCCACAACGCGCAGCGAGAGGGTTCATACCTAAGCACACGGAATATATGAGGTTGGCGAAAAAGAAATCCATTATTTTTGCATGAAATTCAAGACTTTATTTAACATATTTCGGATTGTACGTTTTGGGTCAAATAGGCACCGTTTTGTTGCATAATTTGTGGCCATATTAAAGGTAGCTTCATAATGCCTCTCTCATATAAGTCTGGGTCCTTATTGGTGAAAAACTCTAGTAGTCGATTTTCACAATCTTCTCTTGGTCCTAATTTATTATCACTCAGAAAGTTTTGCCATGCGAGAAAAAGGTGGTACTCGCTTGGTGCCAGGTCCGGGCAACAGGGTGGATGCATTCAAACTTCCCAACGAAGGTCCCTTCTGGAGAGTCACTACAGACGTGTGTGACCTGGCGTTGTCATGATGGAAAACAACACCTCTTCTGTTGGCGAATTCTGGCCGTTTCTGGTCAATCGCTAGCTTCAAACGGTCCAGTCGTTGACAGTAGAGATCTGAATTTAGTGTTTGGCCATACGGAAGCAACTCAAAATAAATTATTCCTTTACAATCCCACCAAATACACAGAACCTTCCTGGCCGTTAGTTCTGGTTTGGCCACCGTTTGAGCTGCTTCACCACGCTTTGACCACGATCGTTTTTGCGCAATATTGTCGTATGCGACCCATTTCTCATTCCCAGTCACCATCCGTTTAAATAATGGGTCGATTTCATTCCGTTTGGCCAAGGCTTCGCAGATGGAAATTCGATCCATCATGTTTTTTGGTGTTTATTGGTGTTGTACCCAAACATCGAACTTCTTTTTAAATCCAACTTTAAAACAGTTTTATGGTCCTTCTTTAGCTCCTGGGTGATGCTACGACCGCTAACATGCTGGTCAGCTTCGATTATTTCTGTGACTTTATCCACATTTTCGACGATGGGCCTGCCTGTGCGAGGTGTATTTTTAACATCAAAAATACCTGAACGGATTCGACGAAACCAAAATTGCACGTAATTAGCTGTTACAGTATCGGCACCATAAACACCAATCACAATTTCAGCCTCCTGACTTGCATTTTTGCCTTTATCAAAGCACCGAAAAAATGCACCAAAATGTACCGAATTTTCTCTTTGTTGACTTCCATTTTTAACACCCTGTAACTCACAACTGAATGGACCAAACAAAAAACAGCAAAAGAATTTTTTTAGTGTGAAATGTCATCTTAACAAAGAGCATAAATTTGAATTTGTTTGATCGATGCTTCACGAGATATCGGCACTACAGCCATCTACCGAAAAAATAATGGATTTCTTTTTCCCCAGCCTAATGTTATTAAATTAAGGAGTAAAATTTGTTTCGCATTAGAAGACATTCGTGTGTGAAAGCTATTGGTGAAAACATACCTCATAGCTTTGAACTCTATTCATTTGTCGCGGAAGCCAGTGGTTATGGTCACGAACTCAGGACCGTCATGTCATGGGTTCAAGTCTTGGTGCCACTGAAGATTCATCGTACACCACCGGGACCGATGAACATTCAATCTGTCAAGGCTCAAAGTCTCCCACTGGCATGTTGTGGTAGTGTGGAGAGGAGTGCCAGCTTCATGACTGAAGTTCAAAATGACGAGGCTCATCGTCAATAGTCCTCGTGTTGCCTTATAATGCAACAATAATATAACTCAATCGAATTCTATTCAACTCAATTAAAAGATCATCCACTTTGAAATACTTTGTATCCCACCGTATCTCTCTCCGCTTCCCTTTTCTTACGTGTTCATCAACGTACGTACAAGTAGTTATAAACCAAGTCTTTCTCCCAATTATAAGATAAAAATTAAATCACTTCTTACTGCCATCTACTGTTTAACCACTTATTTTTGACGAAGTCATTTTTCTGATAAATAAAATTTTTTTACCGAGGACAATATTTATTTCCTTGTCACTCCAATAGCTTTAGTGATCCCGCGTCTTTCGCCTTTTCTCGAAAAACTGAAAACAATTATTAATTTATCGCCAAATACTTTAGAAAAAAAAATGCGTTGTTGGTATAGCTTTAATGGGTTAATTAAAGCTATTCACTCGTGTATTTCATGACATAATATTTGTTCATTATTTTTGCCAAAGAACTTATGTTTCTAATAAGAGTTATAAAATCAGCGATTAATGCATATCAATTCAAAGACTCAACTAAGTTAGTTTCTTTGATTAAAAGAATGATTTTTTTTGGCTGTGGCATGTAACGTAATTCGTACAAAAAACAATAATAATACATAATGTAACCGAGTAGTCATGGTCAGCGTTGTCGAGTCGCGGGTTCAAGTTCTGGTGCCACTGAAAACCTGTCGTACAAAGGGATGATGCACGTGAAATCTGTATTTGTCGAGGTTGAAAGTCCTCCCGCGTTGGCGTGGAAGTTTGGACAGTGAGGTGACAGCCCTCATCACTTAACTGAGGTTCAGAAATACGAGGTCTGTTTCCAACAGCTCTCGTGTTGCTTCTTAAGAGGAGTTGGAAACCTCTCTCTCTCTCTCTCTATACTGACAATGTTAAATTGGCTGCTTTCGATGTACCTTTTCTCAAAATCTCTTATATCTACATGCTTGGAATTTTTCATGCAATTAAAGTATACCTCTCTCATTATGCTGAAATGAGCTTCTAGCTAATTTTGAAATTTTTAATAAATTATAAAATATTTTAACAAACATTGCGAAATTTGACCCATTTTTCACTTCAAAAATTTGTAAAAAATAAATTTTTCAGTTTTTTACAAAAAGCTCATTTTAGTATATATTAGACATCATTATAAATATTTCAAACAAAATTTATACACCTGTGAACAGTAGTTTCTTAGAAAAGGTGCATCGCACATTAAAATTTGCATTTTGAGATAAATTGATTTTAATGTATACAGTGAGAATTCTAATAGGCTAGGAAATAAAAAAATAAAAGATACTTGTTTTGGCTTATATCAGAGACACTTTTAAGCAAAAACGAAGTACTTTGTTTACATTTTTCGCCATTAATATGGGCGTGGCCCAGATTCAACGATTATTTAAAAATAGTTTTCAATGGTTTCTAAATACCCTAGAGGTTAAAGTAAGGCATTTTTAGAAAGGTTAAAATCTATACAATTTGAAAATGTAAAAATCTCAAATTGTCAAAAAAATAAGATTTTAGCTTTCCAACACCTCTTAATGCTACGTTAGCAAACAATCAACCATTACAGAGATAACCGTAGCTACGAGAAGAAATGAGAGGAGGAAGTGATTTAATGTTGGATTAATTATTAACGTCCAAATTGAATCTTTACGAGAGCCATCTAAAGAGAATCAGTTTATTCAGAAATGTAAGGAGGAATGTTATAATAAAAATAAAATTAAATTAATGCATAATGTTGAATAAAAAAAATTCATTCACAGCATTCTATTCACTGAAACGTTTTGTTCTTAAGCATGTAGTGGCTGTAGTAATTATGATAACGAATACCTGTCAGCGGGAACGAGTCCTGGAGCCACTGAAGACCCGCTTTGTAGAGGGGGCTGATGCACATGAAATCTGACAAGGCTCAAAGTCTTCCTTTTCGTATAGAGTGGTAGTTTGTAGAGGAGACCCTCGTCAGTTGTGCCCGAGATTCAAAATTACGAGGACCATCGTCACTAGCTCTTGTGTGGTTTTTTCTTGTGACGTTAATAAACAGACTTTTCACTCACACCTGTCATAACCTACTAAACACAGAAGGTGTTCTACTGTTTATCTGCTCATCACGTTCTCCGTGCATGTCACTCGTTGAAAACATCTGGCCATGGGTTGCTGAGAGATTGAACCACCACCAGTCTTGAGCCATTTCGATTAATAGCTTGAAGCAGCATGGAATAACTTGCCTGTATCTGTCTTTCAAGCACAGTTGGATTCGATGCCTGAAGGGTAAAGTGGTTTTAGCATCTGGAGGTGCCAGTTGTGAGTATTTATTTTGGACCTGGTACACCACCAAACTGCCAATAAATTTAATCATATTTTCTTCCTGCAATATATGTATGCTGTTTATATATAGTGGTGAGGGAAAAAATCCCAACACTAAGAAAGACTTGTGTTAGGTAAACGAAATTTGTTAGGCCTGTTTACATCTGAAAGATAACATCGATTCAAAATTCGAGCATAAGTGTGGTGCTAGTGACGCCTCTCAGAACTTACAAATCAGGGTTGATTTAAATGCGTGCTGTTAATTTTATGAGCGTTATTTGTCAGTGAAATTTGTGTGACGTATTGAGCTATAATGTTAGCAAAGAATGTTTTTAAGAAGACGAAGAAGCTATTATCAACACACAGCTTACCTAGTTTTCACGAGGTCGTGTAATAGGGCTACGAGAAAATGGATTTTCTTTCCAAGATATTACAGAAAGACTTGACCGGAATGTATCTATCCCCTGTACATAATTTTTAGAAGCAGTGGTCAAGAAATGGTACTGCCTCAAGAAGACCGGGTTCCGGGTGGCCATGGGGCACTGCTGAGAGGGAAAACAGCCGTACACAGCCTGTGGCACAACGTTCTGAGTCTGCGGCAGAAATTCGATCTGCAGTTGGTACCGCAGTAACACAATGAACTGTTAGAAATCGGTTATTTCAAGGACAGTTCCGATCCAGGTGCCCTGTAGCGTGTATTCCTTTAGCTTCAAGCTATTGACGTTTGCGATGCCAGTGATGTCAAACCAGAGCTCATTGGGGGACGGAATAGAGATGTGTTGTGTTTTCTGCTGTGTTGGTCAGAAGGAGGCCAGGAGAACGCCTGCATCCAAACTCTGCGGCCTAGACACACTGTACATGTCTAGGATTTAAGTTACGGTTTGAGGAGAAATTTCCTGTGACAACTGGAGTGCTCTCGTGGTTATCCCAAACACACTGACTACAAATTTGTACTTTAGTCTGATAATTTAACCTATAGTGGTGCTGTTCATGAAGAGCATGCAAAGGGGAGTTTTCCAACAGTATAACGCTCCCCCTCACACCATTGTTGTAACGCAACGTACTCTACAGAGTGTTGACATGTTACCTTTGTGATACCCCCGGCCCGGGGTATCATCTCTTCATCCACGCGACCTAGATTTGTAGGAATAAATGATTGATCACCCAAATTCTCCATAATAAATCCAATTTATTATTGTCTAAATATATATTGATCAACGCAACACAAGCCTTACTAGAGATATAATCAGGAGTGTGATACTACCTAATTATAAATTATAAGTAAATAGCGCCTGGAATTCTAATCACTATCTTTATGAAAAGCTATCCTAAGAAAACTTATCCGCCTTAGATACCTTAACATACTTAAGTCCGTTCTATAATTACACTTCTATTATTAATATCTTACCAATATCTCACGGCGATCAGCATCTCAGCTTTCTGTCTTTCTTCTATTCTATTCTTCTACTATTCATCTACTATTATTCTTCCATTTTCCTACTATCAGACTTCTATTCTCCTACTAACCGACTTCGATTCTACTACTATCCGACTTCTATTCTACTAACACGCGAATACTAAAGCTTCAATATATATCTGTTAACTATATATATATATAATCTTCATATCGAGGTTTCTTCTTGAGAGGATTAGATTGAAATAATGCCATTCTGGCCCCAAAGATTTTCCAAGAAGATTAGTAAGAAAATCCGATAAAGCCCCGTCACACCTTGGCCTGCGAGGTCACCAGATCTGTCTCCAATTTAGAAGTATGGTATATCATTGGACGACAACTCCAACACCATCTACAGCCAGCACTGACCGTCCCAGTGGTGACACAGCAAGTACAACAAAGATGGAACTCCCTACCACAAAGTGACATTTGTGGCACCTGTATGACACAATGCATACAGACTTGCATTCAAAATTCTGGAGGTTACACCAACTATTAATGTAACAGCATTTCCCATTTGAAATACATTTTCTTGAGCTTAAATCAACTTGTGATCTCGAAAATTTAATTAATTATATATGTTTAGACAATTGCATTGTCCACAAAAAAATTTCAATACTCTACAATAATTTTTTCTAGGTGTTGGAATTTTTTTTCCGTCAGTGTGCATTAACATCTTGTTATATTCTTTTTTCTTCGTGTTGCAATTGCATTGATCGGCAATCTTTTTAATTATTAATTACTGATATTTTTATATTAGACAACGCGGCAAAAAAATGGAATTCTAAATTAGATAAGAAAAATTGTTAGCGTTGCTATTCTCGATTATTCAAAAGATTCTTATTGTATGACAGTAGAGATCAACAGAGAAGAGTATAGGGGCATTAAATTTCTTTGAGTGCACTGAGAGAGTGAATACAATATCATTAAATTAATACATTTTCGCGCACATTTTTCTTAATCATTTGGTTTTTTAATGTGATTTCCTGTGCAAAATTACATTCAGTTACAATGTTCATAATATATTCACAGCTGACTTTTTTTTTCTTTTTTACTTTTTTTTTAAATTACTGTTTTGGCTTGGCATCAGAAAGAAAATTTCTTTCTCTTTAATTTGATGACAAGAACATAACAAAAAGACTTAGTGATAACTCTATTTTTTTATTTATTAGATTGTTCGGAAAGTAATTTCGTTCTTTTTTTCTTTGTGAAAATGAAAAACAATTTTCATATAGTGAATAAATATTTTATTAAATTATATATTGTCCATTTTGGTCTCTATTACATTTTTCAATCTTTCTGGAAGTAGCCTGATTCCACGCTCATATTTTTTTCTTTGCAGGCAAAAAAACTGAACCAGGTGATTTTTGACTTCCTCATTTGAAGTATTGGTTTTACCGTCTAAAACATTTTATAGAGAATAGAACAAATAATAATCAAATGGGCCAGATCTGGAGAATATGGTGGTGGATGTGGAAGTATATTCTATTCATACTGTAAAAGAGAGAGAGAGAGAGCTTTTGGCGAGTTAAGGAAACTTCTATGAGGTCTCGTAGTTTCTTGGTGGAACAGTAACTATTTATGGTGATTAATTCTAGCCTTTTTTGTTTAAGTGAATCCTCTTCAGTTTGTCCAGCTTATGACAGTACAGAATTAATATTGTGTTTCCAGTAGAAGCTCAAAAGAAAACGATTCCTTTGAAATCCCACAAAATAGATAGCATCACCATTTTTTTTTTTTTTCATTTTTTTTCCTATTAATTTTGACTTTCAAAATGCTTTGAGTCGGTTCAATTTTTTATTCTAGGATTTCCTGCGTTTAACATTGCAGTAAACAATCCATTTCTCGTCCCCAGTGATGATGAGATTCAGAAATGCATCATTTTCTTGACGTTTGAGAAGCAAATCACAAACATTAACGTAACGGTACAAATTTCTTTCCGTGAGAACATGAGAAACCCAACCAAAACAGAGTAGAATCAATTAGACTTTTTCACAAGCAAGCCTTTCTAAATCAGCTCTCAAAACATGTAACGACTATGCGGCTTAAGTGTGACGTTGGATGTGAAAAATACAATTAAGTCCTCCATCGGGAAAAAACGAAATTACTTTCCAAACAACCAATAGCTTTTGAAAACGCGCGTTTTAATCGAATTAAATTAAAAAGGATCTTTAAATGCGACTGTTTACTCTACAATAATATGTAACCTATTTATTAAATATAGAAGATATGTTTTTGCCTTATTTACACAACTACTCATCCGTGGGAAATGATTAAACCTTATACACGTATGTAATAAGTTTCAAGTTTTAACAAGTGAAATATTTTCATAATCCTTATCAAATTTAATCGTAAACCGGTCCAATAAAATGCAAACTATATAATATAATTAAAAAAAAACTTTTATTTAGTCATTAACTGTGAATGATTGTACATAAACCCCATGCTTCTTTTGTCCCCTATATATCATTTTGCTACCATTGTTGTTTTATATCCGCTTGCTTTTAAAGAAACTCTTATGTTTTTGGAACATCATCTGCAAACATAAACAATGCTGTTTGTAACGCACTGTTTTCGCTTGTCCTTCTTTACCAACACTCATTCAACATAAAATTGAAGAAATGCAATACATAAAAATAAAAGCAATACAATTTGGAATGTTGGAATAAAAGAAACACATTTTCTTTTCCAAGTAATCCGGACTGAAATATAAAGATATAAAATATTGGCAACTTTTTGTTGGATCTCTTCGTGCTGGGAAATACATTCTTAGGGTGAACTAATGGTTATTTTTCCTTTCTGTTTGTGTGTAGTGAATTGACAGGTGATAAGCTTTGCCATTGCTTACAATATTTTTTTTTTCATTCATGCGCCTATGGCTCTTGCTCGACATCTTTTTCGTCTGTAGAGTTTTGGGAAAATTTACTTCAAAATGTCATTCTAATGCAGAATTTTTGACACATAAGAAACGGGAAAAACATCCCAGCTTTTTTAATCTTCTTTAATCCGGCTTCTTGTATCTGGTAGATATATTGTTCATTTTTGGTTCCTTCAAATCGATCTTATCGTAACAAAATCTCGTTGATATTTAACTAAGAACATCTTTATGTCAAAACATCATTGAAATATTTTTTCCTGTAATGGGACTGCGTATTGGTATTTCTATCTTTGCCGACCCCAGGAGCTGGTATCACTTTTTACGGGGCACCATTTAGGCGATACCAATTACCGCAAGTAATTTTGACACCCAGTTTCTTCCCCAGAGGGAGGCACCTGAGTTCTGCCGATGGGAAATTTGTACTTAAAAATTTAATTTTGTCGAGAGCATCCAAGCCAAACGGAAACTCAAGGAATCTTTTTCATGCCGTATAATCATACGACACGGCCGCTGTCGATTATCTGCATCAGGAAAATTCACCGACTTGGGCCGGGGTCGTACCCGCAACCTTGGATACAGAGGGCCAGTGACAAACCAACTACGCCCCCTAGCCGGCATCATTGAAATATGCATTTATTCAATATATAAAGATTTTACAAAAAGTTAAGAAACTTGCACATTCTGCATATGTTAACTGGTGTTTAAAATTAAAAGTTTTCCCTTTTGGTTCCTTCTCTCCAAAAGTATAGATTCTAATAAAACTTGACATGTACATATGTTAATAATACAAAAAATAATAATAATAACATACAACAATTGACAGTACACGCCCATGATCATGTGTACAACTCATAAGTTCAGTGAAGTCTAAGAGATCCTGATCCCAGGAAGGTCTGCAAATATTGAAAGACATCACGGATTTCTGATTCCCTGTGGATAAAGGTTCGATAAGAATTAATTATTAGGCTAAGAATTTAAACTCACCAATGAATATAACGGCCTTCCACTGTTCCTCGTTTCGATGTGTGTTCTCTGCACCCTGCTGAACAAGTTTTTATATGCTTAGAGGGCATAAGAAAGTCTTCTTGTATATGAAATTTTCGCGTCTAACTTCAGAAAACAGTAAACCTTGAATCTTGAATTCATGAGATCCGTGTTAAGTTCACAAGAAAACGGAGAAATTTTCTCTCTTCTGTTAAACCTCAATGCAATGAACAAATAATGATCTTTATTGACTGTGACCTGGCTCTGATACGATCTTGCCCAAGCCTTCTTTGTGTGGATTCGGCCTCATTAAACTATCGTCATAAGTTGCATATAACAGGCGTTACATTAAAGTATCAAACAATCTGCCCTGACTTCTTTCCTTGAAGTTTCACGACTCCTCATCCCCTCAGGGGGCTCACCTTCTTTAGGTGAGTACGGGTTTCACGCTCCCGAGGTGCCCTAGTGATCTTTTCTCTTCCTAAGGGGTTTACTGTCTTTGGTAAACATGGGCTTCACGAACCCAGGGTACCCTAGTGATCTTTCTCTATTTTCGGCCCTTCTTCTTGCCATTCAAATTTCCCTTTTCTTCCTTTCCCGTCTAGACCACAGAACAATCTTACAAAAATGAACTTAGTTCAAATTTGTTTTTCTATAGAAAAACTTTCTTTTTATTATTAACATATTATGATTTAGATTTTCTATTGCGTTAATTTAGTTTCTTTTTCGTAT
Source organism: Trichonephila inaurata madagascariensis (assembly GCA_019973955.1). Lineage (NCBI taxonomy): Eukaryota > Metazoa > Arthropoda > Arachnida > Araneae > Nephilidae > Trichonephila > Trichonephila inaurata. The sequence continues at coordinate 1,564,542 of BMAV01013356.1, forward strand.
ATTTCTTTAAATACTTTGAATATGTTTCTTTATTTGTTTTCAACTACGACGTTGGTTTTTCCGACCCGCATGTTTGCCGTGTGCGGCGACCCGTAGGAGGAAAATGGTGTTCTGGGACCCTTTTGCGTTCCCTTTGTCACGCTTCTCCCGTGGGGAGGAGATTGATACCCTAGGGATACCCTCTTCCCTTTGGCCCACGCTTCACTGAGACGGGTGGCAGGGTAGCCCCCCTTCCTGTCAATCGGCTGGATATCTCTTCGGATCCCGAAGGGGGCACTGCCTTAGGGTTAGTGCTGCAGATAAGGGGTGCCCGGGTTTACCCGTTGGATCCCTCACCCTGGACTGTATCACTATCTTCTGGGTGTACCCCAGGAAAGCGCCGTGCCTGGTGTTTGGCCAGTTGACCGGCACACTGCCTCCCTTGTTGGACTCCGGGGTTTTGGGTGGGGCACGCCAGGATGAAGTGGTATACGCGTTCATATGGATCAATGCTGCTGTGCCCGGGTAAGGCCTCGTATTCCCCAATCTTAACATTGATACATTTTCCAACATACCAGATTTTTAATTATTTCTTTACCTAACAAGGGAAATGTCAAAAATTCGCCATTTGCTATCCATAAAGCCTAACCCGGAATAGGTGGTGAACCGAAATCGGTTAAACGATTGCGCTCCGGGGATCTACTTATTGAAACGAATTCCGCTGTCCAAACAAAATCTTTTCTTCTCGCTAAAACCTTTTTAAACTCGTCATTAAATGTAACTCCGCACAAATCTCTAAACTCTTGCCGAGGTGTTATTTCAGAACCTGACTTGATAGGCACTCCTGAATTAGAAATACTTGAAGGCTTCTCTGATCAGGGTGTTACTCAAGTCAGGAGAATCACAATAAAAAAAGACTCTACAATTATTCCCACAAAGCATTTAATTTTAACATTTAATAGCCCAAAACTCCCAAAAACACAATAAAGCTGGATATCTGAATTGTAAAATCCGTCCCTATATACCGAACCCTCTGCGCTGTTTTAAGTGCCAGAGGTTCAGTCCTCAACTTCCTGCCGCGGTAAATTAAACATGCTTTTAGATGTGCAACCGTTGGACATCCTTCCACGGTTTTAACTCTGAACCCAAATTATCAATTGTCGAATCCCATTCATCAGATTCAAAATTATGCCCAAAATGGAAGTTAGAAAAACAAATTCAGGAAATTAAAACAAATAAAAATATTTCTTACCCAGAAGCACGCAAATTAATAGTGCCTCAACTATCCCAAACATATGCTCAAGTTACAAAACCTACAGCAATAACCACACACACATGTACACAAACTGATCCAAATATTACAAACATAATCTGCCCACCTTTTTAAATTCGAAACCCGTATCTTCTGCAAATACTATACCAAGTTCCCCCTTGTATCTACAGTTTCTACGTCATCTTCATCCCCTCAAGCACATCTAATTCCTTCACATCTGCAATACTACCAACAACTCAAAGCGAGTCTTTGTTACCAATACCATTACTACTACTACTACTTCCCCCAAGCAATAGCCTAAATACTTCCCTTCATCGTTATACTGAAAATACCCCCAGTTCTTACAACTTCTAAAAGTTTCCACTCTATCAACTGATGTTCAATCATCAGTTTCCATATCAGAGTCTACAGCTACTACATCCAATAAGAAAAATTTCAACACATCCCAACGAAATTCAAGAAATAGAAGAAAACGCCCAAAATACAAAAACCAGAAATAGAAATAAAAAAGACTCCACATAAACCCAGAAAGCAGCACCTCAAGAATATACTACTGATGACGAAGACATGCTTGTATATGACTGGAGGAAAAAACTTGAGCCAGATCCTTTGGATAAATTCAAGATGTCAAAAAAAGTTTTAAACAAACCTCCACATATATACGCGCGTTAACCAAACCGATTTAGGACAAGTAAAAGCTAAATTTTTTTTTTTAAAATGTATTGCCTGACTTTGTTTTAAACTAACATGTTCCCTTCTTATTTTCAATTGTTTTATTTTAATATATGGTCTGACTTGGTGGGGCAATTCCCCACCCAAAATTTTCTCTTTATTTATTTAAAACGGTTTTTAAAGTGATTGGAATTTTTAACTTTTTAAAACTGTATTATCCCTTATATTTAAATATTTTTATAAAATATTTTAAATTTCTTTATAACAAATGTTTGGGCAGCATAGCCAAAATTGGGTCTTGCGCCATAAAACCCTACTCTCACTCACTCACTCACTCACTCACGACTCCTCATTCCATTATTCAAACGTTTATGATGACTCATTTTAACTTATTACTTTTGAATTTCACTGATTGTTACAAAATACTTCAGGAGAGTTGTCCAAGGAGTCAAACAAATGATGCGCGAAAATACGCATGTGTGCTTACAAAATACTTTCCTTGAATACATAGCACACATAAATATCTACATTTACGTAACCGATGCTAAACTATTATATATTTATTTTGAATCATTAATTTTATCTTTCTTACATTCTTCTCAAGAAATTCGAATAAATGCGCAAATTCTCTTAATTTTGAATACCAATGTAAGAGATCCATTAAACCTTTTCTACCATTGTAACCGGCTTCGAACGAGGTTCCCTCTTAAAACTAACTTGGGAGCTTTTCCTCTATGGCTATTGATGAGTATATAAATGGATATGAATCAGGGGGTTAGCTACCGCCGTATCAGTGATACGGGGCCCCCAAGCTCTATAGGGGTCCCAACATGTGTAAGTAAAAAATCGGTGTATGTTAAGAGGCCCAAAAAGGCTGCTCAATGAGTTTTTGATACAGGGCCCCCTCAAGACTAGCTTCAACAGTGATATAAATAGTAATTATACATCAGATTATATCGACAACCTCATATTTAGAGCTTCGATCGATTATTGTCAGAAAAAAAATTTTTTTAATTATTTATTCGAGGTTCTGTGAAAGTTTAGGAAAATTGTAGCAGAGGCCTGCATTAAATTCTATACTAGTATCAGATAAAGATAAAGCCTTTTATTCTGTATAAAGTGCATAAAAAGTTATGTTATACTCAGAGCTTAAGCTATTTGATAAGTAAATATCTGGGTGATATATTTGTGTCTGTGTGATTTAAGGAATGGCTTCTACACATCAAAATAAGGATAAAAGATAAAGCACAATGTGTTGAGTTTAATGCAAAATAACTTATATCACGTCGTTGAATTTTAAAATAACTTGTGAGCGTGTGGAGACAACTGAAGAGAAGAATATATATTCATTTATATAACCAGAATATGTTACTAAAGGAATTCGGTGAAATGTGAATGAGAATAAAAGTTAAAACTATACAAAAATTTTTAAAAAGAACTGGTAGTGTAATAAATGATCCAAAATTTAAAACCCCCCAAAACGGGGAACTTATGTGTTTTCCAGGAAACCAAAGTCAGGGTCCAAACCCGGGGCTTTGTAGCAAAGTCCAGCGGTCCCCTCCACAAAACACCCCTATTAAAAGGGCATGCATAAATTTTGAAAGGGTCGACCCCCCCCCCTCGTTTGGGTTTGGGGGGGTCTTGAGATGGGATGGAAACACTAATATCGTCTTCACCTCTTGACTGTAGTTAAAAATTACGTGGTCCATCACCTATAGCCATCATATTGCTTCAGAATGCGACGTAAATTAAAATCAAATCCAAAAATTATTCAAAGAATTCTTCCGTGGACTGGTTACAAATCTCGAGTATCCACACAGAAGAAAACCGTATATCAACAAAACTAATTGAAAGAAAAGGTTTGTTTTTGCTAGAGAGTATTTGAATAAAGATATTGCATTCATTTTTATTAAATATATGGCAATAAATTCAACATAATTAGTCGCAATGGAATAAATTCATTTGGAAGACAACCGAAAATTGAGCAATGAAAAAAGATGTTCAAGTTACGGGAATACAGGGGAGAAAAAATGAAAAAATTATGGAATGGAGTTGCATGTAGGCGAAGTCAGAAAATATGGGCAAATTATGGCACAGGAAATTATGTTCAAAATAAAAAATACTTTCTCTCTCTTTTTAAGTCCCTCAACAGACTTCATCTTTTAAAAATTTTTGGGACTTTTTAAAACGGATCTATTGCCCTTTCCCCATTTTTCTCAATTGTGTCCACAACCTTTCAACCAGCTGAATCTTTAAAATGAAATCCTATCGAACATATTTGGAAAAAAAATTAAAAAATAAAGAAAAACGATATATACTGAATGGATAATTTAAAAATTCAAAAAATAGGACAAAATTTTTTTTGCCCAAACAATGAAAACTTATAATTGTTAACTGTTGTCTTTATAAACTTTTATTGTCGCTTTTTTTTTAAAAAAAAAAAAAGATTTAATATGCTATACAGGATGATTCAAACGTATTGTTTCAAAGTGGGGGTAGGTAATACGTGAAACTGTTTTCCAAAAATTTCCACAAATGTACGCATGGGATGAGGAAAGCTTGGGGTACTCAAGTAAAGTACAGCTCAGCAGACCACTCCCGCTGTATTAGTGAACGAGCTGACTTATTAGTAATGAGATGAATCGTTTTCGCCAGGCTGCGTATGATCTCGCAATGGGACAGATGGCGAAAAAGGGACCGGCTGTCAAGTTTACAAAACCATACCCCCAAAAAAGAATCCGTATATAAATGGCCCCGTGCCATGCCCCGTGGGAAAATGATTCACTGAGCGCAACATCGATCCGGCGCGAGCTGACGTTATCTGTCAACGTCGAAGAATAAGTCCTACAGTTCATCCACTCAGGCTACCGGTTTTATCATCCTTGGATTTCTTACTTGGCCATAAAGATCATGTGTTCGAGACCCCGTCGACAGTGAAATAGGCCTTGTTAAATGAATAGTGACTGCAGCGGGCATTGTTCGTGATATGCCAGGCGTTTTTGAAAACATCCGATGATCAATGCAACACACTGTGAATCCTGTGTTCGTGTAAATGGTCGCAATTTTGGGCCCCTACTGTGAATCTGTACTTTACCTAGTTGGAATAAAAAAATTCATATTTGTTCCAACTTTGCTCTACTGTTTCCTTGTGTTCACTTTACTTGTCCATTTTGTTCATGTAGATGACGGTTAAGGACACATTTTCCTATGTGAAATCAGTTTCCTGAGGTATATTCTACCTCCTCACGAAATTTGAACGATAAGTTTTGAATCACCCTGTATGTGTAAAGATTTTCAAATGTATAGTTTTTACATGTTGCCTGTTGTACTTCGTATATTATTTACCAAATGCTTGTGTGCATTCCCATTACTATTACATTAACTATTTCCTTTTTTAATGGAATTATAATAGAATTACTTCGTTTATTACTGAGTAAAATGATTTATCTGAGCTTTGGAGTAAAAAGATAGCTATGGAAATATTTAGGCTATTTTTTCCAAAGCTACTCGTGCATTCCTATCACATCGTTGATACATATCTAAGAAAACAAATATCTCCGTTGGGAAATCCAGAATACAACCGATTATTTTTCGGAAGAATACTGCACAAACTTTTAGGGAATCGAGATAGTGTGGATTGATTTTCTAAATTAAATTAAGTGAAAACTTTAAAACAAATTATTTGGGGTATGTATCACATTATTCTGAATAAAAGTTGAGTGACAGGGGCATCATCAGAGGTAGCTTCTTAACTACGGTTTGAAGGTTTTTCAAACCCGGTTTTGAAAAATCGGTTTTTAAAGTATGTTTGTGTCACATTTGAAAATCAGTTTTTAAATTAAGAAAACAGGTTTAAGGAATTCATATTATTATATAGACTTGTCAACTCTCTTTTGCTGTATTTACAAAATCCACAAAACATTTCTAGTTCAGCGAAGAAATCTAGTGTACTTTCTTTAGCTTCAAAAACCGAAATTATTAAGTTATCTAAATAACTATTGTCTAGAATATTTCCAAATTCTTATGTAGAAACCGATTCTGATGAATAACAAATTGAAGAAAGTACTCGCCAGTGTAATGCTTTTTTAAAAGTCGTGGAAAAATATATTCAAAAGTTTCTTGAAGACCCTGAAATACTTACAAATCCAAAGACATTGAAATCTGAATGTTCATTATTTGAGGTAACGACTAAAAGAATAAAAATACTTAGATTTTTCATTTGATGCCTTGAAAACTATAAAACCAAGCTCAGTTGCAAGTGAACGAGTACTTTCAATTTCAAGCAATATTGTGTCCTAAATAAGAACAAGTCACGTTCAGTGGATATTTTGTTTTTTAAATCTTATTTTCTTAAGAGAAATTATATGTATTAAATTAGTGAAAATAATATAAATATTATACTTGATACTTTTGTTCAAGTTTTCGTATGTTATTTTGTGTTAAGTAATGTGTATACGTAATCCTTAATTTTTTTTATATATTTTGACTTTGATATTGATTTCATTTATATATATATATATAAATTAAATAAAATAATTTTACCTTTTCTATTTTTTTTTTTTTTTGACAAAAATTCGAAAACCGGTTTTTCAAAGAGTCAGTTTTTAAATAAACCCTAATCTTATCCTTCAAATTTCCTCTCCGCGATGTTCCGGTTTATTTGATATATCATTACACTAAAAGTTACAAGAGAGCTTTTTTTGTCGATGAACTTCAGGGTCATGGTTGTGAACTCATGGCCGGCATGTCATGAGTTCAAGCCCTAGTGCCACTGAAGTCCCACAGTGTAGAGGAGCTGATGAACATTAAATCTGTCAAGGATCAAAGTTACCCCACTGTTGTGCTGTAGAAGTTCGGTTTGAAGGGGGTACCATCTCAAGTGTCGTTTTGGTTACTTTAACATGTTTCAACATTGTTTGAGGTTCGCCGCCAATATATAGCCCTTGTGTTGTTTTATGGTGCAACGTAATTAAACTCACATACCTGACGGACTTCATAAAGCCCATTCATGGTCAGGTAACAACAACGCTCTAGTTTATACACCAATATATTCTATTTAACATGCCGCGTAAGTACTTTGAGATATATACAGATCCATATAATATGTTCCAATCCTCATTATTCAGAATGTTGGATCTTTAACAGAATGAGAACTGTAATTCTCGGCTTAACCATCTCCTTCCACGAATCTCATATGGCCGCGGTAGCCGAGTGGTATAGGTATCGGACCATGGCTTGCCTTGTCACGAGTTCGAGCCCAGTACCACTGAAGACCCGCCGTGTAGGGCAGCGATGAACGTTAAATCTGTCGAGAGCTGAAACGCGTCACTCCGTTGGTGTGTTAGCTGGTAGTTGGGAGGGTGCCAGCTCAGGTGTCGTCCACGTCGCTTGACCATGGTTCAAAATTACGTGGTCCGTCGCCAAAAGCCCTCGTGTAGCTGAAAAGTGCGACGTTAATATTCAATCAATCAATCAATCAATCCACGAATCTCATGGCAATGACCAGTCGACTACCGTGGTCGTACAAGAAATAGAGATATTATATATAATATAATAAGTAGCATAGTTCAGTTGTATATCTCGGGGTGAATTTGGATGAAATCGAAACTTAATCCCATCACACATTGGGCAAGTAACGTATGTATCAGGAGCTACCTTCATCCTTATACATAATGAAAAATAAAACGAGTAATTAGAATTTCTCAGATTTGTGATCTCTTAGTTTAAAATTTCATTTTTGGTATTCTAAAGAAGAGATATTTCAAAGAATTATAACATTCATACAGCAATTAATACAAACTTTTCGATTAATTCTTGTATAATATATAAATCCTTTAATAAATTTTTCTACTTTCTATCCACACAATGCTTAAACTGTGTGTTCAAGTATATTCAACTAAAAAGAACTCTTGAATTTGAAGATATATTTTCCTAAAATTGAAAAACTTGGTTCATTAATCAAATTACAACGCTTAAAAACAAAAACAAAAAACAAATACATAGATTAATAAATCAATGGCTCATAATGTTAATTCTAATTTTATAGAGAGGATGTGAAAGATTACGTTCACACAGAATACTGTTTTAATTATGTTTATATAATTAAAATTCAGGATTGAACTATAATGTTTTGAAAAGTATAAGAACACTTGATTAATTTATTAAGTTCTGTCTACCATAATGAGCCATATGTATAGAACGCCGAAATATATACAAATTTTCATAGTTTTTTATTATTTTTGATGCAAATTTAGTTTGCAAATTCTGTCTCTTTTAACGAGTATTTTGTATTTTAAAGGAAGAGCATTTTATAGTGATATTTTTAAAATGAATCTCATTATAACTAATTACTAAGAGCTCTCAATATCTTTAAGAAGTTGTGTTCTAATTAGACGGAATTCAATGCTCTCTATAAAACTAATCTTACTCTTTTTTACTTTTGTTCGATTGAAAAATGGTTACCAACTAAGGGGAAAATGTGGTTTTCAAAAGAAGCCTTCCCAAAAAAAATATTGTGTTTATGTATTCAGGTATTTACTAGAAATTACAATAGATGGCAGCATGATATTAAAATATAAACACCTTATAGTTTAAAGCTTTCAACATATAAATGACATCAAAAGAAGAAATAGAGTGATAAAAAAAGAGTCAAAGAGAGAGATTACAATTTTCTTTTCTTTTTTCTCCATTACGCTTGTATCAAAATTTCTAAGCGTCTCACAACAAATATAAGAAACTTATAAGCTTAAGAATACAAACAATTAATTTTAAAATACGTTTATAAGTAACATTTAAAAAAGACTTCTTTACTCAAGGAAATGTTCCTCTAAAAATCAGATCAAAGCAAACAGGTAAAAACTAAAACATACAAGAACTAAGTTGCTGAAAAATGTTTAATTTCTTCCTTAAGATTTCGCAAATACTTTTTTTCTCGTTTTTAATAACGATCTTCGTATCTCTTATCTAAACAGCAAAAGCCCATAACTGTCAGAAACATGAATAAAAAATCGATCGGAAGAAATGAGCCCCCGAAATCTCCAAAGCGGAAATCTCCCGCTGTTTGGTTTGAGAAGAGAAAACTAAGAACAGAATACAAAGTGGGTCCTCCCCTTCTGGATGAAAGGATAAAATTCTAAAGAGCTATGTGGAGGGGAAATCGAATATAGATAGAAAAAAAGTGTCGCGTCTTCTCACCCTTACATCGCTGACGGCACCAAGAGACAATATAGAATCCCTCGAAAAAAAGTATAAGCCTACTTTAGAGATGCTTAGCTAAACATTAAATAGCAAAATCTGTTTTCTTTTCCAGTTTTTTTTTTTTTTTTTTCACCTTTAATGAAAGCAATTCTTAGAAACGCGTTGAAGCTGTTTCCAGAATGTGTGAGTTTTTAATAAATTAGTTGAGTGTGTCAAATTTTAAAAAATGCGTTGTAAATGCTTTAGAAAAGTTTAAATCTTTTCCGCTTATTAAATTTGTATTAATATTTCCATCAAAAATAAATGTTCGTAATAGTATGATTTTACTGAAAAATTCAGTTAATTACGTATAAGTTTTGTTTAATTCTAGTTATAAATAATGCTGAAATGTGCATTCGACAACAACGTTAGTCATTCGTGAAAACCACATTAAACTTAGTTAGATTTATAAATCATTAGTTTTTCTTTAGCTTAACAACATAACGAAGACAAATGTGTGTGTCCTACTTTCTGAATGCTTAAAACAAAAAAGAAAAATGTAATGAGTATTTTTATTTAGGGTATTTTTTTGGCTAATTCCATTAAGAGATGAAAAAAATTCTTAAATTATTTTGTTTAAGGATTCATTCAAGCTGAGAGAAAACTAACTTTGTGTGTGCTTCAATGCGTCGATGCTTATTATTTTTGAATCGATATTCGTATTATAACTGTTTAAGAATTCGGAAGATTTAATCCCGTATTTTATATATATATATACATAAGATTAAGAGATAATCTCTATGACCTCATGGAGTGCTGTTTTTTTCAAGTCATGTCTTTGAGGACCCACCGTGTAGATGGGATGATGTACGTTAAATCTGTCAAGGCTCAAAAACTTCACGTTGACGGAGTGTGGAAGTTCGGGACTTAGCTCAAGTGTTGTCTTCGTCACTTGACCAAGATTTTGCATACACAATAGCCTTAGTATAAGTTAAAAGTATGACGTTAATGAAAGAAATCAAATCACTGTGTGTGGATTGCATGCACAAAGATAGACTAAAGCCTCTTGTTATTTGAAGAGATTTTTTTTCTCAATATGGTATAGTAAAACCATTGAAAGTTACAACATATTAACAATGCAAGATCTTATTGCCGTCTCTGTCTCTCTCTGTATGTATCTTTCCCTGTCTCCATCTCTTTATTTCTCTTTATCAGTGTCTTTCTCTTTAATTTCTCTCTTTCTCAATCTCCTTCCACTTCTCTCTTTCTATCTCTCTCGTCCTATGAGCAAAAATACATTAATTGTAACCATCCACACTCAGACGCTGTTTTAATTTATTTTAAATCTCTTTATCATCCTATTTTTACTCAAGAATACTCTCTTTCTCTCTCATTTGTTTTCCCTGCAGAAGATATGACCGAAATAAGTTTTAATAAACTTCAACACAGCAGGTGTTGGTATATAGATATTTTGTCAAAGTTTATAAAACTCGTATTAACATAATTTTCCTTTATAAACCATAAATTACACTACAGTAGTGGTAAAACGTCGAACACACAATTTTTTTTTGCCAATTTTTCATGTCAAACTTTATTTATTTTTGTTATGAAATTATTGCACTATCTTAACTATTGTTATGGTTTCTAATATGTTTTTATACTTTGATTTCAAATCTGTTCATAAATTTATGTAAAAAGTAAATAGTTTTATAAATATTTTGAAAAAAACATGATAAGACAAGCACAAGTCAACTGTAATAGGGTTATTATTTTTTAAACCAATTAAATGCTCGTTTATTCCAACCAATTAGAAGAAATAGGGACGAAGAGGTTGAAAATAGAATGTGCAGAATGCTTCAGTCTATTAAAAGTATTCTATTGCAATTTGAAGTGCGTGTAGGGTGAGAGTAATATTTTGAAATTATGAATAAATTTTCCTTTCTGCGTTATAATGGAAGACACAAAATAAAAACTTTTGGAAGAAAAATGTTATTCTATGCATGAAATTGTTACTAAGTACCATGTGGTTTCTACTATTGTTAAAATGTTGGAAAAAAATATTCTGGAACACATATTCTATTGCGACAGGAAGCACGCGCGATCTGAACTATTCAAGAAAAAACAACTTTACGTGAAGACAGGATATTGCACACGATTTCATTTTAAATATATAATTTAATTCACCACAAATTTTGAAATAATGGATTTTCACATCCAATTTAAATTTGTGACCATGAATTGGGAGAGGGAGACTTCTGGAAATTGGATTACGAGGCTTCAAAGCTTGTCCAAAACTATATTGCTGACTGATTAGCCCGGGAAAGGGATCATTCATTATAGACAGTTAAGACTAGAAAAGGTAATATTTGGTGATGAAAGTCATGAGTTTCGCATTTCAGATGACAAAGCCGTCTCTCTATGTAGATGACACTTTTCATAAAATTCAGCTTTCAGTGTCTAGGAAAGCCCACAATAAAGGATCCAATGAAAGTGATGTCATGGGGCTGCATGTTTTCTCGTGATGTTGGAAGACTGAAGTCTGGGCAGAACATCATGAAAAAGAACAGCGAAAATCAAAGAATATAGCAAAATAATTCAAAATAAACTGCTACCAACAGTGGGGGTCTTTTCTGGAGATCAGTCACGGATTTTCAGGAATAATTCTCCATATCAACTTGCAAATGTATGTAGTCTAAAATGGATAGTTAGAAAGGTACTGTAGCTAGAATGAACTGATCAGGGACAGTCTTTTGGATTACAATTCTGTAAAAGAACCAACGGAATGAGTGGTTATGATATTTTGAAGAACAAGCTTTCAAACTTGAGTTAATTGAAGCTTTCATGTTTTCTTAACCACGAGGTCATAAAGAGCTTCACCATGAGATTGGTACATCACATATAGAAAATATAGAGCTGCAATTAAAGAAACGAAGATGGCTCATAAAATATTGATCTCAAACATATAACAATCACGTAATTTTCAAAATGCATGCTGTTGTACCGGTTTGTAAGGTTTTGTGTTATTCTACTACATTTAATATGTTTTTTCTAAATTGTGTTATTCTGCACATACTACATATCGGGCTGCAGTAGCCCAGTGGTCAGTATCGGATGGCGGCAGGCACACACACACATGTCATGAGTTCGAGCTCCCAGTACCATAAGACCCGCACCGTGTGGGGAGCAGCGGCTTGCATTAAATCTGTGAGAGCTCAAACGTCATCTCATTGGTGCGGTGTGGTACTTAAGAGAAGGGGTGCAAGCTCGGGTATGTCCCCTCTTCAATTAACCATGTTTCCAAAATTACGAGGTTCGTCACCCAAAAGCCCTTGTGTAGCTGAACAGTGCGACGTTAATATTCATTCACTCACATACTACATATGCTTACAGTATTCAGGCAACTGTACAACAAAAATATTTGTCGTATTGAAAAACTAGTGAAACTTGAGAGCCAATTATAAAAAAAATACATTAGAATCAATAAAAATAGTTAAGATAATTTTGCAGTAATATCATAACGAAACATTTAGTCAAAAAACACATAAATTAAGCAAAAAAATTAGTGTGTTCAAGAACTTTTTCTACCACCGTACGTAACAAAAAGGTGAATTCCTGTTCCTGAATAATAATTGTTAGTTCTAATTTATTGTGCTCTAAAAAGTAAGTAACATGGCTAGCGTTCTTCATAAACTTTTAGAAACTACAGCAGCAATAATTTTCAGATCTACTTTTCTGTTACTAATAAATGCTAAATAAAGGTTTCATATACACTGGTATTAAATTATTATGACCACACCTTCAATACAATATTGGACCACCTTTTGTCTTTAATACTGCATGGATTCTTCTTGGCAAGAACTCTGTGAGCTTCTGGTAGGTGGTATAAGGAATTTAACCCTCCAAGCGGTCTGCACGTAAAATTCCGCCATTCCAGAGATGCTTTTTCTGCCTTCAAGCAAGATTCCCAAAAGCGGCCGAGCCGCATTCTTAAATATACGGCTCAACAGCTTTTGAGAACCCCACCTGAAAGCAAAAAAATATGTGTGGTGAACTTTTGAAGCATCTCCAGAATGGCACGACTTTAAGTGCAGACCGCTTGAGATAAGACTGTATCCGATAATTGCACTTTCCAATACCTTCAAATTGGATGGTACTAGGTCCAACTGCTAGATACCCCATTTGATCTCATTCCGTAGAGTCTCAATCGGATTAAGATCTGATGGCTGTGCACCGAATAACTAAGCAAGGTAAAAGTTTCTGTATGCTCTTTGAACCATCTGGGGACAATACCAGCTGTATAATAGGGGGCATTATACGGCTGAATGCCTCCATACTCTGGCAGGGTACTTTATTAATATTAAGGGATGCTCTTGAAAGAGGTGTGACAGCACTTAAATACCTTAAGGTATTCAGTCGTTCTTCACACAAAATCAAAGGACACACATGCAATGCCAAAAGACATCGGAACCATAATATTAACTTCACCAGCTGTAAAGTTACGGCAAGCAGATTGGGTCTATGATTTCGTTCAGTTTTCTCCATATTCGCATCCTGCCATCTGCATGGTGTAATTGAAAACGCGATTAATCGGACAACATGACCTTTTTCAGTTATCTATAGTCCAATCCCTGTGCTCCTTTGCGAACTGAAGACATTTGTTTTTGTTCAAGGTCATTAGTAGAGGCTTTCCAACTGGTCGTCCGTTACTATAGTCTATACGGTTTAATGTGCAGCGAACAGTTCGCTTAGAGACGTTAGCAGTTGCTCATTGATTAAGATTCTCCACAAATTGCTCTTCTGTTGGACTGGACCACTTTAATAACTTTCCTTCTTAAGCGAACTTTCCAGTAGCCGTGGGTACCACATGTCTAATGTTGAGACCAGTTTTCTGCTTTGGAATCCACTCTCTGAAAATATTAATAACTGCTGCTCTTGAGCACTTCACAAGTGCTTTAGTTTTCTGATTCTGGTTCCAACACGTTCAATCCTGCGCGTTCAAGCACATTTATATATAAGTAACGTTTTATCCTATTTCCTCCACAATAAACACAGTGCAGGTGAGATGTCTCACTATTCCACTACATTTTCTACTAATAGCTATCTCTATGGTGGCCACTACATGAAATTATAGCTGATCTCCGTATAAATATCAAGTGGTCATAATAATTTGGCCTCTCAGCGTATATATTACTCGTTACAGAAAATACTAGTTTTCTCTATAACAGAGATGATTTGGTCTTGGTATTCAACCGGAAACAGCGTAAATCCTGTACCCCGAAGCCATAAGCTTAGAATTAACTGTCTAACTAGATACACACTTTCCATGACATCGAAAGGCTACAAAGATATAGAAAACGAATTTTTCAATGTCTTAAGGCAGTTTATTAAAAAAAGAGATTGAGAGAGAGTCCTGTGTAAAATCGTATAAAATGAGTGAAGCCTACAGAGCATATTTTAGCATATCTGTAGGGGTTAATGAGGCGCATTATTTTACTTGTGAGAACTGGAAAAAATATTCTGGAAAATGGAAATTAAAATTTCACCAAAATAATTTAATCTCAAATCTTGAGCCTGATTTAATAATGTATGTAAATATTACCAGTTGCATGTTGTAGATGTTTTTATAATTGGTACATATTGATATATAAAATCCTGAGATTTAAAGTAAATGAAATGCATCAGTATCTGTGTGTATACTTTCATCCCTCACACCTGTGTCATATTGTCCTGAGTTTCTCGTAGCCACTGGGAAGGCTTTAGAAGAGAGTTATAAGTTTGAGAAAGGAAGATTTGAGGATCTAAATTACTACAATTTTTTCTAGAGTCTAGGAGAGAAGTTCATACTATCCTGGTCAAAAATGATCTTAACAAATTCATTGTTGAATTCCTTGACGCGTCTAGATTTAAGCAGTGGAATTTATCGGATGAAAGTGTGCAAATCACAAGTCAAATAATCGTCATCGGAACACATTTCTACTTTTTTTATGCTTCAAGATGGATTCTGTTTTCTGCCACAATATAGTTGGTCTGTTTTGGAAGCAATTAGAATTGATTAAAAATTGATGAAAGGGGCTCTTTAATTGATGGATTCATCAGAAGTCTTAAGAACACGATCTTCATCTCAATGAAAATGCATACCACTCTCTTTCATTGACTCACTCGATCACCTTAAATAGTATTAAAACAGCATAAAGCTAACTGCGTTAAAATATGATAAGCATGTATAGAAAATTATTAAATAAGAAAATATATTAGCATGTACTGACTTCTAAATGGATTTCCCTGGGGTGGTTTTACCAATTCGGCTCTATTATCTTTTTCTCTGGGTCAACAGAGGCACTAAGACATACAACAACACTCGGGACTAGCCACAAAGGACCGAGTTCCTAATAGGAAGAAACAACGTCAAGTAAGGGCCACTGGTAGACACCATAAGTACTATGTCTTCACTCATATTATTTGGCAAAAGCCAAGGCTAGGTAGTACTCATGAATAAAGAAGCATTTGAGTGTGCGAAAGAGTTTCCTAAGAAGATCAGTAGGGAGGAGAAAAAACCGGCTAGAGAGACAACTTTGTGTTAAAGTTTACAGGCTTCTTGGACAATTTTAAATCCGAAACCTGTTCTCCCAGGTTTTATATTTACTCATTATTTTTTATATTATTACAGTGTTTTATATTTATAAAATATATTTTGTAAATACTACAAATTGGAAAAAGTATTGCACCTTATATATAAAGCTTTTTTTTTATTCATAGAGGACAAATTACAATATTATTTTTCATGAAATTACAGATCAATGTGAGGAAGTTTTTAGTCCTGTTATACTATGTTAGGAGGGAATGAGTAGCAAAGTGAATAAGAGAGTTTATAATTTTCTAGAATTTTCTGTAGTTATTAATGGAGGATTAGCATAAATGAAATATAATAAAACAGCTTACTACGCGCGGACATTTTAAAATTAATGCAATTTGGTGAGGGGTAAGAATATACTGAGTGAGTGTGAATAGTAAGCATCACACTGTTCACACAGCTACACAAAAGGAGCTTTTGTTGAGCAAGACACTCATAAAATTTTTAGACAAAAAATGAGGGTCCAAAGTGACGAGGGGATGACACTGACGGGTACCCTACTCTAACTACCACACCACACCAACGGGAGAACGTTTGTGCTCTCGACAGATTTAACGTGCATCGCCACTCTACACGGCGGGTCTTTAGTGATACCGGTCTCGAACTCATGACATGCCTGCCATGATCCGATACCTTAACCACTGGGCTACCACAGCCCTAAGAATAACATGAGAGTGTACTCAGAAAAGTAAGATGAACATTTCCATCAAGATGTGTTGGACTTCGAACTTCACTCCTAAGACCAATATAACGAAAACATGATGTGAGTTGATTCCTGGAAAAAATTTTAACTTAAATCTTTGGAAACATGCATTTTAAAAAATATTTTATAATAATTTAATTCACACAATTTTAATGTATATACACTCATGGACAAAAAAATTAGCGCACCAAGAAAAAGTTGCGGGATCGTTACGAAACTTGGCATGAAGGTACATGTCGGGGAGATATGCAAATGATTAGAAATGCAGCGCATTTCCGCATTACGTATAGCTGGTAGAGGGCGTGTAACGTCGTTCTCTGTGGAGTATAAAACAGGTAACCAAAGCTTGTTTGAGTCTGCTGAATCGTTTACAAAGGAAGGGATGAGGTACACATGCCATTACGCCGTTTTCGAAGACAATATTAGCAGATGTCTCAGTTTGAGAGGGAAAGAATCAACGGCATGATGGAAGCTGGGTAGTCAGCTAGACGAGTAGCTCGTCTTATTCGGCCGCTCTGATTGTGTTGTCATGAGGTGTCATTTACACGAAGACCAGGGGCTCAGGACGCCCTCGACAGAACAGTCAACGAGAACACCGCCACATCGTAAATGTTTGCGTACAGCCAAGTGCATCATTGGCCGCCATCCAGGTACTGGTAACTGCCACTAGGCGCCCCTGTGTCTTCTCGAACCATGCGAAGGCGCCTGGCTGAAGGGGCTGTTAGGATCGCGGCGCCCATTACGTGTGCTGCCCTTGACACCCACCCATCAACGCCTTCATTTGGAGCGGTGCCGAGCACGAGGAAAGTCGACTGCAGCGGAATGGAACCAGGTCGTCTTAGCAAAGAATTCAGATTCAATCTCAGCAGTGATTACAATCGTGTTCGTGTGGCAAGACTCCGTGGTGAACACTTCAATCCTGCCTTTGCTTTACAGCGACACACCCGCTCCCATCTGAGTAATGATGGTATGGGGAATGCCATTGCCACTACAATACACAGTCACCCAAAGTATTATTGATCCGTAACACCATATTAACCCAACGGTATGTCCATGCCATCCTGCAACCACATGTGTTTCCACTCATGTAACGGCTCCTGAGAGCCATTTTTCAACAAGGCAATGCTCGGCCTCACACGGCAAGGGTGCCACAAGACTGTCTCTACACTGTTACTACCCTTTCTTCTTAGTCTGCACCAGGTCCCAGATTTGTATGTCCCAGTGAGCATATCTGGGATCATTTGTGACAGCGAGTTGGGCATCACACGAGTTTGAATGAACTAGAGGCAAGGTTACAGCAAATATGGCACGAAATGTCTCAAAATATCATACAGAGCTTGTATGTCTCAATGCCCGATCGTATCGCATCGTGCATTCGCTCTAGAGGGGATTCAACAGGGCATTAAATTCTCCGCTCTTTTGGCTTTTTCGCTGAAATAAATGATCCTTTTTCTATGATTTTCTAATCATATCAAAGTAGTCATTGCGCATGTAAAATTTCGTTTCATTTTGACGACTTCTTAGTGCGCAAATTTTTTTGTCTATGAGTTTATGTCATTTCTTTTGCATATGTTTGTCTTTTACTTTATGCAAATGAGTAACTCGAATTCATAGAATTTCTCTTTCAATGCGTGTAAAATTATAAACACTTATAAAAAAAAGGTTTAGGGAAATAACATTCTTTTTCCACGGTTTCAAGACAGAAGCCGTTAGGAAATGAAATATAGCTTTTACAACAAAAGAGCAAAAATGGTGCTATATAGTAATATCAATAATGCCATCTTGTTTATTACTCTATAAAGGTAACATTTAAACCAATTTTTCGATCAGTCATTTAGTCGTTCTAAGCTCATTGAGTTACTTTTCAGAAAGGATGTATGAAGATGTTTTTGTCGTTTAGAATATTGTCTTTCAGCGGTGCATTAAATTGATTCTGATTTATTTCAATTTATTTTTTAAGCAGTACTATTTTTCAACAGCTGAAAAATAAAAGTATTTTCCAGCTGTTACTTTTTTGCTGTGTTTTAAGTAAATACTTATTGAACTAAATGAATGGTGTAAAATAAAACTTATTAATGTTGTAATTATTACTTCCTTGAAATCTTCAATTTAATCTGTTTCTTTTTTCAGTACAAAGTTTTAATTTATCTTTACACTAAATTCTAACAACCTTACATCTAATATTTTAGATAAATTTCACATTTATGATAATATTTCAGATATAATTTTTCTATTATTATTCTTTGATCTACACACTTTATTGAAACTTTGAAGTATCGCAAGCTTAGTCATTACATATTACTTTCTTCGAATAGATATTTTCTGTTATCATCTTCGCTTTTTGTTTTGTCCTTATATTTCATACCTAACTAAAATGCGCATTAAATGTTTGTTATTTGGTAATTTAACATTTTTGATGGCTTTAAATTTTTCTTTGTTTTCAGTTTGCTTCTCTTTTTATATCATTCCTTCTATTAATGCAGAAAATTTCTATATTCCATGTGTTTTAAACTCCATAGGGAACAGAATCAATAGTTTAATACATTTATAAAATTTATTTTATTACTTTTAATATAAAGTTATGTCTATAATTTTTCGTTAACTATATAAAAATTTATATCGTTAAAAACTATTTAAAAGTCTTAAAATCAAAAGATCCCACCAAGAAGTAATTTAAAAATTTAATTTTTATTTTTTTAAATACTTCGCCTTCAGTACATTTATTACTTTTCGGTCTTTGTAGGGAAATATTTGAACACATAAGAAACCCCTTTTTTTTCTTTTAAGAAAGTCTAAAAAAACATTGTGTATAGAAAGTATTTGATAAAAAATCGAACGTTATACAATTTTATTCTCATTTTATGCATAGTTTATCGACAAACTCCAAGGTCAAACTACAAGTCTTTTAATCTTAAAGATCCAGCTTTGAAAGAAATTTTATTCTTGTAGGGTACTTTCAGTTTTTTATGGAAGCTGACGAGGCGACGTTAAATAAATTCTCGTAAATGTCTTAGAAGTTTGAACATAAAATTTGGACTCCCCTCTGTAAATTTTTCTTTGAAGCATTAAGTCGAAGAGCATAAATACTTAATCCTATTGAAATTCGAGTTCAACTACAGATAAAGAGAAATAAAATAACTGTGTGTGTGGGCATCGAAAGTTAGCTCTGATATCAGTATGTTACCACCCACTACCGAACATTCCAACTCAACTTCTTTGCTTCTTTCTTTTCATTGCACTTAATAATCCTTCATTTCTCTTTGCTTCAATGTTCTCATAAAGTAATAAGCTTTATCGTCTTTATTTCCTATTATTTTGGATTAAAAGAATTAATTAAAAGCAACTAATGTAATAAAAAAAAATTGTTATAAATTGATACCTAGTGGATGCAGTACAAATATTTCTTTTTTAAAAAAGTTACTTCTCATTAATAAATACTTAGTGATTTTTAAAGAAACTTTTGGTGTTCTCAATTAATTTTATATAATTTTATGCAATTCCTAAAGGTTTATTTTGCATAAAGATGACTTCAAACAAACAAAAAGTAATTTTCAATACAGTTGCAATCGATATAGTAACAAACAACAGGCTCAATTAATTAATATTCAACTTTTCTAATAAAATTTTTTTATTCTTTAAAGTGAGTTCTAGTACTGACAATTAACTGTTTCGCTTGTTCAATTTCTTTTTGTTTTTTCACAGAAATTAGAGAGATTTTTAAGAAAATTTCAAAAGTATGCATGTGTGTATCAGCTAGTACTCTGCTCATCAAACTTTCATTCCACGAGAGGTGTTTTTTTTTTAGATTCTGTTTGTATTTATCGTGCAATCCCTTTCACACGATATATTGACGGAGTCAAGATTCAAGCCCATGCCTCGCCGATAGGGAAGCGCATTTACCACATTGGTTGAGTAACCTCTCAAATGATTTGCCCGTACGCAGCACGGGTGTGTGCTGATATTTTCTTCTTCCTATCTTTGATTTGTACATAATTTAAATTTTTATAGTGAGATTATTAATGCTAGTGTTTTCAAGCGATGCAGTTTGTCCATGGTACTGAAATACTTCTCATCCGGGATTCTTTTTGTGGTGAAGGTAGGATAAAGAACAGGGGTTGGGGGCAAGACAATGTGCAATGTGTTGCTTGAGAAGAAACTAAAATGGAAAGGTAATCCAAAAAAGCCGATCTGTCCCCATTGCAATGTGTGCGTAAGACTTGGTATTACACCATACTTCAAATTTTGTGAGCATACAAATATGCATACACTCACAAAACCCTCAACCGTTTGGAAAAAAAAAGTTCAAACATGATTTTTTTTTTTTTTTACGTATGAGAGAAATTATTTTACGAGAAATGAAACGTTTTTCATAGCACACGGAATGTACTTATAAAAAGAAAACATTTAGGGAATTTTGTGTTCCACAATTATATAAAATAGTGCGAAAATTTTAAAACTAAAATTAAAATAAAATTCTTCCCTTTTTACATTATGTTAAGTATTATGCTTAGTTTTATGCAATAAAAAAATTTACCTTTTTTGGAACATTTTAAGGTGTCAAACCGCATTGATAGAATATTCCAATTGATAATCTATTACTCCGCAGTTTATTGAAACGTTCACGATACATTGATTTAACTGTTTTAAGTAGCTATATATATAAATTTCTATTTTGGAAAAGGAATCAATGCCTGAGGAATAAAGTTATCAGAAATCCTTGATGATGGTACTGTTTTAATAATGTCGAAGTAAAATCTACATGGGAGCTGTTAGCGACGGACCTCTTTTTAACCACGGAAAGTTGGAAAAATCCTTAGAAGAGCTTACTGGGTGACTTGTGAAAATTGATAAAACTTTGACTTCTCTCTCTCTCGTATTAGAACTGCTGAACAGATTATTGGTCACGGACTATAATAACGAATGACGGTCAAACGTAGAGAAAAACATCTGACCTGGTCATTTTCTGTGTGTTTGTATTCATTTATATAGTGTTTACATTATAGTCTACTTGATCGTCTTAGTTCTCAGGTCCAATAGTTTTCAACTAGCATCATCTCAATTTTTTATAAGTTATTTTTGATAGCTTTGAATTAATGACTTACAGTAATTAACTCAAATTACAAAGGCTTCAAGGCAATGTTCTTCCTCCCTTTATTAACTGCTGTATTTTTGTTAAAGATTTTATGTTGAAATTTTTTTAATTAGTACAAGAAGAAATAATACAATCATTGCTTCTAAGATTTTAAGATAAATATAGTGATTTGAATACCTGTTTGAGAGAAATCAAACGACTTCGACTATCATTACAACTGCTATGGTACAATTCTCAAACAAAAACTAATGACAGCCATCCCATAAAAATATTCATTTTTAAATGAGACAGTTTTCTAATTTTATGATAAAAATAAAACTTAAAATAGCAAAATTTTTAAAAAATCCATACTGTTGTTTGATATTTAAAATAATTGCATTGTATTTTGATAGCATGCGACTAAAGAGGATTTTACAGCAAATTTTATAATTTACAGGATTTACAAGCAATACCTGAGAAACAATCTTTTCAATGCATGCTTTATATTTTATTATTTGAGACAAAAAATCACTCTGTATCATAATAAGGATCCTGTTTGGATCGATATATAAGAGAACTATTCACTTACTCTCTCATCACTATATCTCCGTAACTATTAGACCTACAGACTTAAAATGGTGCACCCATGTTTCTTTTGTTGCGTAGAGATCCGCTAAGAGAGTTTTGATAAAATCTACTTCTAAGGAGGGTTTCGGGGGCGTTATCGATAAAAGTTCTCCTTTTTGAGCTATAACGCCCACAAAATTGAAATTTGGAGAACATGGGTGGGGAAAGGGATATTTTTTAGTGGAGTTTGCAAAAAAATTAACTTCCAAGGAGCGTATTACAGAAAAAAAAATGCCCATCTTTGAATTATTAGTCTTACAAACTTCAAATTTATAAGGCATGTTTCTTTTATTGAATAGAGATTCCTTAAGAATGGATATTTTGGAAATCTAATCCTTACGAAGGTGTAATAGATAGAGAAAATTCACATTTTTGAGTTATTAGACTCCCCCTCCCCCTTAGACTTAAAACTTCGCAAGCATGTTTCTTTTGCAGTGCACAGAATCGCTAAAAATGGGATTTGAAGAAATTGAATCTGAAGGAGGGGAGTTCTAGATCGTAAAAGATAAATATACTACCGTTTTAGAAATT
This sequence comes from Trichonephila inaurata madagascariensis, assembly GCA_019973955.1. Lineage (NCBI taxonomy): Eukaryota > Metazoa > Arthropoda > Arachnida > Araneae > Nephilidae > Trichonephila > Trichonephila inaurata. Next base: position 1,587,205 of record BMAV01013356.1, read on the forward strand.
CAAATCTTGTCCTTTTTAAATCTCAACAGATGAAATATACAAGAATGTTTTTCAATTCAGTCAAAAGCGTAGGACTTACATAAAAATAACTTTAAAAAAAACAATGTATAGTCATACAATATAATAAAAATACCAACGAACCGGGTGGGTAACAGCTGGTACTATTATATTTTTACAAAATAAAGTCTCTCTCATACTGCATATTTTCTAAAACACTTGAAAGCACAATTTTTGAACTTGAATAAAATAAATAGAACTTTTTCAAAAAAAAATAATTACAACTAAAATCTTTCAATTAAAGTTCTGAAAAATCAATAACTATCTTTAAAATATTCAATATCCAGGTTGAGAATAACTCAATTTAATTCTATCTCTTTTGAAGAGCTGTTTACTGCATGGTTTCACTTGGTGAATCAATTTTACCACTACTGAGTATTTTACTCCCAAATTCATAGTCTTGATCTAATAGGTTATAATGCTTACAGTTACTTAATTCGTAAAAATTTTTTACCATAAGAAACAAACAAATATTCTTGATATCATTAGTTATTTTGTTAAATATCAAAGAACTAATTATAATTTATAATGCGGTATTATATGTACGAGTATTATTTTAAAACAAAATGTCAGTGCTGGAATGTATAAAATGGGATATAAATGAGAAGCGATAAACAGTTTTTCATCCTAAAATAGTATTTGAATGCAATCTTCCTTCCCTTTTTATCGAATAAACTGATTTATTCTTAAAAAAATATGTTCAACTGAAATAATTTCATTATTCAGAAAAAGTTACACAGAGAAAGAAGTTAAATATTTGTTTTGAATTAAAGTGCAAAAGTAACAAAACATATCGATAGAGAAGAAATACAAGGTTAAAAAAATCGAAATATTACTTGAAAATATGAAAAGTTGCAAAAATGTAATAGAGTAATTATGAAAAGATCGATAGTAAAAGACCCCAAAAAAATATTCTTTCGAAAAATCTAACAAAAAGTTTATATTTAAGCTAAGCAGAAATAATAAAATCTCAATAAAAAGTGATTTGAGAAGAAAAAAATGAAATGCGTTAACTAATATAAAAATATTTTATTTAATTACATATTTGTAATAAGGTTCATCATATTAATTGTATCTGTTTTAAATCTGTCCAATAATACTAATATTCTTATACTTTTAACTGTAGCAATATTTCTGTTACTTATTGTAAATTGTTTTTAAAAAAGGCGTGATGGAAGTAGCATTGGAAAGTTCTTCAGAGGAAAAAAAACTGCGAACGAAGGAAATTTTTTTTTTATTACGTCAAGGAAGAGGCGGTATATGCCATTTCTCTACGAGCAGCCCAAAACCAACTAGCCTCTGCAGAAAAGTTGTCAGAAGAAAAATAAAAATTGGTGTTGGCCAGAGAAGCACAAACTGTACACGAATAAAATTCATATCCTCTCCTTTAAGATACAGAAGGCAGTCAGGAGTGTTTTTCACACCAATTCAATGTAGATGTTCCTGAAGAAAGTCATGACCAGTCAAAGTTCTAAAAATAACAGAGAAGATTTGTCTAGAAAGATTCATTGGGACTGAACTATGGATCAGGGTCTCCCAGATATTTCCCTTCGCATCATTTCCCTAACAGGAAAATTAAATTCATATAATCTCTTGCTGATATTTAAATCATAATTTCAGTTATAGATACATGATGCAAGATAAGTTAATTAAAGAATTCGGAAAGATTCAATGCCTATATATGAATTAACACAAACAGGGAAGGAGCTCATTTGGAGGAATTGCATAAAAATATTTAATTAGAGTTGAGTTAGGTAAAGAATTACAAAGTAAAAAGTAAGTACCTGCACGCACTATATACACGACTCCTGCACGAACCACCTCAAATTCCAATGTTTTCCTCCACATGCGGTTCAAGGTTCAGTTCGTGAAAAGGTTGGGGGTAAGGCTCTTTTCCCTAGAGCCTCCGGGGGAATATCACTGGCTGTGTTGCTAGCACTTGCTGGTGAACTGTTCTGAGGTGTTCTACCGCTAGTGCGTCCGCTGTCGCATGATGGATCCATATATACATGTGTGTGTGTGTGTGTGTGTGTGTGTGTGTGTGTGTGCGTGTGTGTGTGTGTGTGTGTGTGTGTGTGTGTGTGTGTGTGTGTGTGTGTGTGTGTGTGTGTGTGTGTGTGTGTGTGTGTGTGTGTGTGTGTGTGTGTGTGTGTGTGTGTGTGTGTGTGTGTGTGTGTGTGTGTGTGTGTGTGTGTGTGTGATGAATCCCCAACCCTTCAAGTGTCAGTTGGGGTAAAACTTAACAGAACAACTCAACCCGCCTCCCGCATAAGGACTTTGACTTCGACGAACTTACGAGGAACCACGTGAACGAACGACGCACTGGCTCCTGATCGAAGTTGAAAATAGGACTCGTTTTGTCATGGCTTGGAGTACAGATGGCTTTGCTGAATATTTAAATAAAATATAATATGATGCCCTGCTGCACGCCGTATTTTCCGCCAATCTAAGAATTAATACTTAATATCATATGATATATATATAGAGCATATATATATATAGAGTATATATATATATATATATATATATATATATATATATATATATATATATATATATATATATATATATATATTGTTATGAATTTTGTGTAAACTATGCTTAATTTTGTCTTAAAATCATATATGCATGTTTAAGAAGTCTCAGGAGTGTTAAATTTCTCTAGAGGTCTGAAAATATAAACAATTTTCAAACAGGTATAATTCTTTTAAATTTAAATTACCGTAAAATCCGGCGTATAACGCGAACCGGTGTATAACGTGCACTCATACTTTCAAACTGCATTTTTTAATTTTCGGGTATGTTCGCCGTATAACGCGCACCCCGCTTTTTAAGATAAAATCTGAAATTTTGTATACAACGTTCTTATATTTTGAAGTCATTTATTCGAGAAATAATGCCAGACTTTGAAATAGTAGTATATTTCTAGAATCCAGATTCTTTAGTTCATAAGGTATATCATTTCTTTTAAACAAACAGTATTTGATGTGTAAAAAGTAAAAATTTTTATGCTCATCTCTTTTGTTATTTTTGTGCTATCGTTTTACTCTTCGTATAACGCGCACCCTTGTATTTCGATCACATTTTTGTGTTCAAAGTGCGCGTTATACGCCGGATTTTACAGTAAACAATTTGAATCTTTTACTCGTTATTTATAAAGGAATGGGGCTTCAGAAAAGTATAAAATGTTTAAAATATAGTCATAATTTTAAAAATTATAAGCATATGAAAATAAAAAACTTTTCTATAAGAAATATTTATTAAGTTTTCCGTCACGCACACTATTTTCTAAAATAGTAACTTTAATTACTAGCTATAAGTTGATTTATAAAGTTAAATGTATTCTTATTACACTGTAGCTATTTTTATATAAATAGAATAATAACTTACATATTTTAATAAATAAAAAGAATACGTTTTTTAAAAATATTTAAAAAATTGCAATATATTACAAATATTTTGAAATACAAAAGATATATAATACTAAAATTAGTTAGGGTTTAAAGAGTATGATGCATTTTATAATTCTGTAAAGTTTTATACATCAGAGGCTACTATTTTAGAAAATAGCGTGCGCAACGCAAGAAATACTTAAGGTATCCGACTACGTTCGGAACCGTGATATTGAAAAAGCGTGTAAATGGATAATATTTATAATATTTAGTGCCACTTAGATTAGAATACATGTATAAAATTGTTTTAAGGACATTAGGACAAAAAACTATTTAAATAAAATATTTTGGCAAAAAATTAACTTAGAATAACCTTTCTTTCAAATGTACTCCTTTTGTAAAAAATGCTTCTATTGCATTAATATTTTGCCTGTATTCAGCTCAGACCTCTGTACAGAGACTCAACTAGAATTTTTGAAACGCATAACTTGGAAGTCGGTTTATCCATGTTTTACGAAAAGAGAAGGGAGAAATTTTAAGAAAATACGCCGATAATTATTTCAAATGGTTGTAACTCTGCAAATAATGTGAATTTTTCAAAAATCATAGCTGAGCCTCTGTACAGGGTCTGATCTATTACGGGAAAATTTTTAATAAAATAGAAGCATTTTTACAAAAGGAGAACATTTGGAAAAAGGTTATTCTAAGTTAAATTTTTTCCAAAATATTTCATTTAAATAAAAATTTTTGTCCCAATGTCCTGAAAAATTTTATACATGATTCTAATCTAAATGACACTAAATATCATGAAAATTATACATTTATGCGCTTTTTTAAAATCATGGTTCCGAACGTAGTCGGATACCTTAATATTTATTATAGAATTTTCAAATATTTATTATAGAATATCCAAAAGGCCTTCGATCGAGTATGGCATGTGGGAATGCTATATAAGCTTAGACGAATCAAAACTGCTCTTCACCTAACCAAAATTATCCGTTCATACCTTTTTAACAGAAACTTCGCTTACAGAGTCAACAACACTTTTCTAACAACAAAAGTATAAATTCTGGTGTCCCTCAAGGATCTCTCTTGGGGCCAACTCTGTTTAATATATTTGTTAATGATATACCTAAATCCAGACACACCACTATCTGCATGTATGTGGATGACACAGCGATCCTGTCCCAACACACAGAACTAAACTGCATCTCACAATTCCTACACAGACACATAGCGGAGCTAGAAGCCTGGTTTTTCAGGAGGAAAATTGCTTTAAATGTCACAAAAATTGAAGCAGTCTTCTTCTCTCATCACAGATATAAAAAGTCACCACTCGTACATATCAACAATCATCCAATTCCCTGGTCTCAAAACACGAAATACCTAGGAGTTATCTTCGATAAAAAGTCTTACTTTTTATCAACATATTACGCCAGTGTTTCCCCAAACTTTCAATACTCGCAAATATTCAATCATAAATTTTTCATCCCCCCCCCCTTTTTTCAAAACCTTAACATTTATTGAAAATTCAATAATACTATATCTTTATACAAAAAGCTACAGTTTGCCCAAATTTTTCTTATATTTACCGACTTATATAAACTCTCTTCAGCCCAAAACATTAATCTTCTGGACCTATATAACCCTCTTTCGAAGTACCGTCTTTTCTGTGCACTGCTATCCATAAAATTATTCCGGGAAATTTTTGGGAAAACGATAAAAAGGGCCTTGGCGGGACTTATTATTTAAAAGGTTAGGTTTACTTATTTCAAAAGGATTTTGCTTATTTATTCCTTTTTTTTCCCCCCCCACCCCGAAAAAAATTAAAACACCGTGTCTACGTGGGGAAAAACCTTTTGGGTTGGGGAGAACCGCGTAACTTTTTTAAACGGGAGTTTTAAGGGAAAATTATAAACCGTATAAATCATCCCAAAATAAAATGTTAATACAAGCCCAAAAGGGTCACTGGTAATTTAAACTTGTTCTTAACTTAGAAATTTTAAATTAATAATAAAAAACATTCACAGTACAGAAAACTTTTTTAAATTTTATTATATCAGTGTAAATGTGTATTCTATATTTTATTATGTAAAAAAGTATTTTTTTTTGCTTACTTTCAGTAAATTAGTAATGTTTTGGGAAAAATATTTTTGTTTTAACTTTTTTTAACATGCTCGCGCCCCCCTTGGAGAGTTATCACGCCCCTTTTAAAGGGGGGGCGCCTGATTTGAGAAAAAAGCTGTATTGCAGATAAAAATAAGTTCCCACAGCAGAGCGTAGTCTTTTCCCCCGTGTTTTTTCCCAAAATGTGGGGCCCCCAAAGGGATAACCCTTCAAAAGGGGGGGAAAAAAAATCAAAAAAAAAGGTTAAAAAAATTTAATTTTTCTGGAATGAAAAAAAAACCCAAAAAACTCTCTGATATAATAAAAAAAACAGATTTACATTGATATGATTTTATATATCATCCCGGTGAAAAAAGGTCATCAAAAAAAAAAAGATTCTACTTTGAACGCTCATTAACTATTTTTTGATCCTATAACTAAAAAAAAAAAATTTTTTTGTTTGTTTACTGTAACCCCGATGAAAATTTTTTTTTATTACGTTTTTAATCTAAAATATTACTTTTGCTGGCTTTCAAACTTGGGTATGGTTACCTGCATCGTTTTTTAGGGTTGTAAATTTATAATTTGTTTTTTTTTTCCAAATGTAAAAAGATTTTTATGATACATGAATAAGCATAGGAACTTTGAAGGATTAATTAAGATTTAATTTAAGAGTATACTGAAACATATAATAAAAAAATCTTTAAACTGGGAAAAACTGTTTTTTTGTTACCAATGACCTTGACAGAAATCTCTAATATGACAGTTTTAAAGGGGCTAAAATGTTTGATAACATATCCCCTTTTTTTGGGAGTGGAAAACTTTTTTTAGAATCTTAAGGTTTTTTTTTTGACCTTTCCCCGGCACCACTTTTTTTAAAAAAATATTTTCGAAATGCACCCTATGAATAAAATAGGGGTTTTTAATTGTGATGTTGTACGACTGATTATGGTTTATAAATGTAAATAGCAGAATATAAAAAGAATTGGGCATCTGTGATATCCTAAAAGGAAATTGAAGCTGATCAAACAAAAAATTTGCTGAAATAATGCATTTTAATCATTTTAGGAAAAGTAAATTTGAAAAAAGCAAAAACATGAAAGAAAGGAAAAATTTTTTAATAGCTACATTAAGAACTTTATCAAGAAAATATGAAGCCATAAGTTACCCAAAATGCATTCACTCTGTCAAAAAAACAAACAAAGAAAAAGTCCCAAAAGGATATTTGTCGATCATCAAAAGGGCATTAAAATTAAAAAACGTGAACAAAATGTAAGTTTTGTTGATATAACACCTGTAATTTTAGCAAAAAATGTTTTATTTTTGTCCTTTATTAAGGTCACGCCCTTTGGAACAATTTGTTCAGTTTTTTTGGGTATTTTCTCAAATTTTAAAAAACAAATAGAAAAATCCTTAAATAGGTAAATATATTTTCTCTTAGTTAAATTATTCACTGAAATTGTGATGTTTATCGTATATTGAAAATAATTATAGAAAAAAGGGGTGCTTCACTCCCCGGGCCTTTAAAGTTAGTATCGAGTGCAATGATCCTGGCTTTTCGCTTTAAATATTAAAAAAAAAACACAATTGTTATTCATTAAATTTTATATTCTTTTTTTTTTTACTTCATTTATTCAAATGCTAATTCTGCGAGGTTTAAAAATTACAGTTCATTCAAAACCGTTTATAATTATATTCATTTCAATAAATCATTTTACATTTTTGTATTTATCATGCCGGTTTTACCCCCACAATTAAGCTATTATATCAAGAATAACATATTATTTTTTTTTAAAAAAAAAACTCGTGTTAGGTGTGTACTTCAGCCAGTAAAAGAACAAGTTTTAATTTTATGATTTTCCTTGACTTTTTTTCAGAGCAAAAGTCTTTCGGAAGGCTTAATATTAGAAATTGACACTCTGAGTTTTTTTTTCAATATTTAGTTGAGATCTTTTTTTTTTTTCAAAGAAGCCACAGCAGAAAACCCGGATTCACAAAGTAGGTTTTTTGAAAATGGTAATAGTATACGAAATGCTTTTTTTTTTTCGTGTAGAAAAAATTCATCATCCTCCTCTGCCCAAAATTAAAAAGAGTGATTTATTACAAAATTCCCCTTTAATTTGATTGGATGTGTTTAAAAGATCTCTTTTCGGCGTTGAGGCCTTCTGGTATTTTGAAATGGACCCCTAACCCATTCGTAACCTTAATTTTTCCCCTCGTCTGTGTATTTGTTGATGCTTTATTATGTCAATCTCTCTGCGATTTAAAATATATCTATGATTTTTTTTTTAATCCACTGCCGTAAATATTTAAATACCGTGAATTACAATTAACGCGTAATTTGGTACATTAAAAGGAAAAATTCTGAAATCATTTTGAAGACTGACAAAATTGTACGAGGTACAGCTTTTTTACTTTTTTTGTGAGGTCTGTTGGTTGCCTAGACTCACATGAACGTTCGCGGAATGCCAGATGTAATGGATATGAAAAAGAGCAAAAAGTTAGGCTAAAATGTTTGTACTTTTAAAAAGGATCTTGAAGGAAATAAATCTTTAATTAAATATTTTTCTCAATCTGCAATTTTAAAAAATTAGAAAAAAAAAAATAACAAATTAACCTATTTTTAAAAAGTATATATATATATATATATATATATATATATATATATATAATTTACTTAAAATATATATTACTTAAGGTAACATATAAAAAAAAACTTAATACTTATCTTTTTAAATTTGAATTAAGAACAAGTTTAAAAAGTATTAGCGACTTCCATGGGCTTTCTTGCAGGAAAAATTTTTTTAGAAATTGCCCCCTAATTCCTATATTTAGCTGATATCTATATTTTGTCTTCTAAACAGCCACCGCATTTTGCAATATGCCCAAATTTAAAAAATTTTATAAAAAAGGAAAAAAATAATAATTATCCTATTACTTATTTTTTTTTTTTTTTTAAAAAATAACATATAAAAAATTTAAAACTTATGTTATTAATTTGTACGGTTTATAATTAAGATCTGTATTGTAACAGCGTCGAATGCTTTTTTGCATTCAGTAATTTATTAATCTATAAGGGGCGCGATAAAATTGGATTTTAAAAAGGGGGGGGGGGGAAAAATTTGATAGAAAAGGGGGGGGTATTGAAAGTTTGAGAAGCACTGCTTTACCCCCTAATCACTCGTAACTCCATTCTCTCTATCAAAAACAAGATGCTTATCTATACTCTACTACTCAGACAAGTGATCACATATCTTGTCCCGTCGGGTTCTCCTCTAACATTAAGTTTAAACTGCCCAAAAAAAAGTAAAAGCCTTCACTAAAGCATTGGCAAAAAGTGAGGACCTTCGATTCTCATTAAATCTCAAAACCATTTGGAAATTCGTGAAGCATATCTCCCCTAAATTTTTTACTAACATCCCATTGAATGGTAATAGAACACCAAGAAATATTGAAATCTATGATCCAGATTATTAGACCACGTAATATCCTTCTTCAAACTTCATATTTATTTTTCATTTAAGCAGGTTTAACCTAGCCTTTTTCTCACCTTTCATAAGTTCTCTCATTTTTTGCATTCTCACTAACACCCAAACTTTCAGAGCAACTCAGTCCTCCAATAGAAGGCGAGCTGCTCGACCAATAGGAAGAGGAACTTTCCTCACCTCCCAGACTGAAATCTTTTCTAACAAATTTCGTCTACTAACTTGCATGACATCCCCCTCCCCAACGAGTAGCAGCTCACTGATTGTACTTTCGGCAACCATCAGTTGGCTGGTCGGCTAGTGAGTTGCTAGGGCACCGAGTTTGTTGACCAAACTGACGCAATATCAAGAAAAAGTCGGTTGATTTCAAATGTCTGATTTTCAGAAATTATTTTCGGCTGCCACAGACTTATTTATCCCTCAATATACTACTTTGCTCAGTAAAATTTTGTCACTTACATCACTCGACACAACACAAACATATCACAGGCTCTAGCAATTTTAGTTTAACTTCCAGGATGCAATTATTTATTTTTTAAATTTAAATTTTTAATTTGCAGTTTATCATTTAACTTATTAAGCTATTTTATTCTAATATTTAAATTTACCATGGCAAGCTCTATCTTTAAATGTCAACCCCCCAATTTTTGAAAAAAAGAGATTAAGACCTCTTCGGAGATCATGTGCCCCATCGAACATTCTTCAGTTCTGTGTGTGTAACAAAAATGCCACAAATAAAAAGCAAATAACTCAAGTCGTTATCAGATTAGATTTCATATTTCAAGAGTTTAATATAGTCATATATCATATAGATGTGTTCATGTTTCTCAAACTGCGGTACTTCTTTTGTAGAATTCCTCATACTAATGATATCAGTTATTACGCTTAATAATGCTTATTTAACGAAAATTACTCTTTTAATTCAAATTTGTTCACTTTTACATTCAATAACTTATGGTTAGAATTATTGTTTAAAAATATCATATAAATTTTCCTTAGTTACCAGACTAAGAGGCAATGATAAATGTTTATTAAACCTCTGCTTTTTTGATTAAAACCAAGAAGTTTGAAAAAAAGGAGATAATTGTTCCTTTTTGGTTTTAAATGGCTTGTTTGTGTTTTGATGCTGAGTGTGTTTGTGTTTCTAATACAAAATTGCATGATTTTCTTTGTAAGTGAGCAATTCCAAGAATTTTTTACAAAATGCTTTTTACGATAAAAATAATTTTCAAACATTTTTTTATTTGTCTAATTTAATCATTTATAGCGAACAAAAACTAGAAAGCCGTAAATAAACATGAAAGCAATTTTCTGTTGTCTACCAAATAAGAAGTAATATTTCACGATCAAAAGAACAAAGGGGAGTATTAACAAAAGTGTAACCTAAAAAAAGTAAGGATATCCAACTCTCTTTCTTTTGCTTCCCTAAGGAGCGTTGGAAGAAAACGAGGTGTTTGGGGGCCATTCAAAATAAATCTAACACATTAACAGAACTTCAAGGACAAAAATAAAAAACATATCGCTAAAATATTTAAATAAGTTATTGATCTATGATTTTTGTGTAATAAATGCAAAGCACGTGGAACTAAAATGATATTGTCTGATGCATCTTACGTGACAATTTATATGTAACATTTCATTATAATTATTGTAAGAATAAAGATAACTTAAAGTTTTACAAAATTAAGGCAATATTTTGTATCGAATTTTAGAAACTAATGCATCAATATTTGTTTCGATTGAAGTGGTTGCAATTCTCAGAGTTCTTTAAGTGTTCATTCGATATTCTCAATCTAATTTTACTCTTAGTGTGCTTCATTCTTGAAAATGCATGCTTCTGTACAATAATGACAAATAACGAGCCATTCTATAGCAAATGAAGTTTATCTTTATGCAGGTGTGATTTTTAATCAAGTCTAACAAAGAAAATTTCTCTTTAAATTGAACATTTCACAGAATGCAACTCTATATACATTTCCATTAGAATTTTTACAAGCAACATATCTGGATTAACTTTAAATAGAGTTGCAAAGATAAAAAATTATTTTTCGAAAATCCTGAATTCTTTTTTTCATACCTTTGTATCAAATCGTAAAATATGGCTACATGTTTTATCCCACTTTTAAGATAATGCTCGGCCAACTTGTTGACATACTAGAAGATATTTTGTATTTGTGTTTTCCCTAATTTAAATTTCGTCTAATACATTGAATAGATAAGTCTTTTTAACCTTCCAGATGCATGTTTAAATCAAATAAGTAGCCAGATCTATACCAAAAATGTTAAATCTGCAAACCAGTTGGCATTATCAAGTTCTGATACACATTTTGCTCTTTCACTGTCTTAAAAGATTTGATTTCCTTAAGTATGTCTTGAAACCTTTTTAACGAGTAGATCTGACTTTCAGCCATCTCACTTTTGTCAAGTATATGTCATCATATGCATCATTCAATCATTCAATCATTTAAGAAATTTTTCGAATTGGAGCTGAGAATGAATTCCCGAGCTCTTATAAAATTCACAGCCTTAACGACAATTTGCATTTTTAAGGCTTTTCCTTATAAATCTTCTTGGTGTATTATGCTACGGCACTTCATCGAACGAGAGTTTCTGACAAGAATAGCACCGTTTTCCATAAATTTTACTGGTTTGTTTTTACTTGGGCATCATCCATAACTACACCAAAAATTTTAGTAGGAGATAAAGAAAATCGCACACATGAACTTTTCTTTCACTGCATCAAAAAAATTTTATGTTGTGTGTTTTAAGTCTAAAAGGCCATTTCTCCTATTCATTTTTTTAAAATCGTATAAAACCCTAATCAAATGAAAGTGATCCGATCAAAGACGACGGAATTTTTGTCTTTTTCCCTCAATTTGAAAAATGGTTTAAAATTTGAGAAAACATTTTTAATTTTTATTGACCCTTTATCATTTTAAAATTTCCCAAAAATTTTTTAAAAAAAACCAAAGGGGCAACTATGTTTTATTCTGAAATAAAATCAATTGCCAAAAAGCATCCAGGGTAGAAAAAACCAAGAGATACCTTCAGTTTTAGTACCTATTGAAACCACTGGTTTATTCAACTATTAATCACATATTCCTTTTTCTTTTAGCCTAGAAAAATAAAAAAAAATACCAGTTGGAAAGAGCATGTTTAAAACAGACAATGCTTTCCCAATTCGGATGTTTCAAACGATAAGATTATTTAACAATCCCCTAGCCGAAAAAAGGGTTTAAAAGAAAGAAAATCAAAAAAAAAAAAAAGTTAATTAAAAATTTTAAGTAATTCAACCCTTTGGAAAAAGATTGAAGGGGATTGAAAATAATTAAGTGAAAAAGAATTTTGAAAAAAAATTTAAAAAATAATTTTTTAGCAAAAAGTTATTAAAAACGGAGGGAAGGCAAAATCCTTTGGATTATCTTTAAAAAGAAAATTTTTTTTTTTTTAAAAAAATTTTAAGAATGACGTTTATTATTTTAACTTTACCCTTTTTATTTTTCGTTTTTTTGGGATACTATCTTTTTTTTGTTTCAAAAAATTTGGGATAGTGGGATTCATTTAAAGGTATTTAAAGGAACCAATTAAGGTGAGTGTTCTTTTTTCCTTTATAAGAAAAATTTCAAATTAAAATTTATTATCAAAGTTTGTTTTTTTTTTTCAAGTTCTTAATTTTTCCCCTATTAAATTAAGGAGCAAACATTTGAAATACGTGTTAAAAAATAAATTTAAGATTTCCTTTTATTTCTTAAATACTGCCTTAAAAATGATATTTTTTTTTTTTTTTTAAATACTTAAAAGGTGGGTATAAAATAACGGGGCTACGTCTCAGAAAAAAAATTTTAAAAAATCAAAAAACACTAGTTAAAACCCTTTTTAAATTTAAAGTTTTTTTGAAAAAAAACTTTTGGGTTTTTCTTTCGTTTTTTTTTGTAAAATGATGGGGTTAAAATGGTAACAAATTGTTAAATTTCAATTAAAGGGTAAAAAAAATTCTATGAAAATGGTTTACAAAAGGGTGTATGGAAAATGAAGGGTTTTACTCATTGTTTTAATTTTTTTAATTTTTTTAAAAGTCACAAGATTTAAAGGTTTCCCAAATTTAAAAAAAAAAAAAATTTGGGAAAATGGGTTTTTTAAAACAGGGGTTTCATGTTAATTTAAAACAGCCGGTTTTGAAAAACCACAAGTTTTTATTAAAATTTTTGCAGAAAAATTGTAAAAAGTTTTAAAAAATTTCCCCTTTTAGAAAAGGTTAAAAAATTTTTTAATTTTTTCTGAATTTAAATCCCTTTTAAAATCCCAAGGTTAAAAGAATAAAATTAAAAATCTATTTTTTTTACTTTGTCTAAATGAATGCAAATTTGCCCTAAAAAGCCCATCCACTGTGAAAACTGAAAAAACAAATCAAAACTAAGTAATATGATTTTTTTCATTTATTTTTTGGGTATTACTGCTTCCTGGGGGCAAACTTTTAATAACATAGTTAATTTTTCACTTTCTTTTGAGTTAGAAAAAATGAAACAAAAATGACCCAAATTGAAAAGAACAGATCATGGGTTTTAAAAACTGCGTGTATTGCTTGTTTCAAAGGTTTTTTTGTTCCACCAGGTTAGACTATCCTTTTATTTGCCAATCGGGGCTATGTAATTTTGTTTTGTTTTTTAAGGAAACCCAAAATTTAAAGGAAAAAATTTAAAGCCCTTGAAATAAAAGGCAATGCGTTTTTTAGAAACTGGGACAGTTTCAAACAATAATTTTTTCCATCCTTGAGGGATGGGGGAATGTTTGTAATGTGTAAAATAAAATTTGGGAATAAAAATAAAAAATAATTATGCATCATTTTCATTTAATAGCCACACCTTGATTTTTTTTCCCACTTTCAAAACCCTTTAAATTATTCTTTCGGTATTTGTTTTAAAAACCCTTTTTCCCAAAGACTTGATTTTTTGCTAATATAAATGTATTTAAACCTGGAATGGTTTCGTAATTGATATCACCGAAGTTAGTTTTCCCCTTTTTTATAACGTCCATTTGGATGTGAGGTATATAAAACATTTAGAAGACTTTTTTAAAACTCATAATATAAGCGGATTAAAAAAATTATTTTTTATTCCCTTTAAAAGTTTTGAATTGCTCCCGGTTTTGAATTAATTTAAAAAATATGAAGTATAATCATAATAAAAGAATTTTTTTTAACCCAAGTTTTTAAAAATTCCCCCCATACAAAACCCCTTTTTCTCAAAGAAATTTTTCGTAAAACATTTTGCTTGGAAGGAAAACTTTTGTTAATGATTTTTTATGCACTCTTTTGGTCACAACTGTCTTTTTAAATTATTTTTCTTTTTTTTTTCAAATTATACTTTTAAAATTTTTATGGGGAAAAAATATTAAAAAAACTTCAATTTTTCCAGAAAAAAACCCCTTTTTTCATTAAACAACTTTAGCATTTTTTTTCTATACTTCTTTTCAAAAGGGATTTTTATTTGAAAAAAATAAATGGGGAAACTAAAAAAAATTTTACTATTTATTTTAAAAATTAAGATAAAAAATAATAAATAAATCAAATTTTATTTTTTTTAAACATTTTTTTTAAATAAAAATGAAAAAATAAAAATTGAAAAAAATGTATTTACCAGCCTTATGTACATAGAAAATATTGCGAAATATGCAGGATTTATATACATATATCAGAAGATTTTCCATCTCATGCGTTATTCAATGTTGAGGGTTTTTTTACACACGGAGGTGTTTTCAATGTGTACGCAATTCATGTGAGAGCACAGCAAAAATTCATGCTCATTATACCCATATGCATTTTCTCAATGATCCTCGGTGAATGTTTCGGCGGATATTAGGAAAGGTCCCCCCATAGGTCTATATCTCTAGTCAAAGTTGATCCACTGACCAACGCTATCGAATTTTTTAATAAGAAGTTTTTCCAAAATTGCAGGAAAATACTTTAATTACACTAGGCAACAAAAATTTTTTTTCTGTTTCCTAGTTTTAAATAGCCTATTCTTACTCATTTTGGATTGAAAAAAAACGAATATGTAAATGAAATAAATTTATTAGCTCTTGTTTCCAAGATATACAACAAACCATCCATCAATTTACGGGTAAATTTGAAGAACAAACAATTGTTAACTAATAAATACGATACAATAAGTCATATATATATATATAAACAGCGTTCATATCAGAAATCAGCAGTAATTTTTGGTTTATTTCCTGTGAACATTTCCTTTTGGATTGCCTCTTGTATGTCGAAGCCCGAGTATCCCTTATAACTATCCAGCAGTAGTCTGGAGCATGGACCTTCTTAACGGGGGGACACTGATATCTACGTTCCATTGCTACGATATCTTTATAAAACCTTTCACCGTGTTCATCACTTACAGCTCTACAGAGAGAGAGTTCTTAGATAAAAAATCAAGATGAGAATTTAAAAAACGGATTTTTAGAGACATCTTGCATCCTAGGTCATGGAAATTTTACAGCTTTCACCAGCTGTTGATAGTTCTCATCTTTTTTGGCTGCCTAGAAATCCTCGTACCACACTTTTAAAGGTTTTTCAGGCTGCTTTCTCCCTTCCAGAATTTGATCAAAAGTGGGGTCCTTCATCATTCTCCGTATTTGAGGGTCCACGAAAATTCCCTCTTTTATCTTTGCGTCACTCAATCTTGAGAATTTTGATCTAAGGTATTGGAAAGTCTCTCCCACCTTGTTCATAAATTTCACAAAGTTTTTCATGAATCCCAGTTTAATGTGCAGCGGTGGAAGCAGAATTTTATTTGGGTTTGCTAGAGAATAATTTGGGATTTTACTCTCACTGGATTTCAGATTTCTGGACGGTCATTTGTCTTGTATGTAGTGCGATTTTCGATCTCGACTGTCTCACCAACACAGAAAGGATACTTTTTATAGCCTAACCAGTGCTTTCAAATTTTCAATACTGGCGCCCCCCTTTTTTTTTCAATCAAAATTTTTTATCCGCCCTTATACATTAATAAATTACTGAATGCAATAAAATGCACTTTACCCGCTACAATACATTGATCTTAATTATAAACCGTACAAATTAATAACATAAGTATTAAATTTTTGTATATGTTATTTTTAAGCAAAAAAATTAAGTAATAGGATAATTTTTATTTTTTTTTCCTTTCTTAATTTTTTAAAATTTGGGAAAATATTAAAAATCTGGCTGTTGAAGACAAAAATATAGAACACTAAAAAAGAAAAATGGGGGTATTTTTAAAAAATTTTGCGCCCAAAATAACCCCTAAGTCCTTTAATACTTTAAATTGTTCTTAATTAAAAAAATGAAAAATATTTCAGCCCCCATAAACTTTAAAAAAACCGGGAAAACCCCTTTTAATTATTTTTAAAAAAAAATAAAATTATTTACCTAAACTTTAATATGGGGCCCTTAATTAAAAAACGGAAAAAATAAAATTTGTATAAATTTATATATTTAATTTAAAATAAAATTTAAGAAAATTATTTTTTTTAATAGTTAATTTGTTATTTTTTTTCTTTTTAATTTTAAATTTTTTTTTTTTTTTAAAAAAAAAAGATTGAGAAATAATATTTAATTAAAGATTTATTTCCTTCCCAAAATCCATTTCTAAAAGTACAAATGTTTAAAAATAGCCTAATCTATGTTGTCTTTTTTCATATCCATTACATCTGGCATTCTCGCAATGTTCCGGAGTCTAGGCAACCTAACGGATGTCTGCACAAAACATGTAAAAATGCGCCTCTACAACCCCGTCAATCTTGGGGGAATCGATTAGATCCGAATCTCTCTTGAATTTCATTTCATAATTCACGTGTTAATTGAATTTATAGATTAAGTATTTCGGGAGTGGATTAAAAAAAAATCATAGATATATTTTTAAAACCGCGAGCATTCGACGATAATAAAGCATCAATAATACACAGAGGGGGGGAAATTGATAGCAAGTTAAGAATGGGTTAGGGGTCCCTTTTTAAAACACTTCAGAAGGGCTCTCAACGCCGAAAAAAAATATCTTCATGATTTCAACCCCGTGACGAAATTAAAGGGCAATTTTGTAATAAATACCCTTTTAATTCTGGATAGAGGTGGGCTGAATTTTTTTGCACTGAGAAAACAAAAGCATTTCGTATATATTACCATTTTTTTAAAATCATACCTTTTGAATCCCGGGTTTTCTGGGTGACTTTTTGAAAGGGAAAATATAGATCTGGCTAAAAAAAAAAATAATCGAGTGTCAATTTCTAATTTTTTGCCTTCCTTTTAAAACTTAGCTCTGTAAGACAAGCCATGGAAGTCACTAATAATTATTAAACTTTTTTTATACTGGCGAAATACCCCCTTAACCCCAGTTTTTTTTTAAAATGATAATACATTATTCTTGATATAATAGCTTAATTGTAAGGAGAGTAAAAAATCATGACAATGTATACAAAAAAGTAAAAAAGATTTATTGAAATAAAACAGTGGCGCACACAAGGGGGGGGTCCCGGGTCCACCCCCCTCCAAACCCTTGATTTTTTTTTCCCATTGATTATAAAAGGAAAATGTACGTAAAATTTTAAATAAGTTTTTTATTAATGATTAATTTTATTAATTGTGTTAATTATTTATTCAGTAATTAGTTTTTACTGTGTTTTGTTCCCGAAAATCGACAAAATCAAAAAGGGGCATGATACAAAATTGGTGAACTTTCGCCCCCCCCCTTGAAAAATTTTGTGTCTACTTAAATAAATACTCATATTATAAACGGTTTTGAAGAACTGTAATTTTTTAAACCTCCAGAATTAGCATTTGGAATAAATGTTAAATAATAAAAAAAAAAATAAAATTCCCAAAGAATAAATTTGTGTTTTTTTTTAATATTTAAAGCGAAAGCCGGGGCCCGGTGTGCACTCGATTAACGTTAATGGTCGGGGAGTGATACCCCAATTCTTTTTTTAATTATTTTCAATATACAAGATAAAACACAATTTCAATGAATAAATTAACTAAAAGAAAATATCTTACCTATTTCAAGGAATTTTTTTAATTTGTCTTTCATAATTTGAGAAAATATCAATAAAAAATGAACTAAATTGTTCCAAATGTGCGTGACCTTAATAAAAGGGCAAAAAAACCACAGACACTTTTCGCTAACATTACAGGAAAGTTATATCAATAAAACGTCACATTTTTTTTCACATTATTATAGTTTTAATGTCCTTTGATGATCGACAAATATCCTGCTGAACTTTATCTTGCTTTGTCTTTTGAAAGGGTGAAGTGCATTTTGCGGTACACTAAGGCTTCATATTTTTTTATAAAGTTCTTAATGTATATTTAAAATTTTCCTTTCGTTTCATGTTTATTGCTTTTCACAAATTTACTTTCCTCTGATGGGTGCTGCCCAGTGGTTAAGGTATCCCGGGCCATGGCAGGCATGTCGAGTTCGAGCCCAATACCACTGAAGACCCCCGTGTGGGGGAGCGATGCACGTTAAATCTGTCGGGGCTGAAAAGTCCCCCCCCTTTGGGGTGTGGTAGTTAGGGAGGGGTGCCAGCTCGGTGTCGCCCGTCATGACCATGGTTCAAAATTACGTGGTCCGTCGCCAAAAACCCTCGTGTAGCTGAACAGTGCGACGTTAATATTCCTAAACTCATTCCTAACATGATTTATGCATTATTTCAGCAAGTGTTTCCCTTGTTTGATCAGCTTCAATTTCTTTTAGAGATCAAAGAGCCCAATTTTTTTTATATTCAGCTCATTTAATTTGTAAACCATAATCAGTCGTACAACATCACAATTAAAATCGTTAAGTTATTCATTGGGAAAATGCAGCACGTTCGAAAATATTTTTGGGGAAAAAAAGTGGTCGCCGGGGAAAATGATCTAAAAAAAGAGTACCTTTAAGATTCTAAAAAAAGTTTGCCACTCCCAAAAAGGGGGATATGTGATAATTCATTTTAGCTCCCATTAAGACTGACATATTGGGGGAATCTCTGTCAATGTCATTGGTAAAAATAAAACCCCCGAATTAACGATTTTTTTTATTTATGTTTCAGTGTACTCATAAAATAAATCTTGGAATTAATCCTTCAAAGTGCTCAAAACCATGTATTAAAACCTTTTACTTTTAAAAAAAGGGAACAAATTTTATAATTTAAAATTCCCCAAAAAAGGGGTGAAGAAAACCCTACAAAAAATTCGAAAGTCACAAAGAAATATTTTTTTGTTAAAAAAAAAGTAATAAAAAAATCTCTCATCGTAGGATTACAGCAAAGCAAACAAAATTTTTTTTATTTGTTATAGGGGTCAAAGATAGCAATGAGCGTTCAAAGTAGAATCTTTTATTTTTATTTTTCACCAGATGATACATATAATTATATCAATGTAAATCTGTATTTTTTTTTTGTATCAGAAAGTATTTTGTTTTACTTCATTCCAGTAAATTAATTTTTTTTATCCTTTTATTTTCGATATGCTCGCGCTTCCCTTGAAGGGTTGTCACGTTCCCCCAGGGGGGCGCGCCCCACAGTTTGAGAAACACTGGCCTAATTGCATTCCCATGAGTAAAGCAATAACTTTCAAGTCACCACAGATCTTTCATTTATGATCCTCGTACTTTATTAACCCTAGAAATAATTTCACATTTGCCTAAGTTTCCATCACATGAACGGAATGTCTGAAGGGAATGGAAAGAAGAATGTTGCTGTTGTGTAGCAATACTACTTTCAAACTAAGCTTGGAAGAGTCTATAAGCAACCTTCAGTTATTTGGATCGTAACTGATGTTCCTGAACTACAGTGTTGACATCAATACATGAAACCACATGTCCTTTCTTATCAAAGAAATGAAGAAGACTTTTTTCACGAGTCTTTTGTACATGACGTCTGGTAGGAGTAATCATTGCTAAGTCTGAATGCCAGAAGCTCTGCCTTTTCTGTTTTGGCAAGTCAAGATCTCTTATGAGGTCACTCAATTCTGCTTGATTTAGTCTGTGGGGTTCATTCAAATCTTCTGCCCCGAAATCTGGGTCATGGGATGTCCCAGAAACTAACTATTCCAGTTAAATATTTATCTATTTATGAAAAAGGTGAATGAAAAGTATAGTTAATATAGTTGAATTGATTTACCTTGAGTTTTAATTCGAAAAAAGCGAATGTCCCTTGAATGGTGCACTATTGTCTTTTCTTTGTCCAACTGACGCTCTAGGTTACACTCAAAACACATATGCAGAGAGGGCGCTGTTACTCGCTTTTTTTAGAAGTTAAAAATCGATCCTGAAGCAAGTGTGTTTCCATCAGCCCGCTTAAATGAATATCACAAAGATAATACACAGAAAGTAAAGATGAGTGAAAATATAGCTATTTTTGAGTAAGGAGAAGTTCCGATTCTCTTGAAAACAAGAGCTAATCTGAAATGTTTTTATGGTGATTTTCATGTTTAGTGGGTCAAATTACTTCATAATAAACTATTTTTGAGCCTGAAACATTTGTGAAATTGCCCCCCTTGGGTGCCCTTCTCTTTCATTATTAGTGTGAGCTAGAGTGTAGGATTAACGAAAGAACTAGAAGATTCCATTGATCTTAATTTGTCTTTATTAAGACCTTCAAACTTAATCCTTTAACAGATTAGATAATAATAATATATGTGAGAGAATCTACAATGACAAAACAGACAATATAAATAATACCGAAATAACGTAACTCGGACCACTATCAATAACTAACACGCCTAAACTCAATTCCAATAATATCTCTAGATCCTAATATTAAATAGTCAATCCTACCTTAACTTCAATCACCGATCCAAACTTAATGGAAGTTACGTATTTACTCGAGTGCAATGGTATGCACCTTGACCTAATGGGGGGCTCTATCTTCGGGATAACTTCTGCTGGCTGTCACTTCACAATTGAATCCACGCTCTCTCTTTAAAATTCCCCCAAATTGCCCCACCGCCTCTAACTTCTGATATTTAAAAACTTTCCCAATTTGTATCTTTTATTCACGTTCAACTTCTTGGGTTTTGGTTGGAAAGGTTGCCATTAATTCGGCCCAAGACAAGACATGTTAATGAAAAGACGCATGAGCCCGTCACACATTTTGGGTGTTGCCTAGTGTTATCGCTCGAAATATGATTGCAATATGTTAGTGCACCACCACATTTTAGTATAAATGCCTACAATTGCCTGAATGTTACTTTTAAGGTATGGTAGATTGAACGCGGGAACCAATCCAATAGCCCCATTAATCCATAGATTTATTGAACTGTTTCTTAAGGGGCATTTGTAAGCTCTCATTAATGAAACTCCAGTTGGCTAAGTAGAGAAACTCATCACACACTCGGCTACCCATTACAACTGCACACATGTAAAAAACACTTGGTATACCTTTGAAAACATTCCTTAATTACTCCAATGACGCTACCAAGTCTGAATTACTGCTGATGGTCTTAAATTTTCAGCATTTAATATAAACAACGCTGTGAAGGACCACTTTGGGTAGTTTTTTTCCTTTCACGTCACTTTTTTTATGCAGTGCCTCTAAGCATCTCTTCTTATACAGGGCACTGTGCATCCCCGTTTTAGAATCCCCTTGTAATGCATATATATATAATAACGATTCATGTTTTGCCCATACTAACTTAATATGTTATAAAAAAAGTTTATTCCATTCCTTTTACACATGATACTGGTCAAAGTATTTATAAAATATGTATCCTAGAAAACTTCATGTTAAAATATTTTGATATAATATTATTTTATACTCTCTCTTAGTTTTTATATTTTTACTTAAGAAGTGACAAGCGAAATCAACTTGTAAACAAATCAGCAGATGATATATACGAGTAGTACTTTATCACACAACCATTTTTCTTAAGTAATTTTCAACTATCCTTTTATCCTCTAGAATTTACATCATTTTACTTATGAACTTGAGGAGCATGATTTTAAAGCTGTCTCTGAAACCTTTAGTAAATCTTTTATTCAATACATTGTTAAAAGCTCTTATGCTGCTTTTTTATTTCTTCATACTTTAGAAAAACGTGAGAATTAAGAGATCCTTCCAAAACGCATTCTGGAATTTGTTAAATCCCAAAGGTCCTCTTTATCTACATTAGTTATTTCCCAATTCTGAAAAAAATTATCACTATCGATGCATTATCTTCATGATATATACTTACTTTATGTAACATAAATCTGAATCAACTTTATAAAACACACGCGGGCGTATATATATAAATATTTTTTACTTTCTTGAAAAATGTTTAATATAGTAGTGTAATCAATCAGCTTTTTGAAACAAATTGAGAAGTTATGAAGAGATTTTCAGTTATAACATTTGTATTATTATATATTTATAGAGAGAGAGGGATAGAAAGAGTTTGTAATGTGTGTTTGATATGCGCTTAAAAATTTACCATGTAGAGATTGTGAGCTTAAGAAATCATCTCAATGCTTTGAACTATTCCCAAGAAAACTCTGCCTTTCCGAATGATAAATGTTTCTTGTTTCGTTTAATAGAGGGGGGAGAGAAGCTATAAGAACGATGTGGAAGAAAAATTCGAGTAAGAATCGCAATCAGGATAAAGGGAGCCGAATTTCTTATCCTGCTGAGACTAAACGATACAATATGGAAAGAATTCCTCTTTGTTGAT
Organism: Trichonephila inaurata madagascariensis; assembly: GCA_019973955.1. Lineage (NCBI taxonomy): Eukaryota > Metazoa > Arthropoda > Arachnida > Araneae > Nephilidae > Trichonephila > Trichonephila inaurata. The sequence continues at coordinate 1,609,908 of BMAV01013356.1, forward strand.
ACCATAATACTTTGCTTCAATTCCTATTCTTTGTATTCCCGAGGGACGTTATCGGCTTATTTATCAAACAAGTCTTCCTTAAATACATATATGCAGTCTCCAAGAATTCTCGTGTGTTTTGTTATTGTTAACAGCAACTAAGCCTCATAAAGAAATCATTATATGACTTCGGTAGAATGAGGTGTCTTCAGTACTCTCTATAGCATAGTTATCCACCAGTTTTTCTTCTTTTAATCATATTGGTATGTAGACAGCTTTGGATAAGAATCGGAGAGTCTTTTTATTATTTTTATTATGTTTTGTTTTCCTCTTATTGACTTATATATATATAGGCCAATATAAAATGAAAGTGAATGCATATTGCAATACTAGGCTCTTTTCAACTTACACCTAATGTTCTCATTTCTTCCAACAGCAGTATATTCTTTCTTTTCAGGAAAACAAGATTAACATTTTACTTTAAAGATAGTTTTAAGATTATTTAAAGCGATATAAACGATATTATTGCTTGATAAGAATATATTAAAATCAAAACTTTGCATGACATACTCAGAAAGCATATTTCCGATTTACAATACCGTTATACGCATACAAAAGTAGAAATGTATTTCTTAGAATTAAGAAGTACTTTCAAAATTATATGCAATTACTCATTAGAATGCTACATTATTTTAAACATTTCATTCTATATTTGTTTGATACTTAAATCTTATACTTTTAAAATATCGTTAAAACAGCTTTATTGCCTCTTGGAATTAATAGCTCTTCAAATTTCTGTCCAATGAACGAAAACTACATTTAAGCTCATCCAAACAAATTATTTATTACTAGTCACTGTGTGTGTTCTGACTCTTAAACTTTAAACTTGTTCAATATAATTCAATGTTATGTCAAACAGATAATTAAAATACTAATATAAGTTGCATTTTTGGAAATAAATGATTGCCATCTAAATATAATTTTACATTTATCTATATGCTCTTTTTTTCTTGATTGTAAATTCTTCTTCACGATAAAGTATCCATGGTAACAAAGTAGTCATGTTTGTATGCTTGCAGTCATGCTCTTTTTGTTAAGTCATAGGGTCGTGTCCAGGTGTCACTAAAGACCAACAAGTTACAAGGGCTGATGGCCGTTAAATTTAACGAGGCTCAAAATCTTCACATTGACATAGTGTAGAATATTGGAGAATGGGGTGCAAGTGCAGGTAGAGTTTTCGTCAACAATGGTTAAAAATTACTTGGCTCACCGCCAATGTCCCTTTTGTTTCTTTGCAGTGCGACAGTAATTAATAATTAAATCAAATATTTACAATGAGAAGCTTCAAATCCTTAAAACAAGTTCAGAGTTCCTTTCATTTTCAGTGGCACCCAACGCGATTTAATTTATATGACCCCGGGGTAGGGAGTTCGAGTGGGTTTAGTGTTTTACCAGAAGTGTGCTTTTCCGGGTCGGAAAATGTGACCGACTCTTTGGAAGCTATTGATAATCTGATAAAATTACTAGAAATATATATATATATATATATATATATATATATATATACCCAGCGATTTGGCATGTGCTTATTTGAAAGGTCATCTCCTGGGAAGGGCCCGAAATTGGTATCAGATATTCGGATCAGCGTTAGGGCAGGATACCGCCACAGATTTCGCCAAGCTAAAGGCATAACTTTCAAAAGCATTCCCTGCCAGACGGAATAAAAAAGATTTAGAGATAAAGTCTTACGCGTCTCAGCAGAGAAGGGACCAGGAGCCAACGGATTTTGTTTACGATTTATTAAAGTTGAATCAAAAACTAGAACTGGGGATGTCGCAGGCAGGCATGGTGAAGCACATTTTCGTTAGACTCGAACCACAGTCTCAAGATTACGTGGAGGTACGAAATCCACAAAACACGGTACAACTTTTAGAGATCTTGGCTAAATTTGAGTAGAGGTATTCTTACAAAGCAATGCGTGGTTCGCGGAATGGGGATAATGTGGAACGACGAGGTTGGAATGGCGTAGGATATCTAATGCTGGTGATAATCGAAGAAATTGGAGAAATTCGGAAGTTGTACGTAGACCAACTAATGGCAGAAATGATTACAGGGGTAACTACGAGAATGGCCGTTAAGGAAATCAGTGGTTCTAAAGTAGGAAAGGATTTCAGAACGATGACCGCAGATTCAACGATAGGGGATACCAATTTAGAAATGGAGATCGAAATGATGATTTTAATAGAGGGACCGCAGAAATAGGGGTTCAAGTGAAAATTTCAGTCGAGGCGAAAGGATGCAAAGGGGACGATTGAATGTTTTGAAAGTTAATGAGGTTCAAAGTAATCAAAAGAACTCGGCAGTGGAATATACCGATTAAACTTTCTGCGATATGTATATCTCCAGTGGAACTCCCATATGTTCCTATTTTATTAAATGAAACATTTAAGCGTAATGGGATACCGGAGCTAAAAGTCATTTATATCGGAGGAGAGGTACAGAAAATATTTTTTTATAAGCAAGTAAAAAAATCGCGTGCTTAGGTGATCACGGCACAGGGAGCTAATTGTTAAAATGTAGGGATTGTGGAATTGAATGTTCGAATTAGGGAGTTTAAAAAGCCTTGGTTGTTTCATGTGTTGACAGATTTGGAATACCCATGTATTCTCGGGTGGATTTCATAAGTGGATCAAAGATTATTTTGGACTTTGATCGTTGAAAATTCCTGATTCGCAAATAGATAAGGTGGTTACCAAGGTTGAGGAAGAAAAGGGAGAAATAGATCTTTCTAAAACAAAGTTGAAGGAACAGCAAAAACAGGAGTTACAAGATTTGTTTAATAGTTTTAAGGGATTGTTCTCAGATAAACCAGGGCTTATTCATGTTTTATACCATGAAATTGATACGGGAAATAGTCCACATGTTGTTTCTAGGCCGTACCGTTATGATAGGCAGAAACAAGCGAT
>BMAV01013357.1:0-17343 GCA_019973955.1 Trichonephila inaurata madagascariensis
AATTTCTATTTCAAAAGGTCCCATTTTTTTTTATTCATTTCCCCTTTTTAATTATTTTAAAACTAGATCTTTAAATTCTTTTTAAAAAAAAATTTTTTCCTTATATACTGTACACCAAATGTTAAAATATTACTTAATTCATTTTGTTTTTGTTTTAATGTGATAAATATTTTTATATAAATGGCTTTATAGTTAACCAAAACGTTTTTGAGTGACTGTAAACTGTAGGATTTATTGTACTTAACCTCAAACACTTCGGATAATTACTTAAAGTTTTCAAATAATCAATAAACCTCATTTTTAAGCTCTCTTATTGGGCTTTATATATATATATATATATATATATATATTCCGATTTTAAATCATATGAATCAATCTTGAAACATCTCGAAAGTTGATTATTCTTAAAATCTTAAACTTAATTTTTGTAATTTGTTATTTAAATGACTCTGGTGAAAAATTCACTTTCATTTAGTTAAATTTTTTAAAACATTATTACATAAAAGTACTATTATACATTTTGGCTCCAAAAAAAAAGTCCAGTTAAGTAATTTTGAGATTAATCGCATTGTTATTGAATCACAGCAGAGCAACAAAACCTAGTAAACTATTTACCCTTTAGAGTCCGGATAGATTTCCCAGGAGTAATCAAGAATTCCTACAATGTTTCTGAGTTTATTGAGAAAAAAAGAAATGATTAATTAGAATTGAGAACAGCACAGTTGATTACACTCAATTAAATGCAAGGAATGCTTTAAGATAATTAATGGTGCTTTATAGTGTTTTATTATACGTGTTTTTTACGATGACTTCATCTATTAATAGTGAATTATAGTGGCCCAGGTTAAAATCATGCTGAAAACACTCGTCAGAAATTTTACATTCAAGACATAATTATAACGAATCGCAGTTTACGTTCAAAACTTGATTACTAAAATGATTCGCTTGGTAGAGAAGATACTTTGATTTAATCATTATCTTAATATGAATTTTTAGTAAATGAATTTTGTAAACTCCGGCGCACATAACGCGTACCTATGCTTTCAAACTGCATATTTCACCACACACACACACAATTTTTAGGTATATCCTCCGTATAACACTCACCCTCCTTTTTACGAAGAAAATTGAAATGTACGTGTACAATAGTGTGTTAGGTTTTGAAGTCATTAATTCGAGGTATTACCCCAAGTTGTAGAAAAGCATATAATACCGCTAAAACTACAACCATTTAAGTTCATGAAAAATGTCATTACTTTTTAAGTTTTTAGTCGATCCATGTAGAATTCTAATTATTTATGCTCGTATCTTTTTATTATTTATTTATTTAGTTAGTTAATTATTTTAGAGCTTTCATTTTTGGACATGGTATATAATGCGCACTGGTAAGTTTTGATCTTATTTTGTTTAAAAGTACGCGTTATGTGTCGGATTTTACGGTAAATAAAATTAAATCAGATTTTTTTAATTTTAATTTTTCTGGATCATTTTAATGGGTAAAATTATTCCTATTCTTCTACGCTTTTAAACACTAAAGGAATTACATCTCTATAAAAGTCTTAATTTATCATTCGTCAGATCTGTCACATTTCGTGGACATTTGATTTACATTAGGTATAGACAACTAGAACAACAAGATTACCAATACATATACCAAATCAGCTTTGTCGACATGTGGAAGAAACATGGATTTGCGTCAAAATCTGTTTTTAATAATCGAAATATTTAGAGATGTCCAGTTACCGTCAAGTTGGCAGAAATGATTATACAATGCAGCGCATTCTCGTTCTTTTGTAATGTAAATACAAATAAACTATAGAACAGTGAATCTCAAACTTTTAATATTTATGACCCAATATTCAATCATAATTTTCATCTCTAAATTATAATTAATAATTTTGAGATCCCTCCCTCTATACAATAACAATATTTTGAATTAAATAATAATATACTTTGACGCTAAAGCTACAATACGACTTTAACCTCCTAAGTACCATCGGCGTACCTAAATGTCCCGATAAACCAAAACACTAGTTTCCATGGACATATATATACGTTTTTTCGAAATACGATCTTTTCTGTGCACTTCTATCCATAAAATTATTCCAAAGGCTTTGAAATGCTATAAAAGGACCTTGACAGTATTTGCGAAGGATTTACTTTATTTCAAGTAATTTGCTTATGCAATCCTCTCTCTCTCTTCTTTTCTTACCACCCACAATACACCAATACTCACATACGCGGGCCTATGTGGAAAAATGTGGCATTTTAGAGTGAATCACGTAAATTTTAATCGGCAGTTAAGGGACTAATTATAAACCGTACAAAGTATCAAAATAAGTGTTAATTTTTGTATGTAATTTTATGTTTGACAAGCCCATTGGGTCACTGGTAATTATTAAACTTGTTCTTAACTTAGTATTGTTAAATTAATTATAAAATATATTGTGTAGTACTGAGTGTATTATATCAGTGTAAATGTTGATTTTATTTTTTATTAAGTCAAAATGTATTTGATTTGTTTATTTTCAGTAAATTAAAAAAAAATTAAAATAATCTTTTGTTTTTGACTTTTCAATATGCTTGCAACGCCCTTCGTAAAGTTATTACACCCCCTTAGGGAGCGTACCCCACAGTTTGAGAAACGCTGCTGTAGAATGAAAAGATAAGCTGTGTAGAGATAAAGTTTGCTACAATATTAGAATATATATATTTTACGCATTATCTTACGTAAACGATTCAACCATCATAAGACGCCGTTACATAAAAGGGATTAGCAGAGATTCTAAGAATTGCCATGCTCTAAGAATAAGCACAAGCTTTATTGCAGCCACCAATCCGGTGTAGTAGTTAGTGACGCTGACTGTGGTGCCGTAGGGTTTGGGTTCGAATCCCGGGTAAGACATGAATGTTTGTGTTGTAATTCTTCTCTTCTTTGTGATTTGTGCTTCAAACTTACTTCTACTTAAGCCCCCTTGTGTGATAGTTTGTGGTGCACGGGGTTGTAAATGTTCTCAATAAAAAAAATTTAAAAAGCTTTATTGCAGGAAAGTGCCGAGATGCAATCTATATTCACTCGCCCAGGTAAACCACGTAATTATTTTTACAGATATGATTCCTCTGATAATTCCTTTACTAGGGGAGGTGCAGGAATCCAAATCATTTATCTCTTCGGTGCTAACTTTGAACTCAAAATACCCTCAGGCCAAATAGCATCAAACTTCACTCGCTAATTAATTGCAATAAAGAAATATCTCTATAAAGAATCTGATAATATTAACCTCATCACAAAATACAACGAATTAAATGGGAAGGTCACATTGTCAGAGTGGACGAAAACCACACCACTAAAACAGTCTTCAATGCCTAACCAATTGGCAAGCGAAGAAAGGGCAGGCCACAAATCTTACATGGATTGATTGCCTAGACAAAGATCTCTTAGTTTTTAGAACTAAGAAGGCCTGGAAAAAGCTTTTTTGAGAAAGCCAAAGCCCACCCTGGAATGTACAGCCACCGAGGAAGGAATGAAAGAAATATTTCACTTTTTACGTGTAACATGTCCCAGATGAGGCAACGGAAAGTCTCGTAATTTTCTCAGAATCAAAATGAGCTCTCGAGGACATTTGCAATGGACGTACCAATCTGACACATTATCCTCAGGCAGCGTGGGCATTGGGGGTAATGAAAGTGAGGACATACTCGATAAGATGGAGGATGCAAACTCAGTCGCCAAGCGCAAAATTTCTAACCAGCGTTTCATAAAACTAATTATCTCCCAGAGATCAATTGCCCAAGAAATTTGTCTTCAGTAGCAAGACTCCGCATGGGTTATTACAATGGTATGAAAATATCACCAAATAATTCCCGTTCTTACCCCATCTCCAGAGCTTCTGCGCTAACCCAATTAACAACAGACGATATTTTTGACTACAAGGCAGTGTTTCTAAACTGTGGGGAGCGCCCACCTAGGAGGGCGTGATAGCCCTACGAGGGGGGCCCGAGCATATCAAACAGTCGAGAATAAAATAATTATTTTAAAAAGTTGTAAAAATTTACTTAAAGGAAGCAAAACAAAATGCATTCTAACATAATGAAAATACGCGTTGCACTTTTATTGTTATCAGTCCAATTTAAAAATTAGAAAAGAAAATCAACATAATACTTTTCTGATTACTTAAATGTATATATAATTTACTTAAAGTATCTATTACTTAAAAATATACTATAACTTACTCACAATATCTATTATTTAAAAATAACTTACTTAAAATATCTATTACTTAAATATCTTACTTAAAATATCTATTTCTTAAAAATAACACATACAAAGTTTAATATTTATTTTGATAATTTGAGTGGTTTATAATTAAGATAGTATTGTAGTCTTAGCGTCAAAATACATTACATATATTGCTGCATTCAATACATTATTATTGTATAGGGGGCGAAGAAATTTATGATTGAAAATTGGGTCACAAGTATTGAAACTTTGAGAAGTAATACTACAAGGCGATTATTGCATCTCTTTGTAAACTTCATGCATCAGCACAGGACATTTCTTTACAGTACTCAAGTTGCAGATCTGGCCTCGCTTGTTACTAAGTCTTTTGGATAAATATAGAAATGCACTAAATGCATAGACAAAACAAGAAGAAGATCCCAAGGTTTTGCTGTAAAAAATCAGTATCAATCAATCAAATTAATACAATCAATATAAATTAAGAGTATTATTTAAGGATTTTATATTTTTCTTTACAACATTTTTTGCGGAAAAAATTCTTTAATTTTTTTTCTCTATAGTTTTATTTGTGTGTGTGCAGTTATCAATGTAACTTTCAAAGTGATTGGTTTTCTTATTTTGCACCCGTATCAAAAGCGACTCAAGATTTATTGCTTTTTAATATATCTTTGACAGATAATACCAATGCAATACCTATTAGAATTTTAGAAGCAGCCTAAAAATTCAATTTTTACGGTATCGTTTGATTCTGAATCCTGCAAAAAAAGATTTTCTTGAAATATTTTTCTTCGGTTGTTGAAAGCATATATTATACAGGTTATTTGGAGAGATTACTTCTTAATATTCAATCCGATTTGAGGAGGGGAGGAGTTATTTGAATCTATATTCCAAACTTCTAGCAATTTTAATAAATCTACAGACAAAAAATTTCTAATCAGGGGAATAGCTGTAGATCTTTAAGTTAACTCCACAAAAAGCACTTCAAGAATGATTAGACGTTTGGGAATTTCACGATGCTTGAACGGGGTCATTTGGCTGCAAAGTTGACCGTTAATCTCGTTTAAAGAGGAGGTACTTCCCATATTACAGGAAGAGAAATCTTCGAAACGTTCTAACGATTCCGAAATTTCCCACTTTCAGTTGGCATAAAAATGTTAACTAGGGTGTCATAATTTTCAGAATATATCCTCGTGAAAGGTTCGTTCCATTTTCTTGCACTTTATTTTTATCTTGTTTAAGATGGTTGTGAAAATGAGACTGTAAGGATTTGATCATCTCTTAAATACAGTTTTTGTAAAAAATAAAATTCTTAAACTCTGTGAAGGGATTGTTTAAAGTTAGCATTAAATATCACTTTTCAGATAAAAATGGGAAAGGAGGATATTTTTCTTCTATATATATAGCATTTATATATATATATATATTAGTTGCTTTTGTTTTCTCTCTCACTTCTAATCTACATTTGTAATGTTTAGCTCTATTTTTAAATCCAGAAACTTATTTTAACTATGTATTAGTAGTAAACAAGTAATATAAAAAAAAAACTTTAAGTCAATTCCTACTTATATCAACAAAGAAAAATTTTATTTTAGCTACTTTTTATTAAATGGTTACAATTAATATAAATATGTATATACATATGACAAAATCACAACATGAAGTGGTAATTAATTTCAGTTAATTATCATTAAACTATCGTATTGTCATCTAAAACAATCATGTATATAAAATTCAGTTCAACTGAATGCTTTAAAACGTGAAAAAAAACCTTTTCAAGTTTTTACACGTCGCCAAAAGGGTCGCTAAGTCGCCAAAAATGATGCCAACGTGGCTGTGTTTGTAATTATTTCAATAATTAGTTTTAATCCATTAATTTTTATTAATTATAATTAATTTATTGTATTGTCATCCAAAATAATCATGCATATAAAATTTCAGCTCAATTGAGTGCTTTAAAATGTATTTTATTAAGGATTAAAAATTCTACCAAAATAAATAAATAAATATATAGAGAGAGAGTGCGAGCTAATAGTAGGAATTGAAAAAGTACAGTAATACACCAAACTTACACGATAGAGCGGACTAAGTAATAACCGCGTAAATCCAGGGTATAATTTTGCATATAAATACATATAAATTATTTTTAATTGGGACTGGAGACGAAGGAAAATTGCAATTTCGAACATAAAAAAGTTTAATAGAATTCTAGATAACACAAATACAAAATTGCAAACCGAAGTTATTTTTATATAGAAAGTTTCCTAAAATATAACAAATAGTCTGCCGGTTCAAAGATATTTCTTTCACATGCAAATCTTCCTCGTAACATGCTAATATTTTTTTTTTTTTTTATTCTTTGAATTGTTGAAAAAATACGCTTTTCGTTGGAGTATGTATTTTGTAAACTTTGTAATTCTTTTTCAATTAAAGTGAGGTCTTCTGTCAAATTGCCAACCGTCATTCCATCTCCTGATTGAATGGGGTCTAAAGATATGATCTCATCAAGTGTCAGCTCATGATTGTGGGAATCCAGCAGCTCATCACTATGCACGTCTAAATTTATTTTCCTGGAAAGATCGACAACTTTTTCAAGTTTATTTCTAAGTTCACCACGCTCTAGCACTGATTCCGACTAAATTTCAGTGAAGCGAGAAAAAAAAGACGACGAACTGACGAGATTTGACAATCGCGTAAACTCCGAATTCAGTTAAGTCGGGGTAGCAATATATTGAGGTATTAATGTACTTATAAGAAAAATTTTAAAAACATTTATCAATAATTTAAGTAAAATAATGGGTATATATCCTCTATACATATAAGAATATAGAGATAAATATGTACAGTCGGACCTCTATATAACGAAGTCGCTAAATCCCCCAAAAAAGTTCGTTATATAGAGGTTCATTTTTTATTATACTTCACATAATCTACATAAATCAAATTTTAAATTCATAAACCCAATATTTATTAAAAAAAAGTAATTATTTACACCTTTTTTTAAAATTAATATGTATGTATTTTATACATCTTACACATCAAAAAAGGAAAGAGAAACTGTGAAAGGAAAACAAGAAAAAGAACGTCAAGGAATACACTGTATTATCAACATTAAAAAATTTATTTTAAATTAAAATTAAATTAGAAAATGTCCTTAATATTCATTAAAGCATACAAGTAAGTTTAAACACATTATTTTATAACAGTAGATTTTAAGCATACATTCCCAAATGCATCCTTAAATTTAATTACTCATAAAATCTGTTAATTTTGTTTGAGTTTTTTTTATTGAAAATTTTTTTCTTTTTTCATAATATATACGTCTCACATCTTTGCAATGCACTAAAATGCCCTTTATGACTACAGTAAAATGCGTTAAAAGAGAGAACAACTTGAAATGTCCAGAAATAATTCAAAAATCGGGAGAAAAAATTTGAATCCCAAGAAAAATGTTCGTTATATAGAAATTGCACTTCGTTTTTGGGAGGTTTATTTTACGACCAAAATCCTGAAATGTTCTAGGTTCCAGGAAGAATTCGCTATATAGAGGTTCGTTATATGGAGGTTTGACTGTATATATTTATATGGGTTAGTAATGATTTCCTATATTAAAACCTCGGAAAATCCTAACCGCCTTTACAAATCATTGATTTCGAAGTATCTCTCGTATTTTACAATAGACAGGGCTTTCGGAAAATCTTTTATAATAAGAATTTTTTGCTTTAAAACACAAAAATTTTTTTAGATTGCTAGAAATTGAGTAAGCAAAGTAGAAACACCTGCAGAATGATGTTTATATATGAATATTTTAGTTTTTTTAAAAAAACTTTTTGCCTTAACAGCATCGAATTCTAAGCTTAATTCTTTTTGCTTTATTAAACTTTTAATCAGTTATGAAATTAAAGAAGCTGTAAGCATATTTAAGGTTATGGGATTAAAAAGTAATTGCAGAATTGAAAAAAATGCAAAGGTCTATAATAAATTTGTTGTCTTGATATTGAATTTTCCTTAAATAACTAAATAATATCGAAAACTGTGTTTCCTCGCTTATCTTTCCACATTTTATATTTCATTTAAAATCTCTAACAATAATGATTGAATATCACCACGCAGTAAGAAAAGTCCAGATCTAGTGTCCATTTTAACATTCTAAATGAAATTAAAGATGAAATTTTTTTATATCCTTTAATTTATTAAACCGTTCAATGAGAAAAAATTCATGATTTAGAGTAACTCTTAAATGGCTTCTATTAATAGAAAAAAAATTGCCTCGTTAAGGTATCCGAATACGTTCGGAACACTTTTTAACAAAATAACATATTTAAACATTATAAATGCTTTTTTGACTCAGTATACCAATAAATACTACTATTTAACTAACAATATTTAAAATAAGCTGCCTGAATTTAAAAAAAAAAAATCACGATTATAAGTGAAATTTTAGCAATATTTTTTAAAAAACTTTAAAGCAATTAGAGAAAAAAGTAATAAACATATAGTTGTAAAAGCATTACTAAAACAAATTAAATGCATTTATCTAGAAAATGTACTAACATTTTAATGTTTTATTAAAATTTATATATTTTAGAGAGCTGATTGAGTAAACATTATAAGAAATGCTACATTCTTTATGATACCATTATTTAAATAACAAGTCATAACTCAAAAAGTATTCATACAATAAGAAATATTTTAGAACATTCTCTAGAAAATAATATAAATATCAAGTTCAAAATGTTTTATAGAAATACATTCACAACATTTTGAGTAATCAAACTCGCCATGATAGATTTCGAGCAATTTAAATGCCCAATTCTGGTAGATCAAAGACCCATTTCCTGTTTTTCTAAATTTATAAAATTAATTGTAATTTGACCTCTAGGTAGCGAAAAACAAAACAAAGTATGTTTCGTAATGCCAAAACATAGCTCTATTCAATAAAATAAAAAACAAAAATATCCGTCTTGACTTAATTTGGTCATTTTCAACATGTTAGGATAACTTAAGTTTATTTTTCGATTTATTAATAAATATATTTTTAAAAATTTTTAAACTATTCCTATTAATTTTTTTTTTTTGTCTTAAAATTAATAAACGTAAGATTCGTTTTTTTAGGTACAGTACGATTCAAATGACAACTTAGGTTGGACAAATCAAATCAAATAACCTTCTTTATTATATAAATGCTTATTGTCTAAAGTATTCTTTATGTGTCTTGTGGTTATCTCATATAATTTGAAAGCTCTGAGTTAAAAAAAAATCCAGGGTTCTGATAAATTTTTTATTAGTTTTTATTCATATATATGCGTTGAATAAAAATTTTAAACTGATTTATCTCAGTACGAAAAAATATATAATTATTTCTTCATTTAAAATACTAAGTTTTTTTTCCTATTTCGTGCCAAATGTTTTTCTAACTATTGCTATTTATACAAGTAACAAATTTGGCATGCATTTTTTAATTGAAGCAATCTGTAATTTTTAAAACTATTTCAGTTTATAGAGTTTATACATTTTAAAAGAAATATTTCAATATGCATTACATTATAAAATATATTTTATAAATTACAATTTATGTTATCACAAAAACTACATCAAACTTTTTTTGTGCATATTCGACATCTTGTTGATAGATTTTACTATACTACCTCCCGGCTATTATTGCAGGAGGAGGAGTATTTTTAAAACCATTTCCTCATAATTATTTAAATTAAAAACAAATGTTACTTTTATTTTCGTTATATAAGCAAACAGCCTGTTTTTACATATTACATATACACACAGGGTACAAGCAAAAAATATTAAAATCCATCAAATCAAAGATTTATCTAAATTATGCCGTGTTCCCTTAAATGATAGTGGCATGAATTATTTTACTTTGTGTATGTAATCTACTTTCAATACACCTACAGGAGGCGAAACAAAACTCAGAATTATTTTTTCATTGATCACTTCCACTCAAAAATTATACTTATATTTGTTGAAAGTTTTTCTCCTTCAATGAAACTGACTCTTTTGATTCATCCAGGATGGAAAAAAATTAAGCCAAAAATGTTCTCATTCTACATTACATAAATAACAACCAAATTGTTTTCACAACTAAGAAGAAAAAGTAGCAAGACATTACTTTGGGTGGAACTTCATTCTTTCTAGAAATTTTAAATGGTTAAATAGTTTTAATGCCAAAAGTAGCCGCATAAAGCCTAAAAAATAGTATGCTGCTCCAATCATCACTATGCAATCTAATACACAAAAGTGTTAAATTAACATTTAAAAAATAAATTAAATGAAGCTTTGGAGAACTTTAAGATGCTCTTAACTGTAAAAATAAATAAAAATTTTATTAACTAAGAATACAGTCGTCAAAAAAGAGAATATTTAAATATTTTGCAAATCAATATAGCTCAACAAAATTGATATCTAAGTTAACCAAAAAAAACAAAATTATGGTATTATTAATGGATTACTAAATAGTTATTTAGCCTCTGAAAATTATCCCATTAACATATCGAAGGAAATCTTTTTGGTATATATCATTTCGTCTTAAAAATCTTCACTTTCATCTTATCAAACCCTCAGTAATTTTGTTGAAGTCTCGGAATTATGGAAACTGGAATACTTTTCCCCTCAGTGTTGAATGAGTACCATTATAACTGGTGATGAACTAATATTCCTAATAAAAATATACATTATATTCAAATTGAGTTTTAATATTCTCCTTAGTAACTCAAAATATTCAATTTGGAAATGCTCCATATCGAAGATCAAAATTCTCTCTGTGTGGCTATAACGCGAAGTCTTTCTAAAAACTATATATATAACAGGAAATAACATTCTTACAGTTTTACTTAACTGTCTCCCCACATGGCAGTGGGAAATGAAATGTGCGGATTAGTTCTAAGGTATACAAAGGGAAAGAAAGGGGAGGGGTGTGGTGAGAAATAGACAGCTGAGTGTTAGTTGAGAAGATGGCAATTATCGTTACAGGGATTTGCACTCAAATTGAGCAGAATTAGGATCTCATCAACTAGTTGGAACTTCTGCTTCCCAAAACCCAGGCACTTAGGTGAAATCCATTTTGAAAGTTCCCGGATAAGTCTATTGAACGTCAGATTTGAAGCCATCATCGTAAAAACAGTAGACCGTCTGTCTTTTGTAGGAGCTGCTCCCCAAGCGTCTACAAGCATTTAAAATAAGTATTTGCATCACTCAAATTAATAATTTGGGTACTAAATTTAAAGTTGACGTCGTATGATGGAAAGAGTTGTGCTACACTTTGAAAATAGTTGGGCACGGGTAAATAAAATCTGCAAAAGCAGTATATGGAATAATGCGCTTGGCATTTTCGAATGTCTATGTGATTATTCATTCACTGGAACACGCAGTTGAAATATGATTTTCCCGATTCTAGAAAAATCGGATACCGTCACTGCGCGAAGATTCTATGCATTCTATTCTAACTGCGTTATTCAATTAACATCATCGCGTTCCTTTTGTACTATTGACAGCGATATCAATTTTAACCAACAGTGTGTGATTCTAACTGTGAAAGTTATTAAGGTTGACCCATTTTTTGGATTATATGTTAATAACCATACTCAAAATGAATTGGAATCGTATAATTAGCTTTAACAACAGGTTTTAAGTGTCTATAATCTAAACTCTTTTGGGAATACTCGTTTTCTTTTCTACTGTTCTATGATCCACTGCCATGGCCGTGGTAGCCCAGTAGTATAGGTATCGGATCGTGGCTTGCCTTGTCACGAATTCGAGCCCAGTACCACTAAAGACCCGCCGTGTAGGGCAGTGATGCACGCTAAATCTGTTGAGAGCTGAAACGTCCCTCCCGTTGGTGTGTGCGGCAGTTAGGAGAGAGGGAGTGCCAGCTGAGGTGTCGTCCGCGCCACTTCTGGACCATGGTTCAAAATTACGTGGTCCGTCGCCCAAAGTCCTCATGTAGCTGAACAGTTCGACGTTAATATTCAATCAATCAATCAATGATCCACTGTCGTTTCATGTTCACAAGTATGAGCGGAACCCAAACAACAAGCTTTCCAGAAAACATACGTCCCTCACATAGCCTTCTAGAAAAGTAAACCCTTCAGTTAATGAAGTTCACACGAAGTTGTTTTGCACATTTATCACCTCGCTGTATTGGACAAATAACCATCTTCATTATTTGTCGGAATGCTCTGGTCACCTTGCCCATGTTTGTCTCTACAAATAGGGTTCCATAAAACTATCTCCGTTAACATGTACCGAATTCGGTCGTTACATTAAAGTCTCTAATAGTCTGTACTTGAGACTGTCCTGCCTAAAATATTCCATGTGTGATTCGCTACTTCACTCTACTATACATATATTGGAGATCTCTCATTTTATCTATTTGTTATAGAATTTATAATCGAATGTCTTAAGAAAAGTTTTACGAAATTTGTCTAGGTGAACAAAAAAAAACAGCAATCAAAATCAGAAAATTGGTATATGAGCTTTCAAAGTATTTTCCTCTAAATAAATTTCACACACGTATACTCAACTTATTTATTCTAAAATTTTCGTCATTGTTTGGAAGTGTTAACCTTACCGTACCTTCAGTGCTTTGCTAGAAATTTGACTAAATATACACTAACTCGTCATCAGGGATATAAAAATATTATTCTTTTCTTACAAGTATGTGCATGTAATGTTTCAAGTCAGCATCGAGAACATTTTGTAAAAAAAAAACTGTTTATTCAGCGAGCAGTCGTCACATCTTTCGCTGAAAAAGAACGAACCCCAAGAGACCCGATTGGATTTCGAAAATATTAATTGTGCTCTACATTGATTTCTAGAACTATTGCTTTTTAGTTTATGTTTTGAATTCGAAAGTAGTAAAGCGGGATATCATGCATGCGAAGCCCATAAAATCTAATGAGCTGGGATCGGAATTGCTATATTTAGACTATCTTTTTTAGTCACCCATCCAGTATGGTGGTTAGCGACGCTGACTGTTCGTCAGCGCTGACTTTTCGCTGACGCTGCTCCGGGTTCAAATCCCGGAGAAGACATGGGTGTTTGTGAATGTATAGTGCCTTCGCGGCATACTTTAAATAGCTGTCGTGCGCAAGTCCTCTTGTAAGGTTAGTGGAAGGGGAAGAGAGATGGGAGGCCCCTGACTACCCCCAGGTAGTTCTTCCTCAAAATTGGAGTGAAACCGAGCTAAATCGTTTTGTCACCTGCAAGGTATTTAAAGCTACGGCTAATGACAGGCGTGACTTAGTCCTTTGCCATGATGAATTTCGTGGGCCTTGATCTGGCTCTTGCCCATAGAGCATTAAATAACAACTACATTTTTCTTTAGATTGTTTTAATTTACTAACTTATTAAATAAAACTTAATGGAAAAGGAAATTTTTAGATAAATTATGTATTTTTAGTTTTATTTATATAATAAAATTTTTATTTTCATTTTTTTATTAATATTTGTCTTCAAACTGCATAAACTTAATTTAAAGATAAAAATGTAGTATCTATTAAAAAATGTAGTTAGTTACCTAAACAATTCTTCTTTCGAAATGTTATCCTTTGGGATCTCTTTTCAATATATTTTCCCTTTAGGCACTCATTTTAAAATGAAAGATTTTTTTAATGTTTTAGTTTATTAAGATAAATTTCTAATAAAGTTAAGGTAAAATTAAATTTCTTAAAAATTAGGAAATTTAGTTATCAGAAAAAAAAATTAGTATTACATTTTTTCAAAGAAAATAAATTAAATAGTTTATTAGGAAAATTTTTATTTAAATAGAGAATTATTAAATAATAAAAATTTAAATTTATAGTTAGAAAAAAGTAAAAAAAATTTTAGACGGGGTTTAACTCTTTTTCTTTAAAAATCTGGTTTTTGTTTGAAGTTAGCACTCTTTTTCCAACCAAACCCCATGGAATAAGAATGCAACTTTCTAAAAACCCGAAGTTTCAGTAAATGGGATGGCAATTTGGGGAATGTTATGTTTGAAAGAGATATAAGCGTGAATTGAGAGCCGATCGTGAAGTTACCTGGAAAGTAAACTATTAATACAAGGTACATACCATTGCACGCACGCCCAGACGTTTCCACATAAAGATTGAAACTAAGTTTGGATTAAGGTAGGACTGATTATTTGATATTAGGACTTGTAGTATTATTAGAAGTGAGAGTAGGCGGATAAAATAATTATAACTTAGAGAAAGTGGTCTAAATTAAGTGATTCGGTTTAACTATCACTGTGCGTTGTTCATTTTAGATTCTCGCTTATTTAAATTTATCTAAATTGTTAGACACTTAAGTTCTATTCTTAATAAAGACATATTAAGAATCGAAAATGTCTATTCCCTTTACAAACCCTACACCTCTAGCTCACGCTAACAATCAAAGATACGGTCACCAAAGGGGGCGGTATCACAAATTTTAATAGGCGGACATCAATAGTAGAAAACACTGCATTGTGTTTGGAAGAAGGAATCATGTATAAATCTAATTTTATTTTTCATTTTTGTATTGCTAGTTGTTTATATTTAAAATACATATTAAATGTAAAAAACTAAAGGTAAACTTCATTTTTTTATGAAAAAAAAATAGTGTTGAATGAAATTTTACTGTTTAATATTTAAATTTAATATTTTTCTCTATACTTGAATTTTAAATTTCATACGATCAAACTTTTTTTTAAATAAATAAATTATATTTAAAGTAGATGTTGAAATTCAATTTCATGAGAAGAAAGCCTTTGGAACAAGAAAAACAATAAGTAACAAAAAAATATGGGTGATTTATTTTTTATATCTTACATCCACATTTCAGTAACGTTTAAAAATTCACTTACTACTCAAAAAAGTTTTACACAAATCAAATTTTGAGAATAAACACCATTAATCTAATTTGTTAAGCCCCGATGTTCCATTTAAAAACATGTTATTAATCACTGAAAGGAACTCGAAACTTTTCCTACAGTTTTTATGTTCGAGTTTTAATCCAGTTTTGATAAATTTATATTATGTGTTACCTTTCGATCAAAGTGTGGCATATAAAATCAATTACAATCAATTTACAAGATTAACCAAACAAATAAAAGTAACGGTTAATAAAACTGGAATAGTTTTTGTAGGATATATTCAAAGAAATCTTTTTAAAAGTTATGAGAACCTAAATAATAATAATAATAATTAATAAAATGTACGTTAATTATAATATTAATATTTAATTATAACATCATAGTGAATAAAAATCATGTGTTTGGTCACAATATATCTATAATTTTTTTTTTTGTTTTGTGAAAATTTATATTAATACTTAATACTAATTTCAAAAGAAAAAAACAATGAATAATTATACATACACTTGCCTCCGAAAGTCTGCGTATAGGCAATCATCTTACGTGTTTATGCTGTAATTGCTATTAAAATCTCGCTTTAGAAAATCAAAATACTTGTCAGCAATTCTTCAAAATTTCCTTATTCAAACAACAGCAACAAAATTTACCTTAACGAGAAAAACAAGAATGACCACCAAATAATAACCAACCCTCCGCGCCAAAAGTCTGCGTACACTTAGAGAATAGTGATTTTAAGGACCTTTTATTGTAAAATAATTGCACTAAATCGTGTTTTTAAGTAATAATAAGCTTCTCTTACGATTTATTTAGGATTTGAAAGCTTTTGTGGTTCCATGACAGACTACAGAATAGAGATCGATATATATTGAAAGAAAACTTATCGTAGATCTTCAGAAAAAGGGGGAAATTTTTAAATCAATTGTTGAAATTGTTAATAGGAGACATTCATTGATTCAAAAAGGGTTCATAAACTACAAATCAACTAAATTTTAACGCCCAAACCAAGATCCGGCCGGCCGTCTGTAGTGTCACCTAGAGCAGTGCTCCGCAACCCCCGGTCCGCGGACCGGTACCGGGCCATCCGTTTCATTCCAACTGAATTTAAATTCCTAGTTCTATACAACAAATTAAAAAAAAATATCTGTGTTCCATTAATTTTTTTTAAAAAAAAGAGGCCCCCGAAGGTAGCGACATAAATCTTTTAATGTTTTAAAAAACAAAAAAAAAGAAAGAAAGAAAGAAAAGAAAAACACAGCAACTATTTTCTTTCAGTTAGCAGAGCATCTCTACTTTTTCTCGCTGGCTGCAACTAGGTCAAAGCATTCCCTTCTTCCTCCCCATTCGAGGGGAGGGCCCTCCACCTTCTTTGGGGATCCGGCCCTATTGAGCCCTCTTGTTTCATCCCCCCGGTCGGTGGAATCAGATTCCTCGGGGGTCAAAAGGTTGCGGGCGGCCACGCCTTAACCCTCAAATACACAGCTGCTTAATGCACGTGTGAATGTCGTTTCCAAAAAAAAGACCTATCTGTGAAGCGGAGTTTTTTGCAGTAACAGCAACCAAAACAAAGCAACGGAATAAACTGGACATAAGCAACACACTTCGGGTGCCATTGTCTCCGATTTCCCCCAGATGGAACCGTCTCATTGCAAAAAAAACAAGCTCAGGGTTCTTATTGATTTCACGTTCTAATAAGTTAAAATGTTAAATCACTTTATTTTTGGTGTAACTGTTTTCATTTTGAAGGGATAATTAAATAGAATTAAATTTTATTAAATTCTTATGTATTAAATACAATTAAATACATTTTTTTTTGCTATAAATCAAAAAAAATCTAAAATATAAACAATCAATGTCCCTCCCAGCGGGCCGCGGTAAAATTATCAAACGTTACGGTCCGCAGCGATAAAAGGTTGGGGGGAGCACTGACCTAAAGCAAGGATGGCGAATTAGCGGCACGTGTGCCATTTATGGCACGCGACACAATATTTTGGGCACGCCACCGATCAAAACGGTTTCCATTTTAATTCAAAATCACGAAGTGAATTTGAAGTATTACGAAAAATGCGAGTGATCAGTCGCAGTTTTCAGAGAGATTTTCAGTTCAAAGAATTATACGAAACAATCAAGTTTTTTTTTGTAAAATTTTATGTGACTGGATTTAATAAACTGAATTTGTCCCACCTATTGTTGTAAATTGAAAATTTTTAAATGCATCTGTGTATGCGGGGATTGAGTTCCAGGTTTTAAGGTTCAAAAA
>BMAV01013358.1:0-20572 GCA_019973955.1 Trichonephila inaurata madagascariensis
TTTTGGAAAAACATGAAAAAAGTCACCCTGAGTGTATTTGAAAAACAAAATAACTTTTATTTTAAGAAAACAACATCGCTCAAGCTCCGTGAAAAACTCTCTAAACTCATTTTGTTCGTGTGTAATCTAATCGGAGAATTTCTCAGTTTAAACAGGGAAAAGAGGTAATGTAATTTGAATGTTTTCTTTTGAAATGTTTGTATTTCGGATATAACCTGTTTTTTAGAAGCAAGTCATGCGGAAAGCCGCCTATCAATGTATTATATTGTTTACTGATAGATACTATGTTTTTTTTTGTTAGAAAATTTCTTTTGATTTCGTACTTAAAAGGTTTTCCGATACAATTTTTCTGTCAAAATGTTTCGGTTGTGTTTTTATGTTTCAAAACTAACGTATTTATACATTATTCAGTTTTTAATAGCTTTATATATCACTTATTATATTACCAACAAACATTTAAATATTTTTTCCTGGCCAGCAGAATTTAAATGAAAACACTTATCTATATAAATGTTTTTAAAAGCATCTCTAATAAACTCGACTTTAAATGCTTATTTTATTCAAGAGGTAAAGAAAAATATCGAAAGGTAAAACTGTCTTGAGTGCGGGAGATTGTTACTCTCCTTCAATTTTCATTTAAAATTGTTTTTTTTTTAATTTAATCAATATTACTATTTTTGGCAACGTTGCACGATTACACCGTGTAACGTGTTAATCTAAAATTGAAGAGTAATTAAAATACTAAATTTTTTTATTATCTGCTTTGAATTGAAATATGAGGTTTATCCGGAATTCCGAAAATTCCCGAGGAAAGTTTATTTATATTTATAATACATTTCTATTTCCACTAATATATTGTGAAATAAATTATTCTAAAAAGGAATCAGGTATCCCGTGTTTTCATGTGGGTGTTTTTAAGGCGATTAAAAAATACTCAAATTTCCATAATTGGAAAAGCTAAATTGTATTTCCATGAAAAATATGGTTGGAAATATTTTTGTTCTCCATCGAAAGTTTTTACAGAACAAACAAAAAAAGAGAGCCTTTCGTTTCAATCCTAATTGGTTTTTTTTTAAAATAATAAGAGGAAAAAGAAATTTCAGCACATCGAAGTCTTAGAATTTCTTTAATAAAATTTCATCAAATTAAATTTTTGTGCGATTATTATTTCTCTCCGCTTATTCTAGTCTAATTCTATATATAGTGGTGATAATATATCTGTGTATTTTGCATTTGAAAAAAAATAATGTAACAAATAATGTTTAGTAAATAAGGGATACGTGATTTTTATTGATCGACAATGATTTTATTCTGGCAAACTTCATTATGTTGACTAAATATTAAAGGTTTTTAGTAACCTTCAGGAGAGTTTGGAGAACTGTTTAATAATAAATCTCTGTGCATGTACTTTATGTACGTCCTTACTTTGGCCCAAGTCGGTGGATTTTCATGATGCAGAAAATCGACAGCATCCATGTCGTATGATTATACGGTATGTAAAAGATCCCTGGAGTGTCTGTTTGGCTTGGGTACTCTAGGCAAAATTAAATACTAATACAGATTTGCATCACCAGAGCTCCGGTGCCTCTCTCTAGGGAGGAAACTGGGAGATAATTAACTGCGGTGATTGGTATCCACCTATAGGGTGCCGCAATAAAGAGATACCTACTTCCGGGAATGTACTAGGTCTGCAATGGTAAAATACCAATCTACAGCCCATTAGAAATAAAAAAACAACTTTATTTTAATTAAAAATTATATTGAACTCTTTCTCTTAAGCGTTGTTGCTTCATTATTTATTAAAATAGCATTGTTACTTTGTAGCCAGGGAATAAACTAATCTGGAAGCAAAACAAACAAAAGGAAAAAGTTTGAAAAATTTAAATTTTTAAAAAATAAAAAAATTTTAATATGCCAGCAGATTGAATATATTTTGCTCTATTTACATTTGGCAACCCGCTACAATCGTGTTTCCGTTATAAGGTTACTTTTCTGGTGACTTCAGTTAATAATTTTAATAAAATTCGCTGTCTTATGCCAAAAACTTACGTGAAAAATCGTTTGACTTCAAAATAGGCCAGAAGAAATTGAAATAAACAGTTCTCGAGTTGTGAACATGGTAGCCTTTTATAAAATTTTTAATAATTGGATTATATTTGTTTTTCTTGAATTCCTGATTACATATAAACTTGTTATTTTTCAATCGATTGATAAAGAATTGCTTGATTTCCATATGAGTTTCATTTCAATACAATACGAATTATAAGAGAAATCAATCACTATTATAACAAATTTTTAAAAATTAATTTCATTATTGTTGAAAGCAGGTATTTGAAAACTGGCTAGGTACAATTTATTGGTATAAAAACAATAGCCCTGGATGGCTAATTAAATTTAAAAGGATAACCTTTTCCAGAACGAGATTATTTCTGGGACATTTAAATTAACCCAAATTCTACTGGGATCTCGTTAGAGAAAATTTTTGCTTACACTGAGAATGAACACAAGTAAAAAAAACAAAAATTGAGAAGTTTAATCTTAACCGACCGAGTAATCAATCACAGTTGCTTGCGTTCAGCTTCGTGTTTTTGTGAATGTATGGTCTTTTCCTTCATTTTAATTTTTAGAGAAATAAGTTGTTTTTTTTTGCTCCATTCTAAAAAGGATCTACTCGCAATTTTCTTGTTAAAACTTTTATATTCTTGGCTTCTGATATCGCATTTTGTTCAGAAATTGAGACTGGGTTCCTTTTTTTTTATTTTTATAAAATTGAAATATTGTTACATATGTAGAGCTTACCCATTGGCGAAGATAGTCTTGAGAGTTGGTTCTATATCCAAAATTTAGACTCCTTTTGGGCCTCTTTACATCTTAGATAAGAGACCCTGTATCATTGATAATGCAATAATTTTCTCCTGAGTTTACCTTCCTCAAAATAATTAAAATTGTGAAACACGTTTAAAACAAACTTTTTTCCTGAAACTGGTATATAGGGCTTAACCGACTTTCACAAGGGCCTTGATTTTAAAATGCACCACTCTCTCTTCAGACTTGAGCTTTATTGGGATAGATTTTCAAATAATTTTTTCTTAAACAAAAATGAGTCAATTTTTATAATAAATTTCTTTAAAATTTTTCATGATTTTCTGTTTTAGGATTAATTAGTTTACCGTTTCATTTGATGTCACGGGTGAAACTGTTGATACTTGTGAGTAACTGCGTAATTTCACAGCATGTTTTGTTGCATGCGAATATGTGATCTGAAGGATGTCCCCCTTTGCTTATAAATAATATCTCTACTTATTGTGAACTAAAATTCATAAATAATGTGGGTTTTAATATTTTTAGAGATAGTTCAGCGCTTCTCAAACTTTCAATGCTTGCGACTCAATTTTCAATCAAAATTTTCCTCGCGCCTCACCTTCGTACAATAACAATATATAAAATGTAATAATAATGAACCATGACGTATATAACGCTACAATACGACTCTAATTATAAACCATACAGATTAAGAAGATAGTAATACATTTTGCATATGACAAGCCCATGGAAGACACTAGTAACTATTAAACATGTTCTTTACCTTAGTATTGAAAAATGAATTATCAAATATATTGTGTGTACTACTGATACATATATAAACATATTATGTTAATGTAAATGTGTCAGAATGTATTTTGTTTTGCTTGTATTTCAGTTAATTGATACTTTTTCTAATGATCTTTTATTTTCGTTTTTTCATATGCTCGTGCCTCCCACCTAGTGGTGTCACGCCCCTCTAGGAGGGGGGCACCCTACAGTTTGGGAAACGCTGAGATCGTTGCAACAAATGTGTAAAACATTTCTTTTATTGAAATAGAAAATTCTGCAAAACAGTTCATCAGTATGTGTGTGTGCGCGCATGCGTTATAGAAGGTGGAAAAACATTTACAAAAGTGAGTGAATATTAACGTCACACTGTTCAGCTACTCGAGGGCTATTGGTAAAGGACCTCGTAATTTTGAACTCTGGTTAAGTGACGAGGACGGCACTTGAGCCCTCTCCTAACTTCCACACCACACCAACATTGGGAGGCTTGATCCGCGATATATTTAACGCTCATTGGCTCCCTCTGCAAGGAAAGTTCTCAGGTATTGGGCTAGAATTTATGACACACTGGCTATGGGTCTGTTACCTTGATCACTAGGCTACCGCAGCTATATCTTCAGTTAGAAAAACGCTTCAATGCTGTTGCAAGTTTCTGTGTGTGTAATATACAATACCATTTTATAATATTGTCCTTAAAGTTTAGAAATCTTCAACATAAACCCAGTTCTTCACCCTAATACAAAAGAAACTGTTCACTTTTATGCTATTCTATGGAAAAAGAAATGTGAAATGTGTGCTGTATACAGAGAAAAATCGATTGAATCAAAAATGAAAAATGCGTTAAAAATTTGCCAACATTAGATTTTCTGTTTGGTACAATGTGGAACGTTGTAAGAATACAAATAATTTGAAAAATTAAACTCATACTTTGCTTAGTTTCAATATACAGGACTTGACAATGATTTTTGTGCAATTGCTTCCTGCACCATTTCTTCTGCGGACTAACTACAAATGAAACCTTAAGATGTTTTTAAAAAACGATCTCGATATTTTAATTCGTGCTTCATTAATACTAAACCTTCCATGTGGGGTCAAATGACCCTTTTCGAACATTTTATTAGAATTCTAGGAAATAATATTATTGTTATCTAAATTTACTACTTTTATTAAATATATCATACATTTTTCAACATACCACCCCTGCTATTATTTTTGCCAAGTAATATATGCAATTTGGCTTATCTACCGAAACGGGTCATTTGACTTGTAGAAATATTTAATACAAAATACAGGGCGATTCATATAGAAGTACACAGTTTCAATGCACTATAAATCAAGAACAATTTATGATGCTATATGTTACTTGTAACAGAACTGTTTGGGACTATTTTAAGTTTTGTTAGACAGATGTTCTAAGTGTGAACCCTTAGTCGCACGACATGCATCGCGCCGTTACTCCATTTCCACTCAAACGCGTGTTAAGGTATCTCCATTGACAGCGGCTGTAATATGTTGTTTCAGCTTCATCTAGGACAGCATTTCTCAAACTGTGGGGCGAGCCCCTTAGTGGGGGGACTGATAACTCTACGATGGGGGCATCAGCATATTGAAAAGTAGAAAACAAAAGATTACTTCAGAAAATTATTAATTTTTATGGAAAGTAAGAAAACTGACATAATAAAAGATAAAATACACTTTTACACTTATATAATATACTTATAAATACACCAGTACTGTGCAATGAATTTTATAATTAATTTAACATTACTAAATTAAGAAGTTTAATAATTACCTGTACCCCATGAGCTTGTCATATAAAATGTATACCCCAAAATTAATATTTGTCTTGATAATTTGTACGGTTTATAATTAATCCCTTCACTGCCGATTAAAAGTTAAGCGATTCACTCCTCAATGCCACCGTTTTCTACGTAGGCACGCTTATATGATGTATTGGGGAGAGGGGAAGAGAAAGATAAATATATATATAAGCAAACCATCTGAAATAAGTAAATTCTTCGCAAATACTGTCAAGGTCTTTTTGTTGCATTCCAAAGCATTCGGAATGATTTCATGGAGAGCAGTGTACAGAGATGATCTTACATCGGAAAGACGTATATATACGTCCGGGACAATTACCGCTTTGGTTGAACAAGACGTTTATATACGTCGGTGGCACTAAGAGGTTAAAGTCTTGCAGTATCTGTATTGATTGATTGATTATTAACGTCGCACTGTTCAGCTACACGAGGGCTTTTGGCGACGGACCACGTAATTTTGAACCATGGTCAAGTGACGTGGACGACACCTGAGCTGGCACCCCCTCTCTAACTACCACACCACCCCACGGGAGGACGTTTCAGCTCTCGGAGATTTAACGTGCATCGCTGCCCTACACGGCGGGTCTTTGGTGGTACGGGGCTCGAACTCGTGACAAGGAAGCCACGGTCCGATACCATACCACTCGGCTACCGCGGCCACTTGCAGTAGCTGTAGCGTCAAAGTATATTATTATTGAATTCAATACACTGCTATTGTGTGGTGGGGAAGGAGGGGGGCGATGAAAGTTATGATTGAGTATTGGGTCGCAAATAGTGTAAGTTTGAGAAGCACGCACTGATCTAGGACTGTTACTTTTGCACAAGCAGCCCGTAGTTTACGAATTTTTCACACCATTGTTAGGTAGATTTTCTAGTTGGAGGTTCTTCTCCTAATCGAGAGTGAAAAGGCCGTGTGGCACAACAGTTGCGAGTTCCATTCAATACCACAAAAAGCCATTCCACTGCAGACACCGCCATTTCGGCTGACTATTCAAGTGAAACACGCCTTCTATTGCTTCCATCACTTCCATCAAGGGTCTAAACACAAAGAATACGTCTAAAAGTACATCTACCTTATGATTAACAGAGGTGATACCTGTCCAGCATCTGAGAAATGTATATTTCTTTATATAAATGACCCTGTACATGTTTTCATGAGCAATTATGGGCTAATACCATTGGATTACACATTATGGGTATAAAGTGTAAAAGTTCCAAGGACCTATTTGATTTACGTTGAATTCGAGTGCGTTGTATTATAGATTTAATGGTTTTTGCCGTGTATGACAAAGTGCACAGACAGAAACGATGTAAATCATCTGGAAAAAGTTCGGACAGCGATACTCCTAATGAACATAGTCTTGAAATTGTGGCTGGCGTGTCATTAGTTTGAGCCCTAGTTCATCTGAAGAGTGGTAGTTAGGGGAAGAGATACTCTAGCTCAAGTGTCGTTTTCGTTACTTGACCGAAGGGTTCTAAATTACGAGATGTATCGCCGATGGACCTCGTAAAACTATTTAGAACGACATCGATTAGAAGTTCAAAGTATACTGCTGGCCACCGTAAATGCAACACCCTGAAGGAAGCATGCAAATAACATGAAATTTACAACATGCATTAGCGGAGGTGAGATATGCAAATGATTAGAATTTCAGCACAGACACACATAACGCGCGCTTGTGACGCCACCTCAAAGCGCTATTTAAGGCTTGGAGATTTCGACGATTTCAAGTTCGGCAATTGTGTTTTTCTTGTGGTTTTTTCAAAAAAATGATCAGTTATGTCTCGCAGAAAACAGTGATCAGCTTTTGATCAAGTATCCGAGCTCCATAGAGGAAGGATAGTGGTCTACCGAAATTGTGGATTATCTTTCAGGAAAATCGGTTAGTCGTGTTGGACGAAACCAAACAACTGTAATGTGGATATGTGATCGTTGGATAAAGGAGGGTACGACGGACCGACGTGGTCGATCGCATCCACCTCAGTGCACCACTTCACGTGAGGACAGGCAAATTGTGCGCATGGTAGTGACGGATCCCTCAGTCACATCACGAACCATAGCACAGCACAGTGACTCTGTAACGCATCATTCAGTGTCTGCGCGTACCCTTCGATGTCGTTTACAGCAGAGTGGTCTGTCCGCAAGTCCATTGCTTGGTCTACCCTTGACGCAGAACCACAGACGTCTCCGCCGCCAATGGTGCAATAAAAGAAGGATGTGCGTGGCATAATAGAATGAAGTTGTCTTTCTGACGAGTCACGCATCTGTCTGCAACACCACGATGGTCGGATTCGAGTCTGGAGACACCGTAGAGAGAGGATGCTGAACAGCTGCGTTATGCACCGCCACACTGGTCCTGCACCGGGTATTATGGTATGGGGTGATTTTGGGAAAATACCTCGCACTCCTCTAGTACGCATAGTACGCCAGTACTTTAAACAGCCAGCGCTACACCCTCCGAGATGTGGGAGCCTTTGCCCTTTCCCCTACCTTCAGGGCTTGCCACAGCCATATTTCAACAGGATAATGCGTGACCACACGTGGCTTGCATTGTCCAAAGGTTCTTCGTCAATTACCAGATAGAATTTCCCCCCTTTCCGGCTCGCTCCTGATCTTTCACCGAAAGAAAACATATGGTCCATGGTTCCAACGATTGACCCAGATTACACCCCAGCTGCCCACCAGATCAACTTTGGCAACGTGTGAAGCTCTTGTCTGCTGTACCCCAGAACACATCCAAAGTCTCTTTGAATCAATGTCGAGGCGTGTGGCAGCGGTGATCTCCAACAATGGCGGCTCTCCGGCTACTGATTCTGGCAGGAACCACACTTCACAGAAGTCTATAAATTTAATCATTTGATACTTGGTCAGAACATATTATGTACAAAATAAATTTTTTTGTGCTATCTCTTGTCTTTCTTGGTGTTGCATTTACGGTGGCCAGCAGTGTATTAGAAAGTAGATCAAACAGTAAGTAAATTTTAAAATATAGCTGTGCAAACATGCATGGGTGTAATAAATTTAAAATCGTCATTCTTCTCCTACAGAAAAAATCTCCAAATTTCGACTATATAGCTGTTTAAATACAAAGATGGTGTAATATAAAATATTAAATTAATAAAAGTAGTACACAAATATCTTTTTGTGTGAAATCCTCATCCAAATTTTTTTATATTTTTCTAAGAACTTCCTGTTTTTTTAATTTTTTTCCCCTTGGAAGTCAATGTTTCCTATAATCTGGTTTAAGATTCCTCAAATTTAAAATCAACAGAAGGAAATAATACCGTAAAACACACCCCTATACTTTCAAGCTACAATATTTAATTCTTAGGTATATTCTCCGAATAACGCCCATCCCCTTTCTTATAAGGAAACCTGAAAAGTATGTGTCTAATGCTATTATATTTTGAAGTCATTTATTCGAAGTATCATCCCGGGACTTAAAAAAAAAAATAATAAATAGAATATTTCTAAAACTACAACCCTTTAAGTTCATTAGGTATGTCATTTCTTTTAAATAAACAGTATCCCGATCTATGTTGAAGTCTAATTTTTTTATGCTAATTTTTCCTTTTTATTTTTTTTATTTTTGAAGCTATAATTTTTATATCCGGTGTATTATGCGCACGCGTAAAATTTCGATTTAGTTTTTGTGTTCAATGTGTGTGTTATAGGCCGAATTTTATGGTATATTTAAGGCCTTATATTCCATAGAATTTTTACAATTTGCTTAATACTTGTATTTATTTTTGAAAGCATAATTCACACTATCGAATTGCTTGGATGCAATTCCAAGATTTATTCCTCGTATCGTAAAATCTTTACATGTTATCTTTGCAGATGATATTTAAATATTTCTCACATTATCAGAATGCTTATTTTCAGTTCTCGAGAAAATTGAAGCATACATATCATTGTGTGACCGTGAAATGTAACATCTTATACACCTCTTGCTATTTTCAGGATCTATATTTTGAGTTGTAGTGGATATTGTAAAATACGACCAACATGTGAGGCACATCATTTCCAGCTCATTTCTCGACCCTTCACCGTTTTACCACTAAACTTCCGGTATTTAAGCAAATTTCTCGAGGCCTTTTAGCAATCCCCCGAAAGACCTAGACGATACTTCCAAAAAAGATCCTTATCGCATGCTGACTCAAGCAAAGAGGTGAAGACAGGTAAAAAGAAAGAACAATTTTCCCAAAGATAAAAATGCATCATTATCAACAAAAAACTGTATGATATCCCTATCAGGCCGATCGGTCTTTTCCCATAAGCCCTCATTAGGGGACCTCAATCCACCTTCTTTGATCGCCAGCCCAGATAGTGGAGAGGCCTCTTTTCAAAAAAAATTGCTTAAACCTACCAGTAAAGGGGTTGGGTGAGTAATTATAGCCCTAAAAGACGCCCGTTATCGGAGCACATGTATCTATCTCCTGGATGGAACTGGTTTCGCCTCACGCCTCTTTGGGTTAGGGTTCGGCCACTGGAAGATGGACAAGAACAATGGGACATGGGATTGACGTTTTGGTATTCTGTTCCGATAGAGTAGTGCGAATGGGTTATTATTAGGTGTTGATGGGCGAAGAAGTGATTGGAGGAGTCGGGGGTTTTTTTGTGAGGTTATTTTAATGAAGGGAATTGGCCTTTTTGAAGGTGTTGCAGGAACTGAATTTGTGACGTAGAATATTCTTTAAGGGGAAAAACAGAAGTGACAGTCGAAGTTTATTTTTAATATTATCAGGAACGTCTTAAGGCATGGGGAAACCGGACCCGCCTCGTTTCGTTTTGACACATCCTTAATAAAATCATGATCTGAATAATTTTGATATACGAATATAATTCTGGAATATATTCTCTTTAAAACAGGAAACTTCGAACTACATGTCAACTGGCAACAGTGGCATGGCCATTGCCCATGCCTAGGACTAGGCCTATTAACATAAACGATCAGTCGAATCATTCAGTCGAGCTGGTTTGTGAGATTGTGAGCAGTACACTTTTATTCGTTTCAGAATTACCTTTGCATGAATATTTGGCAATGCATTGTCTACTTTAAAGGTCACAAGCAGGACCTAATCTTCAATAGGGGCCCAGAACCCCAATAAATCTTAAGATCTCTCTGGACCCAGGGCCACAAAAAATTTTAGGATGTCTCTGGGAACAGGACCTCAAAAAGTCTTAAGGTATCCGACTACGTTCGGAACTGTGATTTTGCAAAAGCATATAAATGGATAATATTTATGATATTTAGTGTCACTTAGATTAGAAAATGTATATAAAATTGTTTTAAGAATAGTATTACACAAAAATTATTTAAGTACATTATTTTGACAAAAATGAACATAGAATGACCCATTTTCAAAATATTCTCCTTTTATGAAAAATGCTTCTATTATAATAATATTTTGCCTGTATATAGCTCAGACCTCTGTACAGAGCTCTCAACTAGAATGTTTGAAATATATAACTTAGAAGTGGGTTTATCCATGTTTTAAGACAACAGATGAGAGAAATTTTACGAAAAAAATGCCGATAACTATTTCAAATGGTTTTAACTCTGAAAATAATGTGAATTTTTCAAAAATCATAGTGGAGCCTCTGTACAGAGGTTTGAGCTATATACAGGCAAAATATTGTTACAATAGAAGCATTTTTCACAAAAGGAGAACATTTTGAAGAAAGGTTATTCTAAGTTAATTTTTTGCCGGAATATTGTATTTAAATAATTTTTTTTGTCAAAATGTGTTCTTAAAACAATTTTATACACATATTCTAATCTAAGTGACACTAAATATCATGAAAATTATCCATTTATGCGCCTTTTTAAAATCACGGTTCCGAACGTAGTCGGATACCTTAAGACGTCTCTGAATATTATTGCATATTATTGTGAATATTTAATGTTGGACTGAATATCCCTCCAAACTCGTAAGGATAATGAATAACTTTTGCTGCTCAGTATTCAATTCCAACTCAATCAATATTGAATACTTTTAGTACAGAAGTAGAAAATTATAATAGAATCAAATAGTGAATATACTTTTAGGAGAGATAAATTTTGGATAAAACAGAATTTCTATCCGTAAGAGGATCAATATAAATAATTTTCGAATTTTTTTTTTTAATTTCAAAACCTATCTATACGGAAAAGAGGTTCTCTGGTATACAGAGAAAGGGGACAATTAATGAAAAAATTAATTTTTTTGTAAAGTACTGTGACGGATCTTTACGCGACTTTCACACTAATCCTCTTGGGGAATCTTAGGGCTAGCATTCACGTTTAATTTATAGCCATCCCTCTCAAAAAGAAACCGTAATATTCATATTAGTTCGACTGTATAAAGTCAGAGTTTTGTAATTCTAGAGAAGGAGGTAGGAAGCAGATATATTCACTACGCTGGTGAGATTTTTTATTTTCGCATGTTAAGATTAAGAGTGGTGTTTTGCTACTGAGATGAATTAGTAGATTCGAGGTTAGGAGTCAACGATAGATTAGGTTGATTTAAATAAATTGATTTCACATATTTGCTTAATAATCATTGTTCTCTCCTTGCTACTCATTTGACATTCACTTAGAGAACAGATTGTTGTTGGTTAGTTTGTTTGACTAAATAAATAATTGTGATTATGGATTTCTCTGGTTCTGCTTTCATTCCTCCCACACCTTTAGGTAGGCAAGACGGTGAGAGAGAAACTTCGACTACTACTCCCAGTACTGCTACTTCGGGAATGAAGTTTAGGCATTTAAAATATTTTTTAGTAAAAAGTCAATGTAATTTTTTAAAAAGAAAAACAAGTGATTTTATTTTTTTAACATTTATTGCAATGAGAGGTCACCTCAAAGTAGTAACAACAAGAAAAGAACTGCGAAAGTCAAGTACAAAGCACAAATTCCATCGTACAATTCTTAAAAATAAATCTGTCGAAATTACAATGTACGTTGTACAACTCGCGCGTGATACTCACTTATCAGTAATCATGTCTTTTGATTAGTTATATTGTAGAAAAATAATTTTATTTTGAATTTGTGATCTAACCAAGATTAAGTTTACCCCTCCCCCCTTTTTTTTTGAAAATTCAACCCGTTTGTACCATATTGAATTTTATAATTATTTTTTCTTAAAGTTATCCTCCTAATTTCCATATCATAGAACATATTTCCTTATAGCTAGGTCCTGATTAATAATTTTTCTCTATTTAACAGTCATCCCACCCCATTAGATCATATAAAACTCAAACTCAGTAGCGCAACAGCTCATGAGGGCCAGGGCCTAATGTGCCCGTCCCAGTATACGTGACCATTGGGCGCTGAGGAGTAAGAGCAGATGTCCCGATCAGGTGGTCAGTCTGAAGCGAGAACCCCAGTCTTTAAGTCCTCAAGCAACCTTGGTACTCATTTTGTCGACCCACTGCTGTAAGGATGAAAGGCTGAGTCGACCTTGCCCAGACCGGGAATAGAACCCGGATCTGTAGTGTGGGAACGCGATACGCTACCACTGAGCCTTATTAGATCATATACTTTGTTTTAAAAAAAATGGGGGAAGATAAAGGTCGAAAGAAAAAGTTAACGTCAAAATGCTTTCAATCTTATTGCTAGTTTTCTACAAAATGTATATTAAATACTTTAAATATTGAAATAAAAATAAAGGGATTCTTTTTTGTTTTAGATTACAATTTTTTTCAATTATTATTTTATTTTTCAATTATTATTATTTCAATTTATTATTTAATGCCATTCATTTAAAAAGTTTCAACGTTTTTCGATTACTTAGTTCTTATATTGAATTAACAAATAAAGAGAAGTATTAGTATTTCTTTATATATCTTTATGACTGAAAACATGCACATAATGCATAAAATATGCACTTAAAATACAAAGAAAAAAACTTTGTGCATGAATTTTACAATTAATTACAATTTTAAAATAACTATATTTTTAAAATATCTCAATCTCTAATATTATGACTAACCAATCCGAAATAATAAAGAAACTAGGCTGTTATGTAACTAGTTTCAAGTACATCGCAGTTTCGAAACATTAATTTATCAAAAATTATGACAAAATTCAACCATACTTTATAGAATTTTCATTAAAGAAATGTAGAAAATCAAGTCACAACGTAAGTAGGCGTACATTGAAAATTTCTTTGAGTAGCCTTAAATTTTAAACAAAAATCGATTCCAAAAATTCTGGAAGGAGAGATATTTTATGAATTCTATAACTAACCAAATATATTTACATACTTTTTATTTTAAAGATGGTTAAAATTTTAAATCGGCCAATGAGAATTGTCAGAGAAGTCATACAAAAGTAGTAAAAATATTTATTCCATATTTCAAACAACCTTGTCCGAAAACGGAAATGATTCTGTAAAATGGCAATTACTTTTCATCCAATAACAAGCGGTTTAATGTATTGAAGAAACGACCGAGAGAAAACAGACGAAAAAAATTATTACCTTATGAATAATAGTGTCGTAATTGGGGAGAAAAAATTCGAAAATCGAACATTTCGTTTCTTAAAGTGAGGAATGCCATTCTAATTAACACTAATTAATATGCTGCTGAAAAACATTTTCCTTTATAGGCCAAACGATAAAATAACACGTGTTAACTGTAACCCGAAATTAATTTTAATTATAGTGCTGCTTATCGTTTCCATGTAACATCCAATTACCGTTTTCTTCTTTTCGAAAATTGACCAATGGGATGTCGGATAAATGGTTTCAACCTTCGGTATAAATAATGTTGCAGTTTTATGGAGTATAAAATAATGGTAAAAAAACCTTGAATTGATACATTGGCGGAAATTTTATGAATGACATAAAATAGGGGTTCTATTAGGATAGGAAAAATAAATATCGTAATTTGAATGTTCTAGAATATTGCAGTTAGAGTTTTAAATAAGTTACGCGAAGAAAACCGCGTAAAAAAAATTAAAAATGGTTTCAAAATAAAAATTAACAATACGTTTTGTAACAAAAGTTATATTTCATTGTATCACATCTCATCCCCATTTAAATGAAAATATTGGAATAAAATATAATAAATAGATTTAAAAAAATGTAGTTTATTTTAACAGGGAATGTAGTTTATTTTAAGAGGACACAGTACAATTGACAAAAATCGGTCAAAAAATCCAAATCTAATTTTCATAACCTATACTATTCTTTATATATTCTTCTATAACCTCACAAAATTTGAAAGCTCTAAACTTAAAAAAGAGCCTCTTTGCGGCCAATCCATTGGTTGGGTACAGTGATATTTAACCAATCGCGTATTGAGAGATGCCAGCTAGATGGTGCACCATCTTGCTGCCAAATGAAGTTATTTGGTTCACTTTCTTCCAATTGAGAAAATAGCCATAGTTGTAGAGCATCAGGATACGCAAAACCAGTTACTGTTGGTTACCAGTTACAGCAGCGTTTCTCAAACTGTGGGGCGCGCCCCTCTAGGGGGCGTAATAACCCTACAAAGGGGGCACGAACAAAATCGAAAACAAACATTATTTAAAAAAAATTATTAATTTACTGAAAGGAAGCAAAAAAATAATGCATTCTGACATAATAAAATATGCGTACACACTTACAATTGATATAATACACTGAGAATGTATCAGTACTGCACCATGTATTTCAATTAATTTAACAGTACTAAGTCAAGAACAAGTTTAATGTGATTACCAGTAACTCTATGGGCACGTCAGAAGTGAAATTATATACAAATTCTAATAATTTATCTTAATAATTTGTATGGTTTATATTAAAGGTGTACGTGGCATTTAAAGTATATTATTATTGAATTCAATACATTATTATTGTATGTATAAGCGATGAAAATTATGATTGAAAAAATTGGGTCGCGAGTATAGAAAGGTTGAGAACCAATGGAGATACAGCCTCCTCGGTCGTCCCGTACTTTTCTCCCCTTTACAAAGGCAGCTAATTATCAAACTGATGATACCACCTAAGAATGTTATTATCATTTGGAGGTTGACAAACCGAAATTAATACGGTGTCGTTGCACAGTAACAGCAGATTCTTGGTCTTGCAAACTGGAGAACACAAACGCTTTCTGTTTACTGTCGCCATTTTTCTACTAGCGCGTTGATCGGCAAGAAAGGTACCAGTATGCTTTGCTAATAGAAAAGTACTACGTTACGCCAGCAAACAAAACTGTTGTCAAAGCATAAGCATTCATGTGCTGATAAGAATATAAATATTTAAGTTTTTTCAAAAGTAAGTTATTTTTAGCATTTTTTAGGTATCTACACACTAACCCGTTGCCAGTGATTCATCACCAAAGTTAAACTGCAGGCCAAAGTATACACTAAAAAAAATAGGATTCAATCTCAAATTCCAGTTGATGTATATTATATAAGTTTCTTAAGAAAACTATTCTCATGTATACAAATTTAAAACAAGTTTTGATAAAATTCTTAAATTAACGGTTATTTTTTTTCCGTTTGCAACAACATAAATCTTGAATCTGTTTTCCTTCACAATTTTCATATATTTTTCTCTTGATTAATTTTGAACTGTTAATTATTGCTCTTGGCATGTGTGCAAACTAAACCAAGAATTAGATTTTACAAAAACAGAATATAGCTACATGGTAAGCAAAATGTGTGTGTGTCACAAGACATTAGCGCTGTTTATATAAAATATCAAAAATCCATTAGATTTTTAGAATTTAGTTGTGTTATGAATGTTTAGTTCTATATAACGTTAAAGAATAGAAAAATGCTTTAGAATTCGAAGAACACTTTTTATTCCATTAATTAGTTGACTTAGTTGCGCTAACATCAAAACATTGCAACTATTCTGTTCCGAAATACGGACTGTTGCCGATCGGGTAAACTGTGAAGAAGGTTACAAAGAAATTGCTTTCAGATTTACAAGTATAAATACAAATACAGTTAGTTTACATAAAATACAAAATATAGTAAGTTACAAATGCCTAAACATAAAATTATAAAATTCATTTTAAAAATTAATTAATTTTCAAATTATAATGCCCTATAATTTTATTACATTTTTGTTTGTTGAGTTTAATAATATTTGTCTCTACAGTTTTATTTTTTATCACAAAATTACGGTGAGTTAAGTTTAAAAACAAACTCTGTATTTTGTTAATAATTAATTATAATTTGTTATTTTTTTACTCCTATCCCGTTTACCCAACCATCGTACTTGCCTATATTAGTTATAAATTATTCAGTGTTAATTGAATATTCTTTCTAGAAAAGTTCGAATGAATTCGAAAAGTGTGTGAATGGGTTAGGGTTAGAAAATGATCTTCATTACACCAGTTCTGTTGTTTTAATTATCGTCTTTTTTTAAATAATATTTTCTGATATTTAGCACATGCCTGTAAAAAAAATGCAAAATGACTTTAGCGAAAATTAATTTAGCCCACAAGGTCGCATTTAGTGATTGTGACACGAAAACCTTGACAATTGCGAAAACGCGCAAATATTGTGAATTTACTCTTATACGAAAAACACAATAGAGATTTTGAATAAAGACTAATTAGATTCTCTAATAATAAGATTTCCTGTTTAAGCCTATTGGTTCTCGCTTGAAAGGCCGGGGCCAAACTGAGATGAATTGACTGCACAGAAATAGATTTCTTTAGGGTCAGAAATTGGAGGACTATAAGGGTATAGATTTCAAAGTGGTTCCTAGGAACCCCTGGGCATCTTGCAAATGCTGAGGGGTCCATGGCACATTAAAATTGATTTGGTGGTGCAAAGGCATTATTTTGGTACGTAAAGGGCTTACCTCAGTGGTACTCAATCTTTTTTTCTGCTGGGCCGCATACATGTCAACCATTTCCCCAAACATGAGGTTAAAACCGAGGGGGAGAAATGCTTTGATACCAAGTTAACATTGGAAATTTAAAATATGAAAAATAGATAAAAAAATTATAACTCCTGTTTTGCTTTTTTTAATTAATTTTTTTATATATATATTTCTTATTTTTGTCACTAACACTAAATTAAGAGTTTAAGAAACACTCCTTCACAATTTTTGTATCAGTAAGCGGTTTCGTATGATTACCAATAATATAACAAATTCTTAGGATGTCTTTGTTACTACTGTGACATTACCACTGACGAAACACTTTGTTGCTGTTTCAAAGAATATTCAACAAAGCCTATTTATCGCCTCTTGAAAGAGGAAAAATGTCATTAAATAATTCCAGTTTATTGG
This sequence comes from Trichonephila inaurata madagascariensis, assembly GCA_019973955.1. Lineage (NCBI taxonomy): Eukaryota > Metazoa > Arthropoda > Arachnida > Araneae > Nephilidae > Trichonephila > Trichonephila inaurata. Next base: position 17,634 of record BMAV01013358.1, read on the forward strand.
TATTTTTTAAGTACAGAATTTTCGTGACAAATCAAACAAGTGCTGATCCATGTTTGCTCTTCACTACAAAACAGTCGACTTTCAAATCATTCGAATATTTTTCGCTTGCAAGGTATGCAAGATTGCTCAAAATTAGTTCCACCCATAAAATTGTCGCTAATCCACTGTTGTTTGTTATCACTAACCGCGTAACAGTTACAAATAGAAAAAAGAATATCAATTTGCAGCCGTTCAACATCGACAACAAAAAAAGCAAAATTGATATATTTGATTTCTTGTAAAAGAATTTCCACCAAATTTCTGAAATAAAAGAATCACATCGTCTTAAATAAAAGAATTTCTCATAGCAATGGGTCATGACCGGGCCACTTAAAAAGGATCAGTGGGCCGCAGGTTGAGTATCGCTTGTTCAACCCATTCAGGACCGAGCGATGTTTTCTGTTAAGTCTAACTCCATTTAAAAATTCCTATAAAATAATTACTGTAAGAAAATGCACTGAAATTTATAATGTATAATCATTCTATATTTAATACGCTCTAAATTCAGATCATTCAGTGCCTCAGAACGAAGAAGACGCAATCTCGCATATGATACCGTGTACCCTGAAGTAGCAAATGTCATCATGGTCCTGAACGGGTTAATTCAGAGTAAATTATTGATCTGTGGTGTAACGTACACCCCCACATCACAGGGGGTGGGAAGGTATTAGGATTCTAGGGGAGGTTATGGTTTTGCATTCCTTTGGAAGATCTGGCTTGAAGCTGAAAACTAGAATTTGCCGGAGGGCCTAATATTCTCCGTTAATCCACTGTTGATGACCCATTTCCTTATTATGAAAGTTAAAATTAATTTTAGTAATTATTTTTACATGTTAAAAAGCTTTATAGAGTAAAACAATATAGACAGATACATACATTACAAATGATGACAAACATCACATAATGGAAGTCGGGCGATCGTGTGTGCGGCCGTCTATACATATACAGGTATAAAGAGGAACGGAATCTCGCCCAGATATGCAATAATTTGTCTAATATAAAAGAACCATTCAACTAACCAACAGTTCAGTTTTCTTTTGGCTATGATTCCGAGATTAAAGTGGGTGGACACGGTAGCCGAGTGGTATAGGTATCGGACCGTGGCTTGCCTTGTCACGAGTTCGAGCCCAGTACCACTAAAGACCCGCCGTGTAGGGCAGCGATGCACGTTAAATCTGTCGAGAGCTGAAACTCTTCCATTGGTGGTGTGGTAGTTAGAGAGGGGGTGCCAGTTCAGGTGTCGTCCACGTCACTTGACATGGTTCGAATTACGTGGTCCGTCGCCAAAAGCCCTCGTGTAGCTAAACAGTGCGACGTTAATAATCAATCAATCAATCAATCAACCGAGATTAAAGTGGATTAACAAATTTTCTTTAGTTTTGAACTAAAGGCAATATTCTATGTACTTTTGGGATCATATAAAGTACATTATTGTAAGTATTTTTAAATACAAACGATAAGTTGTTATCCCATATAGCATAATCCTTTTTGCACCAGGCAACTCGCCAAGGAACAATACTGCATCGAAACTAAAATTTTAAATTTTAACACATAAAACAAGTAATATAAAAATAAAGTCAATTCCTACTTGGATCAACAAAGGAAAATTTTATTTTAGCTACTTTTTATTAAATAGTTACAATTAATATAAATATGTATATACATAGGACAGAATCACTACATTAAGTGGTAATTAATTTTTATTAATAATCATTAAAGTATCATATTGTCATCCAAAACAATCGTGTATATAAAATTTCAGTTCAATTGAATGCTTTAAAACGTGAGAAAAAGAAATATTTTAAAGTTTTGACCCAATTCGCTAAAAATGAACCAACGTGGCTGTATCTGCCATTCTTTAAATAATTAGTTTCAATCAATTAATTTTAATTAATTATAATTAATTTATATCGTATTTTTACCCAAAGCAATAGTATATAGAAAATTTCAGCTCAAACGAGTGCTTTAAAATTGTGAGAAAAAACCTTTTCATGTTTTGAAACAAGTCTCCAAAAGGGTCGCTAAGTCACCAAAATTGATGCCAACGTGGCTGTATTTGCAATTCTTTGAATGATTACTTTTAATCAATTAATTTTAATTAACTATAATTAAATTACTGTATTGTCATCCAAAATAATCATGTATGTAAAATTTCAACTCATTTGAGCGCTTTAAAAGGTATTTTATGAACGATTGAAAATTCCACGAAGATAAATAAATAAATATATAGAGAGTGTGAGCTAATAGTAGGAATTGAAAGACGTAAATAATTACACAATTAAAACCGTGAAAGTATAAAGGAAAAAGTGATCTTGTGTGTGATCAGAGTCTCCTGGTCATTCAATACAGCAGAATGTTATAAATGTGTTTTTATACTTTAAAGCAAGTTATATAATTTAAATAAATATATTTTCAGATATCACAATGTTTTACTTAAAGATCAACGTTTACCATTTAGGCATCAAAACTGAATTTGTAGTTTTTCTACTGTGCACATTGAAATACAGCTATTTCACTTGGGAGTCATGGCCAAATTTTTGACATAAAAACGAGTACAAGGGGCTGTAAGTTTGGAACCACTGCCTTAGAGCAAGGGCAGGTCAATCTATGGCGGGAAGAGCCTATTTATCAGTGAAACAAGATAGCCAAGATATCAAGAGCCATTTATATTCATACAGAAGTGTGTGTGTCTACCGGTGAAGCATGTTGTAGAAGTTTTGATTAAAACTGGCGCGTTCCAATTAATATCCTTTTTGTAATATTTAAATAAAACTTTACACAGACCACCTGGGGTTGTCGAGGCACTGAAGATGAAGAAAAAAAACAGAATAAAAGAAAAAAAACCTGATTTAGAAAAAAAAAAAAAAGAGTATGGTATAAAAAAAACATGTTTTACAAAT
>BMAV01013359.1:8599-21630 GCA_019973955.1 Trichonephila inaurata madagascariensis
ACACTCATAAAATCCGCGATACTTAGAACATCTGTGTTTAAGTGGTATCCCACTTATTTTACACGGTAGCGTTCTTTTTTCTCTCTCCTCTCAGCATCAGAGCTTGTATAAATTTCATTAAATAAAGATCCTTTTTTAAAATTAAGTTTGATTCTGGCTCAAAACATATATATATATATATATATATATACAATGTAGTAAGGATATATTTAACTTTATAAATCCACTTTTTGCTGGTAATTAGAGCTACTTTTTTTAGAAAATATCATGCGCAACGCAAAACTTAATTAATACTTCTTACAGAAATGTTTTTTATATTAATATACTTAGAATTTCTTAAATTATGATTATATATATTTTAAACATTTTACAACTTTTTGAAATACCATTATTTTATAAATGACGTATAAAAGAATCGAATTATTTAATTTTAACCGCATGGAATTCAATCTAAAAATGTATTCATATCTTCATCTCTCGAGACAAAATGAACACCGTGAGACCCGTTAGAATATAAAAGTAACATTTTAAAATACTTCCCTTCCGTCTAAAACTTCTTAAAAAAATTCTGCAGCTCGAGTATAATATTGAAAATAATTTGTTGATATATTCTACATTACTTGAATTTAGCAATTCTTACTGAAGCTTCTATATGTTTCTAAAAAAAATATATATAATTCTTAAAAACATTTTTTCAAGATATTGTATGGTCAATTTCTATTAATTTTTAAACTAGTACTCAAATTTATATTTTAACTTATCTGAAAAGCCTTTCAATGAATAGGAATTTTGCATTTATTTTGATGTTATTATTAAATTATGATCGACATTCTTTAGCTGATCCAATGTATTTGAAAACTATATTGCAAACAGCATTGTAGTTATTTTTAAAGTTTACTTTTAAATTGCATTATAGCTCGCAGTGTTCTTTGTTCAAATACAGCAATATTATCTTAACGGTTTCTGTTGTCCTTTAAAATAAGGAATTTTTCGTACCGATAAAAGAAAGAGCCCATCTCTGTGTGTGTATGTGGTGTAAAAACTACAACAGAAAAACTCAGATGCGTGAAATTTTTGAACCTAAAAGTATATGTGATGATGACTAGGATTTCCAAGATATCTTCTCGAAATTCACTTTACATTCTTTAAAATTCAATTTTAAGTGAGTCTTTATAGATCTGGAAATATGACTTCATTTCTATCTCTAAGTGCGATGAATTATACTCATGCAGTTTTTCAGAGATTTTACGTATTTTCAATACCTTTATTTACCATTAGGTTTTATTATTTTAGAATATATATGTTACCGTTAAAGTGTGAAATCCGTTATTTTATCGTATAACTAGGTATTTCATGAAATAACTAGACAAGGCAGTTAAAGGATATAAAATTGTTGAATTCTACGATTTAACTAGGTATTCTATAGAATAATGATTACTTGATTGTTAAAGAATGAAATACCGCATTTTAGAAAGTTCTGTGCACCGGTTCCAGCTGCTTTAGGAAGGATTTTTCCGATTAGGAACTATAGATGGCCGAATAAAACAATTATACTCTAGATCTCAGTTCAGTATATGTCAGCGAGAATTAATTTCCATTGAAGAAGACCTGAATATTGACACACGTTTCAATCTTTTGCAACTGCGTAGTGGTAAAAAATGGGTTTGTTTCAAAAATAATAAGCAGTCAATCCACAGTGTCATCACAACAATGCTTGATGTAATAAATAATGAAAAGTAAAACAAAGATATCTGATAAAATTAAAATTAATAATCTCTTACATTTTTGTTTTAAAAAGTTTATACAATGCTTCTTATGAAGCAATGGTTTTTCTTCACAGCATATGTTTTAGTTGATAATATTTAAATATAATCTATTTTTGCAGCATATTTTTTTTCCACTTTCTGTTTAACTAATGTTAGCAATATGAACAATAATAAATTATATCATCTGCTTTCTCTTATTATTTATCAATGATTCATCCTCAAAAGAGATAAAATATATTTTGCGGGAGATTCTAGCTATTATGATCAATTAATTTATAATATATCTTTGAAATTGTTTATTTTTGGCTTTAACTATCTATCCTTAGTTATTTCATAGAACAACTAGATAAAGTATGAAATTTTTTATCTATTATATTCTTTAACTGAATTGTCTAGTTATTCTATGGAATAATTAAATTATTCACTGTACGGGTAACATATAAAGTAAATAAATAAATAATAGAAGAAAAGAAAAATTAGCATTAGAGTCCATAAAAGAAAAATTAGCAAAATAAAAAAAAATACATTGCTGTCATATAATATTTAGATGGAAATTCACATAATGTTTAAAAATAATACAAAAATTAAACATAAAAAGTTTTATTACCGAAATTAAAAATTCGCTGTTACAGAACATGCGTTTTGTAAAAAATGAGTATGCCATAAAACATTTTCTTCAAAAAATAAGCATAATAATGTTTGCACGTTTTGTAAAGTACCATAATATTAATGAATCTATTGATGCTTTTTTAGCGTAAAAGCTCATCTTTCCTATACACAATCTTATAAATTTTATTTCAGTTTGAAATAAATGAGAAACACATCTCTTAGTTTATATTAAATGTTATAAATTTAAGAAGATATTTGAAAAAAAATGCCTAGTTGCTTAAAATTTTCTGTGCATGGATGAATTTAGCATTCTTCCTGAGTTCAATAAATAAATTACCTTAAAATTTATGAAAATAGTTTAATTTCCGTTGAACATAACAAAGAAACAGAAAGCTTTTGATACTCAATATCAGTATTCATGTATGAAGAGAGAGAGAGAGGGATTAACTGAATTTTAAGAACCTTTTTCAATATATATTGTTTTTTTTTCTTTTCTTGTAATGTTTATTTTTAATTAAAATATCAAGTGTAAATTAGAATCGTTATTATAGTTCATATACTAATTTTTTATTGTTTTTAAGAGTATATTTTTACTGTAATACTTATACTGCAAATCCATTTCCAACTTAAGCACGTTCTAACAGTACAATCTATAACTCTGGTTTAACAAATATTTATTTTTAATCTAATGTTCCTATCGTCAGTCCTTACATTGCATGTTTCTGAAATGCATCTTCCAATGTGTTTATCGATTTATTGCTGACAGTTCAATTTACGCTCCGATAAACAGTTTTTATTTAATAGCAGACTACATACTTCCTAAAATTTAAAAAAGAAATACTTGCTGAAAAATAAGAAGTTGAAAATCATTCTTCAATAATAATTTATTTCCTTATTCATTTTTTTCATCCTCATAACTAATAGATGATTATTTTTTTTCTTAGACCGAAAAGTACTTAAAAATTTACTTTAAATACTTTACTACAATATTATTTTAAAGTACAAACACAAATATAAAACTATCATTACTTCTTATTTATACTTATCCCAAGGCATTACAAAGATTGATAAATATCCAGCTGACTTGTATACATACATTTCTAAATAACTATTATTAATAAACTTCAGAAAAAGTAAATAATAAAAAATATTCTAGGACAGATTTGCATTATTTAGAAGAAAGAATGGTGTTTCTTATTATCATTCAGCATTTCATTCACACACACAATAACAATTACTTATTCATTCAACATATTCCCTTGTAGTTTAGTTTCTTTAACTATTGGTTATTTTTTTTACTTAAAGATTAATGAATGACTACGAATGTGAAATGTAAGAAAAAAGCATTTTTGAATTATTTAGGGAGAAAATTGATAGGTTTTATTGAATGCGAGATATATCATTCCATTGATTAAATGACTGGAGGTTATCTTGAATTAATTTATGTTCTCTATTCCTGTCAAATGAGTTGGTATTCAAAAAAGAATCTGTTTATTTTCCATGTATAAATGAAGTGTATATCGTAATATTTTGCTATTTTGCCATCCGTATTTCTTTTGGATAATAAATAATGTTAAGAGATAATATCAGAGTCACTTCGATTTTTTAACAAGTAATCTCTCATTAAACTGAAAAATATCTTCAACAATTATTGAATTAAAAAAGATATTGGTTTTTGCTTTTCTGACGAAAAAAAAATTTTTAATGTAAAGGAATTCACTAAGAACTTTTTTGACAAGTTTTTCAACATTTCTCAATAAATTAAAGTTCTCATGATGAAGTCTTATTTTTTTTATAGTTTAATTGTACTCGTGTTTCGGGTAAATTGCATTTGATAACTAGCAACTCCCTTGCTATTTGCCACACGTAACAATACTAATGGTTTGAAAAATCTATATGGAAATATAATTAATAAAAAATATGGAAGAACATTACTTCAATTCTGCATTTAACTCGCAGACATTTTTATAAACTTATTATATAAAGGCGTTTCTATTCATTTGAACCCACAAAATAATCAATTAAGTACCAAAAAAGGGATCCAAATGAATATTAATATTAAATCATTTTTTAATAGGGAGGGTCTTATATATATATATAATTTTCCTTTGTATATTATTATTAAATATTTTGATATTATATATACACTCATGGGGCCAAAATTAAGGCCACTGACACAGTTTTCGACATAATTCTCAATTGCTATCCATAAAATTGGTAGAATTTGTATTTTACATGTTTTGGAGGACGGACAGTCAACCTTCTATTTAGGAAAAGAAGTTGTTTAAGGTATTCCCGACTACGTCGGAATCGTGATTTTAAAAGGTGCATAAATGGATAATTTTTATGATATTTAGTGTCTCTTAGATTAGAATACATGTATAAAATTATATTAAGGGCATTTTGACAGAAAAAAGTATTTAAATACAATATTTTGGCTAAAAATTAACTTAGAATAACAGTTTTTCAAAATGTTCTCTTTTTTTGAAAAATGCTTCTATTATAATAATATTTTGCCTGCATATAGCCCGGACCTCTGTACAGAGGCTCAGCTATGATTTTGAAAAATTCACATAATTTTCAGAGTTACAACCCATTGAAATAATTATCGGCGTTTTTTTCTTAAAATTTCTCCCCTCTGTTGTCGTAAGACATGCATAAACCCACTTCTAAGTAATATATTTCAAAAATTCTAGTTGGGCCTCTGTAAAGAGGTCTGAGCTATATACAGACAAAATATTATTATAATAGAAGCATTTTTCACAAAATGAGAATATTTTGAAAATGGGTCCTTCTGTGTTCATCATTTATCAAAATATTGTACTTAAATAATTTTTTATCGTAATATTCTTCTTTAAACAATTTTATATACATTTTCTAATCTAAGTGACACTAAATATCATAAATATTATCCATTTATATGCTTTTGCAAAATCACGGTTCCGAACATCGTCGGATACCTTAATGTTAAATTTTGCAGAACTACTGAATAGAGACTGTTTAAGCATCTGGTATTTCCCTGCAATTTTGCGAATATTGCAGTAAAACAAGCAAATCATCCGGTCTGCAGTGAGAATGTGCTCTCATAATTGTTTAGATAATTTCTTGGGAAAGAAAGCCGTTGGTAGACTTGCAGCTGGCCAATCTGAAGCGGAGTTTCCTTCATACTGGACCTTGCCCTTAGCCAACCAAAGTGAGCAGACCTCCAGCGTTGCCCAGGAAATTCAAACACCAGAACCTTCCTCTGTTCCTGCCATTCAGACTAGAACTGGTCAGACCTCATCAGTGACTTCAGATCTAAGATTTGAGCTTCACCAGAATATCAGATCTTAATGGTGGGAGGACACTGGAAACCTGAGATCTAGGGGAGCCTCAACTACCAGCGCCATCTGAAAAACGGAAAATCGGTCCCAGAAACTCATAGAGGACACATGTATTTTTTAGAGCTTGCTGAAATCTTATATGGAATCGGTTTATAATGCAAGTAGTAAATACGTTTAACTTTACCAAAACTTTTAAATTTGCGACGATATACTTCACTCAAAAATCCAAGCAGCCTTTTCATTTTGAAGCAAGTCATGTTTTTTCATATTAAGAACATTACATCAACTGACCACCCGTTCCTTTTGGGAGAAGGCAGGTGAGAAGTTCTTGAAGTTTACTCCTTAAAAATCAATTTTCATATAAATCCCACGGTATGGAAAAATTAGGAAGAGTAAAATTTTTACAAGCGTTAGCAAAATTGCTTTACGCTGTGTTCTGCGCATGCACCAAGTGGCTGTCGGATGGAAGAAGGGCTACTTTTCCTCTTTTTTTAAAATTACGATCACTCGTTTCCTACCAAAATCAGACAAAAAATAATTACAAAATCGGAAAGATCACTTATTTCGCCAAGATACGATATAATTTCTTTTACAAAATAAATAACGAAATTTTGCCTTTTTTACGATTTTTTCATAAATGAGCCAATATTGTAGCTTTTTTATGAAAAGAGTTTTTCAGTTGTTCTGTACAAATTTCCTACCATCCCAATGTATCGAAATTCTGTACTTAAAAAGTTCATACTTTGTTCTTTTCGAATCAGTGATTTAAAATATGAAATACTGAATCTTCTTTTTTTTTGCAATTTTTCAAAAATTACTCAAAATTCTAACTAAACATTGAATAACTTCGTTATTTATATACATAATCACACTAATCTTTTTTTCAAGTGTTAAACCTTCTTATCTAAGTTCTGTTCAAATATTGAAAAAATTGCTTAAAAGTTACGGACTTTAAAAGAAATTTTCTGTCTTTCGTCTAATACCCTTTTTACAAGAAATTTTTTTAGTTTTTTTTTCCTTATATTTTTTGTTTAAAAATTACCAATATTTAATATCCAGGAGGGAAATTTGGAGAGTATATTTTAAAATCCAAGCCCTCAAAAGAATTAAAATTTTTAAAAAAAATTCGTAAACGCGACGTTTACTAGCGTTTTACTTTTTTAGCGTAATTGGCGTCAAAAACAGGTGACACTTCATGTCTTAGCTCTTTTGACAAAAAAAAGTTGGCTATAATAACTAAAAATCACCAAATTTTACGGTATGTATTTAATACTGTTTTAAAATAAAAAGAAGTTTGTAAAAAGACCTGTTCTTTGCGTCCCTCTCAGCTCGGCGAACAAGGGAGTCCGTTTGAAAATGCTGCAGAGATCATAGAGACTGAAGCAGGGATCAATGAGCCACCATTATCTTCACCGATGTGTTCCAGTTCAGCCTAACCAGTCATTCTAACCATACTTTCACATGGAGAGAGCCAGAAACCCATTACCTGCAATGTTCGAGAAATCGACCAGTACGGAAGCGGATGCTTGACGGTTTAGGAAAGCATCGTCTTGAATGGAATCAAACATATTCAATCTTTTGACAGGTACTTTGACTTCTGTGAGATATAGGGATGATGATATGGAGCCTTATGTTCGTCTTCCCACGGGTGCTGTTGGCTCTGATTTTATTTTAATGGATGACAACGCGTGGCAGCATAGAGCTCATGTAGTTGACAAATTTCAGAAAAGTGAGGATATTCGTCGGATGGATTAGCCAGTCAAATCTCCAAACCTTATCCCTGTAGAGCCTTCCCTCTCTCTATGTGGAGGATAATTGCAATTCACAATCCTCTCCGAGAACTATCCAAGTCCTCAAAACAAATTTTCTAAGCTAGTGGTATTAATTGCCATAGGAACTCATAAATTCCCATATTTCTGTATAAAATCATTGTGCGAAACCTGTATATTTGTAAAAAGGGACCATACCCTTGTGGCTCTCGACTTGGAACCACTTTGAACTTGACCACTACGAACTTTACACAGCCGTGTGCCAAATGCATTCAAAAATTGTAAAAATAGGCTGACGTAAGCCTCTTTATGCATCAGATATAGCAATCGGTGTGGGTTTTGAATAAACATGTTGATGATGAGCTACAATCACTTGCATTTTTTCTTGTAAATTAACTCCTACCGAAAAGAATAACAGTGTCTATATGATAGAGAGTTATTCGCAGCTTATTGTGCTGTTTCACCACTTCCGTTGTTTTCTGGAAGGCAAAGAATTTACGATTTATTGCAATCACAATTCACTTAGTTTGATTTCAGTCAAAAGACAGACAAATGCTCTCTCCGTCAGACAAAACACTTAGAATTTTTTGTCCAATTTCCAACGGATATCCGACACATCTCGGGTGCTTCAAACGTTGTTGCTGATACTTTTTCTCGTATATTTCGGAGATACAATTACCTTCCGAAATAGATTACGAGACTACGGCTAGGGATCAAGAGTCTGATGATAGTCTTAAATATTTGCTAGTAAATGGTTAAATATTTGCTTAAATTTCTAATGACTGAATTTTCAAGCGGTATTAAATTGATGTGTGACACTTCCACTGGAACCATATGACCATTGGTTCCCTTCAAATTCAGAAAATTGTTTTTCATAGTTTCCCCACACTATCTCATCCTGCTAGCAAGGCCACAGCCAAATTAATTAAAATTCGCTTCATCTGGTCTTCTATACAGAAAGATTTCACCGTTTTTACCATCACTGTACTCGTATCTCCTGTCAGTAAATCAAAATGTAGAGCTTCAGTTGTGGACAATTTCCTCTCGTTTCCTCCAAATTCACACACACACACACAATCATGTTTATCTGCACATATCTGCTTTACCAGGTTCTCACCCAGTTCCTTGGTTCTACGAGAATACTTACCATGGTTATCATCCTGCTTCCAACGGGATGGTGGAAAATGTCCATCGTCAGCTCAAAAACTCCACTACATGTCATATTACTGAATGTTGCACCATTACACTTCCTATAATCCTGTTGGGACACCCCCACCCCGAATTACTATACGGTGAGACTTTGAGTCTTTTGGGATAATTTTTTCGTTCCACAAACGCCACTCTTATCCATTTCAGTATTTGTCCAATAACTTCGTAAGACAACTCCTTGAAACCAAAGTTCCAGCTTCTAATCATTCCAAATGTAAAATTTTTCTTCATAAAGAGTTAGTTAAAACGAGTAATGCTTTTACACGTAGGAATACGATTCATCAACCACATCAACAACCCTGCAATGTGAACCCAACAAAATAATATTCAGAACCCACAAATTCTTTATTTTGGACATCCATGGCCAGAAACAAACTTTATCAAATGAATCGACTCAAGCCAGCGTTCTTTCTGAATAACGACTTGCACAAGCTGAACCTGTTATTCCTTCCACCATATTACCAGATCGTTCTCTCAATATAAGACACGTTTTGTTCAAACTGTTCTATTCCGAATATAAATTTTTAACGAAATAAACACTTTTTTAGTTAAAATAGGGCATAAAACTAGGAATTCAAGTACAATTTTCACAAAATTAAAACTAATTTTGGATATATTGGGAATTTTGAGTGAAATTTTAGTGAAAAATTGCAGTTAGGGTAAGGCTTGTATTGAAAATTCTAATTAATATATTTGAATAATATTTATACAGTATATAAATAACATCCTTATTTATAATTGGAACTATAAGATTTGAAATATTTTTGAAAGTTTTTGAAATATGTCATTTTTTATGCAAGAACTGAATTTTTTACAAGAAACTAATGTTATTTTCTCACAAAACGTGCAATAAAATACATAAATATATACACAGAGATTAGATAATAGTCTAGAATGCAGATATAACTACATAAAACATTTTCTGAAAATTCCAATTCAATATCTTAAAAAGAAAACCTTTAGTGAACTTTACCGTGAAGCAAGAAATTGAAAAACATAGTTTTCCAGAAAATGCATTTAAAGATTTTAATACAGTATAAAAATTTTTCTACTAACTATACATTTTTTAAATTCACCATATTTATAGGTCAAGACCACTTTAGCTTCATGCTTAACTAATTTAGACTTTTTTTTAATTTTTTGATGTTTTCTGGAGAGTTTTATAGATTATAACAATTGTCATTTTTAGTGAAATTTTGATGAAAAATGGCAGTTACACCAAATTCTAACAAATGTATTCAAATAATATTTCTACAGTACGTGCATTACATCATTATATGTGTTAGGAATTAAAAGATTTGTAATACTTTTGAAAGTTTCTTAAATATGCCAAATTTTATGCAAAAATACGATTTTTTTCATAAAAAAGCAATAAAGTACATAAATATATACACAGAGATTAGATTTTGATTCATAATACAGATAGAACTAAATGAAACAGGTTCTGAAAATTTCAATTCTATATCTTAAAAATATTTTGCGTAGGGATCTACTTCCGGTTTTGTAAAGTTCATTTCCGGTTTACTAATTATGCTATAACTTTGCTTCTAGATATAGTAGAAACAAAAATCAAATATTTTTGGAATCTTAAATGTATGGGCTATAAAAAAATCATAAAAGGAATTTTGAAAATATTCACCAAAAAGGCGAATTTTGGGTAGTCACATACCTTAAATAAACTGCTTTCATTAATTAGCATGTACATGTAATATTTATTAACTTAATCATCATCTGCTGGGTTATCATCCGTAAAATAAATTATTTTTTTAATTTACGTCATCTGAATTAATGAAAAAAGAAGTAATAAAAGTACTTTAATCTTTGTATGGAAGTAAAAATTTATATAATAATAAATTTTTTGTCACTTCATACCTTCATTAAAAAATTAACTTTAAACTTCTATCCAATTATTCAGTTCTTCCTTTTAGAAACGTTTCATGCATGAAATATTAATTTAAACTTTGTACTAAAAAAAAAAAACACTTTTTAAATATTTTCATTTTTTTTCAGTGTTTTTTTTTCCCTCAGCCTATAACATTTTTCTAATTTGTTGATATTTATTCAACATCTTCCACCTAATTAAGTTCCAGCAAAAGAAACATTTTCTTTCCTTCAAAAGTTCTTTTTTTTACTGAGCTTTAATAAAATTATTCAGAAACTTACTGTTATAGTTATCTCCATCCAGATTTTCATCAATAATTCTTCAAAAAAAATTTAATAGCATTACTTCAAATGATATGTGATTCAATTTTAAATGTGAAAAGGTATTCATTAAATTATTCAGTTTCAGGAAGAATAAATTTTGAAAAACTTAGACTAATTATAATTGCATTTATTTGAAACCTAATTTTCTTAAAAACTTTTTATAGCACTTATTTTGCATTATTTCTTTTTTATGTACAGTTATAAACTAGTTATTTTCTATGCAATTGAGTGAGTTTCAATTTCGAAATAAACTTTGATGTGTTAAAAAAAAATAATAATAAATCTTTTCTGCTGTCAGAAAAGGATTTTCCCTTGAAAAGACCAAAGTGTATAAGGTTGAATTAAATTTATGAAATATTAATAAGCTAACATCTTTAATATATGAGAAAATTGTATTGAACGTATAGTTGCTAGACTTTATTTAAAATATTTTCTTCATATCATATTATATAATACTATTCCCCCTTCCTCCCATCTGTGCATAATTTATCAATTCTATATGAAATAATCTTTGCACAACACTATATGATTAATTATAATAAATTGATTCTCGAGAATTCGAACACAGTTGCTATGTTGTGAGATAAGTAAGATTGCTGATAATTAAATGGAATTTCAACTCAAAGCGTTTCATGTTGTATGGGGATTGTATGTAGATGGTAATTCGAGTTACTGTCCCTGAAGTGTTAAAAATTTGAATCCCGTTACAAATAATGCATGAATTAGTCCAAAGAGGTTCCAAGGTTTATTGAAACATAAAACTTATACTAGTTTAATTAAATTAAAATTTCGTCTTACGATTACTATATAATTGTTCATTAATTGTATTATATGTAAATTTGAAAATTTTGAACTTCGTATCATATTGTCAACATACTATAATATTTTTGCTTTCAACAAAATAAACCTTTTTATCCTAAAAAAAGTTAATTACTTAACGAAACGTATAATTAAATTAACCATCAAATGCTCTAAATAAAATTACCACAACACGATGTTAGAACTTACAATAAAAAGCATTTAAGGAGGTAGGTTCAGAATTTCGACCCAAAAACTCATTTTTCACTTTTCCCATTTTTATAAAATATGAACCTTTACGCTTCTAATGATGCAAAAAATATCATTCTACGTGCAGTGGAAGTATTTTTAATAATTTTTTGAAAATGTTTTACTACCTGTCACAGTCCACCTGCCACGCCCACTCATATGTAAACAAACTTTTTTTCTGCATTGTAAGCCCCCAATTTCACTATTTTTTTAATTATTATTTAAAATACTTTGAACGGCAACGTCTAGAAGAAATGAAGTGAAGCAAATGCTTGTTTACTATTTGAAACGTGCTGTTTGCGTCGAACTTTGAAAGTATTTAAGTAGTTTTTCTGCTAGCTACATTTACTAATATTTTAAAATTTGTAATATATTTCCGGGTAATTTTTGCTTTTTAAACATTTTTTCACACAATGCCACGTTTTAAAAATGGAATTTTTAAGAAAAGAACAGTTTGTTTGCACTCACAGTCGAAGGTAAGTGAATCAATCCATTAACAATTAGAATGTCTCTGCTTTAGCCAAGAGGCTAAAATCCTGTATGTATTACAGCAATTTTCTTGAAGAAAATGGAAATATAAAGAAATATAAATGAAATTATAAATAATACTTTATTGTCTGAAGCTATAAAAATATCTGTTGTATTTAAAGAATGCAAAAATAATAGCATTTCAATTATTTTTTTAAAGAAAAATTCAAGGCTTGGCCACAGAATTTGTGAAACTTGTGGATTCAGCCAACCATTTCTAAATACTGCTACATATGGTTTCATGTAATGGAAAAGAGTCTAAGTATTATGAAAATACCAGGCTTTCATATGTAATGAGATGTATTTGTAAAAGGTAAGTCTTCTGCTAAAGTTTTGTGTGGAGTTATGAATTTACCAACTCCATCGCAAAGATTTAATAAAAAAAGAATCAGGGTTAGATACAGCTGTAGAGACTATGGCTACGATGAGTATGCAAATTGCAGCTAAAGAAGCCAAAGAGGTCAACGGATATTCTGATATACCAGTTGCTATTAATGGTACTTGGCAAAAGCATGGACATACGTCTTTGAATGGTGCTGTCATTGCAACAAGTGTTTATACCGGCAAAGTGCTTG
>BMAV01013359.1:21832-43647 GCA_019973955.1 Trichonephila inaurata madagascariensis
ACGAGATGCAGCCGTTTGGAGATACAGGTATTGAAAAACTGGAATGTTGGCTATGTCGAGAAACGGATGAGGACTCTACTACGAGCTTTAAAACTAAAAATGAAACGCAAGAAATTAAGTGACAAAAAACATTGGATGATCACGGTAGACTTACAGACGCTAAAATTGATAAACTACAGCGTTATTATGGTTTGGCTATCAGAAACAATACCGATAATATTAATTCAATGAAGCGAGCCATTTGGGCTACATATTTTCATAAAGCATCTACAGATGCATATCCGCAACATGGTCTGTGCCCAACAAACGAAGATACATGGTGTGAATATAACCAAGCAATTACAACAGGCGAAGTATATAAACACCAGAACACCTTGCCATCAGAAGTGTACAATTGTATCAAAAATGTGTACAGGGTATTTGTATCAAATACCCTGCTCAAATTGTATCAAAAATGTGTCAACTCCTAACCTCCTTGCAAAATGCTTACATGGTAAGACACAAAACTGTAACAAGTGTAAATTGCATAGTATGGTCACAGATACTACTTAGTCAAGGGATTTCTTTTAAAAAATATTCTCTCTCTGACTTAATTTATAGCATTAAATATAATGAAATTTCACTGTTTTTGAAAAAAAACAGGTATGTGCAAAACAAATTTTTTTAAAAAAATAACTAGACATCCTATTAATAAAAGCTCTGATTAAAGTATGTATTATGGTTCAAAGAATATTCAGTAAAAAAATTGGAAATTTTTATTCAATAGAATGTTTATAAATGTTCCTTAAAAATACCTATTTTTAACATTACTGAGATACAGATCCTGTTTCGTGAACCTACCCCCTTAAACGCGAATTATAAAATTTTTTAACGAGAAACACTTAAACAGCTATTTATAAGTAATGCTCATAAAAAAATTAATGTAAAGCTTATAAAAATTAAATGCAATTAGACTGCATATGCAATGAACTGGCATGATGTTATTGTTTTTCAGAATCATTGTAAAGTGAAGTTAACAAAAATTCTGTTGAAATTATATTCTTCATGTATTTTCTTTTGTCGTAGAACTGAAAAGAGATTCAATGAATTCGTTCTAATATTTTGAAGAGTAATCTAAGACATTGAAAGTTGCTAAAAAACAGGAAACAGAGTCTGAGGGTAAAATTAGTGAGTTTGCATAAGTGTGATGTGTGGTTTAGCTATAACAGTCTCAAAATAAAGTTATTTTTTGTTAAACAGTGGAAATTAATTTAGATAGGGATATCAACAACAAAAGATTTTTCGCATCCAATTAATTTTATCTTCAATGAAAATACATGCCTCGTTGATGAACTGCTAGTATACGCATTATTACACGCAAAATAAAGAACTTTATGCTTACTAATAATATTTGAAAAAAAACTTTTTTTTTCTTACTTTGCAAATGAAATTTTTCTTGCGTCTTATGGATTTAAAAATTAATTTTTGGTTTGCTGAAGTAGGTAAAAATGATCTATACTCTCTAAATGAGTTCTGCCACATTATATTTTAATAGTTATTTAATAAAAAATTAGATATTCTCCGCACTGCTTCGAAATTTTGTTTAGAAATTTTAAAAGAATAAGAGAAAGTGTTCACTGTTGGTGAAAAATTCTATTTATGATATTCAACTTATGGAAAATAAACATAGTTTGCAGTATTCTTTAGAGAAAGTAAATGCATAGTGCTTGTATCTTGGGGGAAAATATTTTATTTAAACAAGCATATTTAAATTACCATTATTGTTTTCTTACAATTATGATCTTTTATAACTCACAATAAACATAATAATAACTTCAAGTATTCATTTTATTAAACTAATTGGGTTTGTGTGTGTGGGGGAGATTTTTAAATTAATAATTTGTATATTATATGCATTATTTAAAACATTTCTCCCTGTGAATCAATTACAGAGCACTGACTTGTACATATCCCAAAACCTTTTAATGCCTGCACACCAATTTCATTGACATTTTTATTCAAGTAAATTTAACTTAAAATATTTGAATGAAATTCAGGTAAAATCTACCTTTTGTGTTCGTAGAAACTGGTTTCTTTACTTTTTCCAAATGAAAGATTTGCTTTACAATTAAACAATTTTTTATGTTGCCAAATCCAACTTAAAATCTCTGAGGAGTGATAGTAGGCAGCACGGGGAAGACAAATCACCATAAGACATGGGGTCGAAAAACACGTTTAGTCGGAGTAATTCACAAAAATAGTTATGAAAGGTGTGGTGTCAAGAGGAATGAAAAGGAAGAATAAGAAATTGTGTGGAAACATATTGATTAGTGACGCATGCTTATAATACGAAAAATTCTTCGCAGATTGACGTCAGAAATGCAACAACAAGTGATTGCTACTGTAATTGTTCGAAGTTGTGTCAGCATAGGTCGTAGCACAGTCGACAAAGAGAGATGATGGATTGTCCGATGCTATCAAACAAATCCGGTGTGTTGGGCGATATTAGCTGAAGCTACCATGATCTGTACCGTGAGATCTTTCATTGTAACCACCGGCGTCTCATACATAACCGATTTCGAGTAACCAGAGAAGAAGAAACCCAAATGATTGAGGTCTGGGGAGGATAAAGACCAAGAAATAGGTCCGCTTAATCCAGTCCCCTTCCTAGGATAAGCAGCATTGAGGTGGTTTCTCTCCACAATCGAAAAAGTCGCTGGTGCTCTATTGGAGCTTAAACCATATGTTCTGGTGTACAGTAATCGATACTCTCTGCAGCAAATTCTAAAATATTTGGAAATTTTCCTTCGGACAGATTTTCTCAATTCTACCAGAGCGCTCCAAATCCCCTCATTCGCTTGGACACTCACCTCATCTGGCTTACCATTCTCATAATGGCTATTATCGTGATTTTTACCCACTAAACGTGATTTGCGACTTCTTGCTCTATGGTGATTGTCATCACCACGTTGCCTATTTTC
Source organism: Trichonephila inaurata madagascariensis (assembly GCA_019973955.1). Taxonomy (NCBI): domain Eukaryota; kingdom Metazoa; phylum Arthropoda; class Arachnida; order Araneae; family Nephilidae; genus Trichonephila; species Trichonephila inaurata. Next base: position 24,793 of record BMAV01013359.1, read on the forward strand.
ACCCCTCTGAATTTGGCGGTCAAGTTCGACAACACCCAGTACATTTAGAGTATGTATAAGGAATTGTAAACTGTTGTACACATGTGAATAGGATAGCATTTTACAAATCTTAGACATCTTTAATTTGATGTGTTCATTGAGTAAGTGGGTTATTAAAAAGATGAGACCTTCATGTTTAAACAACAATAGAAGTGATATCAGAAGAATTAGTTATTCGTAAAAAATAAACTTGCAGCTTCTGTCTTAAGAAAGCTGACGAACAACTTCAAAATCTTATTCATTTGGGTTTTTTTCTTCGTTGACATAGGTGAAACGAAATATAAAGGAGCATATCCATTTTTAGACGTATCTTCTAGGAAAAGTATGCCATCTTTTCAAATTGTAAGTAAGTTAATGAGGTAATTGTTTACTGAAAAGCTTTATTTAGTTCATATATAATTATTAGTAATGCACTCTAAATAACTGTGTTCACTTAATGAGAAATTATGTATTAGTTACAATAAAATTATTATTAGGATGAAAGTTTTAATTCAATTTTGTAAAAGGTGATGAAACATATTTTCTCAAAAGGCGATGCCAGATTACTGTTGACGTCATAGTTTAAGACACAAATCCTTATATAATTGGAGAAGCGTACTTCATCTTCAACAATCTTAATTTCTGATTCTAGAACAAAAATTCTTTATTGAAGCGGTTTTAATTGTAGATTGTATTTGAACACTAAAAATTAATTAAATTTACAAATAAAAATCGAGGAATAAACTTTCGCTATTTACGAAGCAAATTTTTGTTTTATTTTATATTTTTCCGTGTTTTCATAATTAATATTGAAATCATTGCCACGATTTATTACAGATTTTGACTGTTTCTTGCCACTAAGACATCATATACTTGGTTTTAAATAATGTGATTTTAGAAACGGAAATAATTCCACAGTTATTTTTTAATAAAACATTGACTCTCTTTTAGACTAGAAATAAATTAACAAGTTCAGAGAAAACGATTTTCAAAGATTTTTCAGTGTGAAAATGATTCTTTTCGCCTTCTATTATCGCATAAATAGAGATTATTTAACGACAAATTTCACTCACATTTTGCTAATTGAAAATTGTATCGCAGAACTTTTCTATACATTTCTGTATCTTATTTATGCTTTACATTTCTACTCACCTGACAATTTTCAAAAGCAAGGATAAGAAAGACTTTATTTTGAATGAATAATTCAGCACGTCCCTATTCAAATTCTCGAAGTTAAAATGACTCTTTTTTCCTTCTCTTTTTTAGCTGTTAAGCGGTAACTTTTTTTGCCCAAAATATTCCAAAAAAAAGGCACATTTTTTGTTGTATATAATTAAGCATAATACTTAACAGAATGCAAAAATTGAAGAATTTTATTTAAATTTTCGATTTTAAAATGTTCACACTATTTTATATTTTATAATTGTGCAACACAAAACACCCTAAATGTCTGCTTTTTGTAAGTATGCTCTGCATGCTATGAGGAATGTTTTATATATCTTAAAATAATTTCTCTCATACTTACAAAAAATTTCGTGTTTGTACCTCTTTTTGAAACGGTTGAGGATTCTGTGTGTGTATGCGTGCACACACTTTATATGCACACACAATTTGAAGCATGTTTTAATGCTAATGTTTACATTACCATGGGAACTGAGATAATGTCAGCTTTTTTGGATTATCATACATTTCTCATATCTTCTCAAGCAAGAAATTTCCCATTACCTTTCCAATCCCTGTTTTCCAATAAATATTTTCTTGAATCTAACTTCCTGCTTTCAATGAAAAATTCATGCCTTCACCACAAAGAAAGTCCCGGCTGAAAAGTATTTCATACCATGGACAAATTCCATCTCTTAAAAACACTAGCACTAATAATCTCACTATAAGAATCAAAAATATGTGTGAATTAAAGATAGAAAAAAGAAAATATCAGTTCCCGTACAGCATACAGACAAACGGGATGTGGCCAGCTTTCAACAAAGCAGTTAAAGGGTTAAGCAAATTAGTATCATAGCTTTGTTAATCTAAATTTTATTGATCTTGAAAGTACTATTATTAATGTTTTCCTAAAATATACCCTTTTCATCTATAATATTTTTTATTACAAGCCTTTACCTACAAGAAATGTATTCTTGTATATTTTCCCTTATATCTAACAATTCAGATAATATTTTCGAACATCTTCCATTTCTTAAAAACAATTTTATGCACTGAATTGTGTTCAGGAGAAATTATATACATTTCATACTGATCTAAGTATAATCTACAATTTTAAAAAGAGCATCAAAACAACAAATGCATTTTTAGTAGTTTATGAGATTTATGTCAAGCATTATTATAATACTTTGATATATATTACTAAATTCTGCACGTAGATTTTAAGCTTCGAACTCTCAGTCAAAAATAATTCTTAATAATCAGTTTTAAGTTTTTTTTCACATTTTTTTTATTTCATAATCTTTTGTAAGTTCATATTCTTTATTGAATACCATTTATTATATTTTAACTCGATCATTCCTCTGTTTTACATTCAATCGATATTTTCCTTAGATTCTGGCTTGAATTAATTGCAACCTCCGAAATCTGTATTTGAAAGCAGATTTCACATTTTGAAAACCTAATTGTAAGTACATTTTGAATTTTGTTATAAAAATTTTATTTATGTTCTCATATTTGCTTGTCTTTATACAGAATATAGTCTACATTATTACAACACAGGGTTGTAAATTTGTTTCTTCTCGTAATCACCAAGTTTTATTCATCAATATATTTTAAAAGTTTATTAAAGATGTAAGAAATTTTAAAAGAAAAAACACTTAGCAGTAATATTTCCTCTTAACATTTAAAATGTTTCTATTGCAAAGCATACATCCCACTTTCTTGACTAAAAGTAGAATAAAAGTGAAGAAACCCATGATGAGAGATGTGCATTCAATATTAGAATTTCCCATCAAAGCAAATTGCTCTCTTTGGTAAGTAAATATTTAGTGCGTTTTTGTTTCAAATATTACCACCTTTCTTTTTTTACAGTCTTACTCATTAAAAAGTGAGTAATTTTCAATGCTGTTGATCCCCATTACGTTTATGTCCTTAATAAATACCTAAAAATTGAAACGGTTAAAACGAAAGTATTCTACTCAGTTACACATAATCTTCCATTACGAGGGAAATTACTTTTATCCTCGTCTAATGACACATTTTATAATAATTTAACTTCATTTAAATTCACCAAGTACTATCTACTTTAAAGCAATTTTAGAATAAGATTGGAATCTCATATGATTGAAAACAGTTTATTAGCATTGCTGTCCTGGATAAAGCTCATTAGTACAATGTTCAGAAGAGATCCCTTTCCTTTGAAAGATGAAGAATATGTTCTTGATCCATGGGATTGATACTAAGCGTTATTGATTGTGTAGTTATTACAGACACAATTTATAAATACAATGAAGTAGAAATGTGGAGATCCTACTGAAAGATGAAAAATTCACCCTTGATCCATATGATTGTTACTAATCATTATCAATGGGTTTATTTTTAAGATTTTTTCACAATGCAATAGTTTAAATATCAGAGTAGATTCTGTAAATAAATATTAATCAATACCCTTCTAGCTGTTTATTTCTTAAAAATGCCCTAAGTAATCTAAGTTTTAAACTTGTCAAAAGCAATTCAATGCGTACGATATGATCTCATAAAAACTATCCTTAATTAAAGAAATATATGTAAACTTTTTTAATAATAATTTATTTTTATTAGAATCTATGAATCAATGAAATCTGAGCATGAATCCCGATTTAGCTCAAGTTTAGTTATTACAAACTTTTTTTCAATATTAACACTAACAACGGATATCATAAATGGCATTCAAGAAATACGTTCGTAAATAGCTGTTTAACACCAAAACCTCCATCTATTTGTTCATGAGATGATGAGAAATGATACGATTTAATGTTAACACTTTCCTTGAATCATACCAAATGATATACCTGATAATGTGGTTAGTACCACGTTTCATACGTTAGTACCTTATTTTTATATTTCGTAATTCAAACTAGTGATCTTAAACGTTTAAGTTATATATATATATATATATATATATATATATATATATATATATATATATATATATATATATATATATATATATAATAAAACTTAAATGGTGCATAACTTTTCATGGCAGAAATGATTCTTTAACGATGATAATTATTTTAGACGGTTTATGTTTTACATTTGATTGGCATTGACGAAAAGACAGGGCGTGGTCGGTGGTGAATCACTACTAAATATTAGATACATTTTCTATGATGGTTGATGTTGCGTATTCGATGTTATTGATGAGGCAGTCTTTTAAGTTAATCCAGTTTATTCAACATCTTGAAACAAATAGGCATATTACAAACATAAAGTATGGGCGACACTTCACAGAACAAAGACAATGAACACACAACGCGCTGCAGTCGACAACATGGTTAAGGACAGACCAAGACTCTGAAGAGAGTGGGATTTTCCAGAGTCTCGTTTTTATACAAAGCGGGAGATCACATTGTCTGAGGTTGGATAGATGTAGTTCAAGTAGGATGTAGTTGGATGGATGCAGTAACCCTCTTTAGGCGGATAGATTGGTTATTAATTAAACATGGGTCCTGAAGGAATGTACCAAAGATAAAATATAGCTATTAAAGATTAAATTATTGGGAATTATTACATATATATATGTTGTATTCACACATAAAAAAAACTGAAAAAAAAATCAGTGTTATATATTGACTTTTATAAGCCATGAGAAAATGTCATTCATTTTCTAAATTAGAGTCGATCTCAAAATTTATCTGTTTAAAATACTACTCGAACTTTATTTCGAAATTTTTCTTTAAAAATATAGCTTATTTCTAGTGTATTTAAAATGTTTTTTAAATGAGAAAATTAATACAATGTTTTTAACTCAACCATTACAAATGTTTGTGCGAAGTGTAATACGTGTGAAAAACTACGTCTCACCATCTGCCCAATTGTGCTATCTTAAAGCATGACGAACTGTTCAAAAGACTCAATGTAGTGCTCAAGGCAACCTCGTGGATCTAATCTGATTCAGATTAGAAAGATGCGAAAGAAGAAGACAAATATTTTAAAAAACTTTCTCCGAAAATAAGTATTAAATGAAACTTTTTATGAGCTGCTACTCTAAGACTATTTAAAGAATACCAATTCTGATTTCTTTTAAATACAATATATTCTTTCTTAATCTTTTTAAATGATAAATTTTGAGTCAAAATTTTGAAACAAACCAACTACGCAACCCAGCCGACAGCACAGACTATATTTTCTACGCAGTCGGCTTGGTGGCGTGGTTGGTTTGTCGCTGGCCTTCTGTACACAAGGTTGCGGGTTTGACCCCGACCCAAGTCGATGGATTTTCATGATGCAGAAAATCGACAGTGGCCATGTCATATGATTATACGACATGTAAAAGATCCCTAGTAGTGTTCCAGGTAAAACTAAATCCTAGTACAGGTTCGCATCGTCAGAGCTCAGGTTCCTCTCTCTAGGGAGGAAAATGGGCGCCAAAATTACTTGCGGCGATTGGTATCCCCCTATATGGCACCGCACTAAAAAGAGATACCTGCTTTCCATGAATGTGCTAGGTAGATTGATGAACTCTGTTAATAACTGTTCATAATATGCCATTAGAAATTTTAAAAAAATATTTTCTACGCATAATACTTTGATATAAGGAGACATTTATTGTTAAAAATAATGCTAGTAAAAATTATAAAAATAATATATGGAAGCATTAATTGTGATGAAGAAAGATTAATTATTTACAATGTGTTCCTAAAAGAAATTTCTAACTTGCAGCTTCAATTGTAAAGAATCACGTTGAATTCAAAAGACATTGAGATTATTTCTTATAAAATAGACAAAAATGATTGTTAGAAAAATAATATTTATGTTTTGCAGTATTATTTGTGTACAATATCATAATTGTCATATTATATTAAAGTTCAATTATAAATACGAGATATATTTATCAAATCTGAACATTTGACATTTAAAATTCGGCAAAACACATATCTAATACAACAAGAAAACATCGTTGGACCATTCAAATTTATTTACAGTAAATTCTGTTTGTGATTAAATAACATGAGTAAACTTTTTTTCGAATAATACGAAATGTAAGCATAAAAGAAATTATAATTAAAATCATAACAAGATATTTTTAAAAGAGAAAAATATTTTATAATTATTGAAGTGAAATCAAAATTTGTGGAAAATCATGTTAAAAAATAATCAATGTACAATTATCTTACAAAAAATATAATTCTTTATGATCTCCGTATCTTTTGGTATCAGAAACATATTTCATGGGGAGGAGTCAAATTCTAAGCTATGAAGTAACCATGGAAAAGTATAGAGAATGTTGGTAACCATGAAAAGAATTTTCTATTAGTGGCCTGTTATAGAACAGCTGAAATACTTCCACGAAAGAAGAAAATTTAAAAAGGTTTTTTTCCCCCTCATAGATAATAAAGATTAAACTTCAAATAAAACTGCATAATATGTTATTTTTGAAGTAATGTATTAAATATATATTAAATAATAGTATACCCTGTTGTATTTTATCATTTGACAAGATGAAACAGAGTTGTAGTTAAAATTTTATAAAAATATTGCTTTTCAATTACTTGTATTCTTAATTCTAAAAGTTACATACTTACACTCACTTAAAATTTACACTCACTAAGGTATATGTTAGCAGTTAAAAGGTGAAATTTGTTACTGCTGACATTGTCTAGGTATCAAAATTTTACCAAATTGTTTCGTTCAAGCGTGGAATCATTTGTAAAATGTGTGACGTCTCTCGCGTCCTTCTGCTAACATAACTCCTATGTTCTTTGACGGCCACGATTAATGGCAAAACCTTTCCAACCCAATACCAAGAAGATAAACGAAGATAATATGTAAATGAGATATACTTTAAAAGGATAGAAGCTTTGATGATAAGTGCGGCAAGTTTAGAGATAACTTAGTGTGGAATCATTCAGATCAAGAGTTAGCTGTCCGATAGCTTTGGAAGAAATAAAAGTTCTTTATAAGGAAGTTGGAATCGTCTTATATAAAGTTACATTATAGATATTACGGAATCGTTGAAGGAAGGAGATCTGCAAAAGGTAATATATTATATAGGAAGTTAGACGAATCTGTTAATTTATTATAATTAGGATAAATGTTCTAGTTGCGTGATCTGACTTGAATATAAGGTTTAATTGGGTGTTAACTCTCACTTTAAAGAAAGTTGTTAATTAGAATTAAGTAATATAAGTTATTCTTAATAAAAGTTGTATTAAGAACCAACATGTCTCATCATTTTGATAATCCCACACCTCTAGCTTACGCGGATCCGGAACGACACAGTCATCACAGGATGGCTATGTCGCAAATGTAGACAGGATAGTACTTCCCTTTGCCTTGGCAATAGGTACTACAATAAGTACTTTAAATAAGTACATGCACATAAGATTTGAAGAGTTGCCAAGGGAAACCTCTTACCCTGTGCTTCTCAAACTTTCAATATTTGAACCCCGATTTCCAATCATAATTTTCATTGCGCTCTCCTTCGGTACAATAACAATCCATTGAATGCAATAATATTGTACTATGACGTAAAGCTACAATACGACTTTAATTATAAACCTTAAAATTTATCAAGACAAGTATTACATTTTGCGCATAATTTTTTATATGACAATCACATGGAAGTCACTAGTAATTATTAAACTTATTAACTAAGCTAATAAACTATCAAATGCATTGTGCAATATTGATACATTTATAAGTATATTTACTATCGCAGTGTAAATGGACCAGAATGTATTTTGTTTTGCTTCTTTTCAGTAAATCAAAAAAAAAAATTCAATATTTTATTTTTGACTTTTTGATATATTCCCCCCACACGTAGGGTTATCATGCCCCCTAGAGCGGTGCACCCAACAGTTTGAGAAACGCTACTCTAACCAAAGGGTTTCTAAGGTGCATCCTTACAACAGAAATATCTTCACCCTAACACCCCAATAAAACCAACCTTCTTAAATCTTTCAATTAGATAACGTTTCGCAAAATGGGACTGTCAGTGTAAATAGGCCATCAATAGATGGGCTTGACACGAGAATCATTTAGTTGCATTATTCACAAAATACCAGTAAAATTTAGTTTGTACTAATAAGTAGGTAAAATTCTATGAAGGTATCGCCCCTCTCCCTTAAACTCAAATTTTCCTCTCCTTAATTTTAAAAATATTTTTTTTGAATAGATTCTTTGCATTCGCTGGGTTCACTGAATGATTTTATAAACACAAGTCTTCTAATATCGCGAAACATTAATAAATACTATTGTTTTTCAACTTCATCAGAATGTATTGTTTATAATATATTGATTGTAATGGATATAATTTATCACTTTCTGAGGCATTATGTGTTTTTTTAATTAATAGTTCATAATATCGAATTATTTGCAAGGGTGTTATAATTTAAATGTCTCATTTTCTTTTCTTATACAGGTCGTGTGAAATAAATACGTTCTCATTTTTCATAACAAAATATATAAAACATAACCTTGATGAAATCATAATTTCCAAATTATTATCAAATTAGTTATATAAGATATAAAATAAAAATAAAAAATAATATATAATAATGTTGAGGGAAATATATCAAAGTTCTATGTATTTGTTAAACCTCTTCATTAATGCTTTATAAAGTCCTCGGTACCCCTACATGTTTATCAGATAAACAAGCTAAAAGTAATGAACTACTGCATGTAAATGTTTTGAATTGCTTCATTTTAATTTAAAACTGTTTGAGAACAATATTTAAATAAAGATGCTGGGAAGGTGTTATTCATTTGCAAATAAACATTTCGCTTCCCCGACAGTTTAAAGTATTCCCCCTGATACTTATGAAACAAATGAATATTCGTCGCTTGTCTCTTTCAAATATCTGAATAACAACCACTTTATTTTTGAATACTTTGTGGTTTTATTTTCAAAATCTCCGGATATTCATGTGAGCTTAATACTTTATTAAGATAGAGGAATACTTATGGTGTGAGCATACATATGATGAAATCCTCAAGTTGAGATCACAGTTTAACATGATATAAAGTCTTATATAACCACAGAATTAAAAGATCGTCCTAACGTTAAATTCAAGAAGGCTCAAAGTTTGCTTTTATAATTTTCTAGTAATTAAACATGTTTGAATATTTTAAAAAAGATTTTAACTCTTAACTTGAAAATTGCATCAAAGTTCAATGATTTTCATTAACTTTTTATTTATCTGGATAGATAAATTCATGTAATAAAACCTTTAGAAAAAATGTCTCAAACAAAATCGAAGATATTTCTTACAAATAACAGAAAAATTATTGAAATTAACGCTAATGTTTACTTTTATAATTTTAATAAGAATTGTGGCTTTATAATTTCTGTGTGTTAATGAGTTTAAAGTTTTCTAAATTAATTAAACGCGAATTACAGAAGCAGCGTTTTTAAAATTTCTTACCTGATATTTAAGTTTGCCTTATTTATTTAACTAAGATTTACATGCAGCCTTATGTTTAAAATAAAAGCATTAATAACGTAAAAAACATTTATTGAATTTTTAAATTTACTACCGCAACAAAAAATGTGATACACTTAAAAACAAGTTTTAAAAAATTTAAAAATTTACAGTTTTTTTGAATTTTTTTAATATTTTTTTACAATATAAAATTGAATAATGTATATAAACGTAGTGCGAGGATGGATGTTGGGGCCTTCGAACATAATTGGCGACTTCAGGGTTGCCAGAATAAACATATGTAACGCGCCTTTTAATTATTAGGAGAGAACGCTGATGCAAATGATTGTGAATTAACATGAAAGGCATGATGCTTTGGGCAGAGCGCTTTAAAGTGATATTTCTTCTTAATCCCTGTAAATAGTCTTGAAATGTTTGTGTGTGTGAGTGTAGTGCTGTGAAGTTATGTTTAGTCATCAATAAACATTCGTATACCAAGGGCTCTTCATTTATCAGATAGAACATTAAAATCAACGTTACAGTCCTCTTGCTCTCCATTGAATTCTCGATGATACAATGTAAGTTGTTTTTTAAAATCCCCGTGGAGCAGGAAAGCCAACACACCAAGTACATTTGATCTTTCCATATAAGAATGTCACAAGCCAGGTCTTGATCTCCAAGCAACTGCCCCAGGGAAATGCTCCACCAGTCCAGAACAAGTAATATGTAAAATAAAAAAAATTAAGTCAGTTTCTACTTAGGTCAACAAAGAAACATTTTATTTTAGTTACTTTTTATTAAATAATTACAATATGTTATTATTTATTTTAAATATGTGTATACATATGACAGAATCACAATTTCAAGTGGCAAAATAGAGAGCAATTTTCGTTTCGATATATGTTGTTGGACTATTACTTTTGTTTGCTACTATTTACTCATTCATAATTCCCATTCTCAGAAACTAGGCCATCCCAGGTAGGATTCGAACCCACGACCTTTGGATTAGTAGTCCAATACTCTATCCATTGCGCTACAGAGACACAGTGAGGGATTTTCCTTTTCATACATGGTGTTGGACTATTATTTTTTGTTTCTTACTATTTATTTATTAATTAAGCTTAGCTAATGAATTAATATTTGAAAAAACTGTATTAACATCAAGTGTCATCCACTACAAATTTTAAAAAATGTACTTGAAGAATGAATGAATAAAAAGTATTTTATTAACGATTGAAAATTTGAACAAGATATATATAGAGGGAGAGAGAGAGAGATTGTGTGTGGAACTATAATAGTAGGAATTGACACAGACTTCCCTAGGGGGAACCTGTAACCCCTACAGGGCGCGTCCCCTGGTGGAGGATCGGGGAATGCCTCTATTGGTTTTCCAATAAGTACTAGAAGGGAAATAAAATTCCTTCCGAGGATCAACAGGCATGAGGTTTAGTCAGTCTTCCACCCTAAAGGGGTTCCTCTCCTAAAGGGGAGCTGCATAATACCCTTCGCCAAGAACCACCATGCTTCCATAATCATAAATCAGGAACAAGTACTATTAATTGTTACTATTATCTTTTTAATAATACTTGTAAGTACTTTCATACTAAATTTCCCTTTAAGGTATCCGACTACGTTCGGAACAGTGAATTTAAAAAAGTGCATAAATGGATAATTTTCATGATATATAGTGTCACTTAGAATAGAATACATGTATAAAATTGTTTTAAGGACATTTTGACAAAATAAATTATTTAAATACAATAATTTGGCAAAAAATTAACAATAAATTTCTCCCGAATACCATTTTCAACAGTTTTATGCTGAAAATAGTATTCGGTGGAAATTCATTGTACCAATTGCGACTTGGTGGGGAGAATGGTGGGAAAGGTTGGTTGGAATAATTAAACATTGCTTACGATATAACACTGGGGCGGGTATTATTGGACGAAGAGAACCTTTCCGTCCAGTTGGTTGGATTTGAAGCCACTATCAACCGTAAGACGAGAAAGTCCGTACTTGTGGGTTGCTTAGTAATGAACACACCATCACCCGCCATGGGAAGCTAGTTATCCCCTTAGAAGTTGATCAGTGGGAGAAAGATGCTACACACTTGAATTCCACACGCAGTCTGAAGTCAACAGTCGACTGTAATCCCAAACAGTCATCATCGCGGATATTTTATTTATTTTTTATAATAATGATTAAAATTTGTTACGTCTTGTTGTGAGTGACAACTGATTTTGTTTGTGTACAAAAGAATAATAAAGAAAAAGAACGAGAAAATGGAGCTGTTGTTTCAAACGTTTATTTAATTTCTGTTTTAATGTTTACTTATTTAATACCCTCCATAGGCTTTAGAAGTTTTCAGTGATATGCTAAAGGTACGAACTCTAAAGAAACAAAACGGCTTATTTACTTAAATAATCCGTAAAAACACTACCAGACAAAAACCAGACTTACAGAAAACACAAGAAGTAAATTACTCTGCTTTTCTTCTCTTTTTCTCATATGGTTATTTCTTACTACGAGTAATTTTGGCATGGAATTAGCTTAGCGCATATTGCAGTTCTAAATATATAATTTAGATTTATTTTCATAATTATATACACTTTTCTTGAAAATATATATGCATATATTTCTCAAAATTTTATTAAATTTTTTTTCTCTAAATATTTGGAATAAAGAACTGCTTTACCATGATATAAAATAAAAAATTTTCGTATACGAAATTTCTAATTTTCAGCATTAAATTCCAAAAAAATAATTTTTTCCTCTGATAGTAAATTTTATTAAAGATATTGCTGTTCTTATTCATTGTAAATTTTAATAATTATTTCTTAAAATCTTTCATAATTTATTTATTATCAAAAAATAAATCATTGTATAATTTTTCGACTTTAAATAAATTTAATCTTCCTCAGCTAATAGAAAATTTAACAGCAAAGATTTTTTCAGAACTTTTATAACAGTTTTAAAAATTTTATTTTAGCCCATTCACAAAATATGTTTTGAATGAATCAATAAAATTCTATTTATTAATTAGATTATTGTAAACTATAATTGTTTCATTTCAAAGAATAAAAATTTTAATCATTAATCGATAGACTTTGGGTTTTGAAGCTAACAATTTTAAAAATATTTCAATCCATCAAAACATTCAGTGTAATAAAAATCAAAAACAACTACCCAAGTAAATAACATCTAATTGAAGTGATACTTACAACTTTGTAGTAAAAAAGAGGCAATGATCTGGCTACGAACCCATGGCCATGATTCTATCAAGTCGTAAGGTCGCTAAAATTCCACCGTGTAGTTTTGCTTATGCACGTTATATCTGTTGAGGCTCGAAGTCCCTATGTCAGTGTGGTGTAAAAGCTTGGAAAAAAGAGTGCCAGTTCAGATATTATCCTTATAATTTGACAATAGTCCATAATTACGAGGTCCGTTGGCAATACTTCTAATGCCGCTTCTGAGGGTGAAGTCTCTAAACAATCAAACAGATATATAGAAATAATTACAAATTAGGTTTTAAAAGAAATCTGTATACTAACCATGTGCTGCGCTAAATTTTACAGTATAAATATGATTTACTATTAATTTTTTAGAAAATCTTGTTGGTTCCTTTCTTCTTACAGAGAAAACTGTAAAATAGTTCTTTATATATTTTAAATCTATGCAGCATTCTTTTTAACAATATTTCTAAACTGCATTTTAATTAAAAACATTTCTAAAAATAAATATTTTTTAAAACATATACGTAACTTTAATAATATTAATAATCTAGCTTAGCAAATATTTATTTATTTACATTAATGTTTCTATCGACAACCACTGCTTCGGATGTTTTCAAAATCTTCCTTCAGATACAGTAATCGATTTTCTACTGAGAATTCAATTTACGCTTCGATAAATATTTGTTGTTACAAAGTAACTTTCATAGTTCATCGAAGAAAAAAAATATATTCCTTAAAAGAGTAAGATTAAAAATAAATATATCAGCATTCGCGTTCATTCTTTTACTCATTTTTTTCAGCTTCATCAAATACGGCATTTACTTTTATTTACAACACTGTCATTTCTCTTTCTCAGATAAAAATAAATAAAAATTACCTTCTCATTGGATTTTACATACGTTTCAGAAAAAAGTGCATTGCTTTACGTTTGCAATTACTTTAACATTTTTATCAAACCATTCATAAAATGATTCTTCTATTTACCGCTAACTGCTAAATATTTTCTTTTTGTATATAAATAGGCATACATACATATATATATATATATATATATATATTAGTACATTTCTGTATGTTAGGACATCCTTTTTTTTCAAAACAATTTATATCGATATTTAAGGTTTTTAAATTTATATTTATAGACTTACTTTTATTTTATCTTAATTTACTAACTTTACTTTTATGTGGTACTCTTAATACTGCCTTTGTATTGGTGGAAACAATAATTTGATGTGTTCACGAGGTAAGTTTTATCAACTTCTAGTTTTTATTTTAACTCTATACTAATAAGTAGTCTATTTAATTTTATCGATATATATTAATAGTATAGTGTATATTATTTTGTAATAATTATGTGTATGTGTGTAACATTTTTCCCTATGACCTAATGTTTATGCAAATTATAGGTTAAGGTTGACTGGTCACAAAACATTGTTTAAACCTGCTATCATGGTTCCTCAGGCCCAGAGTTTGCTATCATAGTACTGCGGCTAATATTTCTTACTATCTTGACTGGTTATACTTAGGTTTATAACTCTATTTGTATATATGATTATGCATTACATATTGTATACTCTGAATCGCAAACAGTAATTCGACTATGGGAAGCAAAGCATCTCTATTCTATTCGTGTGTATTCAATTATTAAATTTATTTATTTCAAAACGATTTTTTTTTTACTTGTAATATAAAATTACGCTTTAAGAATAATTTTGTATAATCATAACATTAACCCCATGTGTATTTTCATATTTTTCCAGAAGCACACATGTTGAGTAACTTTTAAATTAATATTACGTTTCATTTAAAAAATGAGGAATGACTAGATAACATATGATGAAGAAGTAAGTTTAAAAGAGCTTAACATGTTTTTAGGTAGAAAATACACATCCTGAAAGAGATTAAACAATTAGACAAATTTGTAATAAAAGTCACATTAGTATTTATACTTTACATTTTAATCAGGTAAAATTAGATGCAAGCCAATGAGGATATTTAACCCAATAATATTAATGATAGTCAATATTTAATATCTACAATTAATAATATTCTTAAATTAAGGTTCAATAGATGTAAATATAATAGATGTGTTAAACTTGTGATATTTTAAACTACGATCAATATGATTATGATTGAAAATTTAGTCTATGTAAAACTTATAATTGTGTTTATCTTTTAAATTGTAAAGTATATCAATATAAATATATAGGATACATCTGGATTAATCACCATAGACAGGATGTTAAAAATTTCTCTCAATAATTCCAATAGTTTTCATAAAATTCAAGTAAGACATTTTTACTCGCATGATTTTAAAAATGTGGAATTATCAATTATTAAGATTGTTCCAAATATTAAACGTATATTATGGTGAGAAAATCACTTTATTAGGAGTTTTAACACAATACATCCATATGGTCTCAATGTTATGTTCAATGGTAAAAACACAAGACTATGTTACAAATAAAAAATTATAAACTACTTTTTTACAATAATTTTCCTAATATAGATAAAAATTCTAAAAGAATCTCTAGAAGTAAAAGAGCTGAGGGGATGAGTATAGATAAAAAAATTTTAATTGGCAATATTAAAATCGTTGAATTTTTTGAAAAAGACTTTAATATCAAGAAGATTAAATATTTGATGTTTGGACTTAATAAAACGGAAACAGCACTGTTTAACGAGATTTTAAGTACCAATTGCTTATAAAAGTATTATGTATTTGAAATTGTTAAGAATATTAATAATTTCTTAATACATAAATTTAATATAAATGTTAATAGAGTTATTGATTCTAATACAGATTACTGCACTTTTCTATTTATATATTAAAAAAAAAAACATTTAATTAATTTTTTCAGTGTACTTATCGCGGCCCTAACGCCGCGAGTGAGTGAGGGTTCGAAGTAGAAGCAGATATGAGCATAAAAATATTCACTTTTATTCTATCGTCAGCACTTAATGAAGTATACAATTTTATAACATAATTCTCTCTGGGAGTAATAGGAAATCCTAACCCTTAATCGGACGGACTACATTATTGAAAGTACTTATCTAGATTTGAAGCTCCTTGTATAATCCTTTTTGAAGTCCGATAACTCGGTCAGCTCCAAGGTTCATTACTCCCACTATTCCTGGTGGATTCTCCACCGACTATTAATCTCAAGACGTGTGACCATCCAGTTACTGTTCACCTGTTCTAATATATTTCACGCTTAACCATTAACCCACAAACTCAGCAAAAGACACTTGAATAGTAGTTACATTTGCTTACAATCAAGTCATCTCTACTGAAGGCAGTTTTTAAACTAAAATCACAGTTAAAGAATATTTTCCTCAAGAGGCTTATTATAGAAGAACTCGAGTTGTGCCTATTACAACCCCCGTAGAGAGGACGTGATTTGTATGTGGGCCTAAGCGATCCAACAAAAATTACGTTGAAATATCTTCCTTTCAGGAAACTGCTAAAAGTCTAAATCTAATCTAATTCCTGAAAAGTCACGAACTCACGAAACTGCACAAAGAATCAAACTAACTAAATTTCCTATCACAAATTTAACTAATCATGCTTAGCCTAGAAATAAAGTAATTGCTCCCAAAGTTTATGACAGTACACAACACCCCAGGGTCAGTACACCCCCTTCGGGCTGGGGGGGAAATATCTTATCCTGGGGGAAAAAACCCAGCCGTGTACTAAAAGAAATAATTGATAATTTTACAGAGGAATAGTGTTCTAGGTGGACATCACACGTCTCATTTTGAAGTTTACATTAGGGTCTGCAACCCTGAAATGGAAATAGTATCACTAACGAATCATAACAAATACATTCATATACACATTTAGTATGAATCAATCATAAATACATGTATCTTTAATACTAATCAACCATAAGTACATATTTCAGCATTATATACACAATGTGGTCTTTCAAAAATAACTTCTCCTTTTGTGCATCTCGGTTAATGTTAAAATTAGTTTCCTTACTTACTGCACATTCTAAACCAGATACTACATACTTACAATGAATACATACAATTGTACAAATATAATATACAGTATACAAAGAACTCAAGAAATCTTCGACCAATAGACAAGTCACTTCTATAGCAAACAATTGTTACCAACAAAAGTTTTCTACAATTCGGAAGAAAATTTACGCAATAACTCACTTTTAGAAAAATTGCATCCATCTTAATGATCAATTTTTATACAAAAAAATAATTCTTGATCCGGGTTTGACTTTCTGCAAAAATAGCCTGACTACTTGTCAGAAGTAATAAAAAATTTAAAAAAAACGATATAATCAGACATTTTTTTATTGAGTCCATGATAAATCACTTCCTTCTAATTCCAAACTGGAGGTTCTCTTTCTGACACTCAGCTCTCAACGGTATTAGACAAACTGCATTGGTGATCGCTCTGCTGCGTAAGTTATAGGGCCTTGTGCGGAGTTCCCTCCTTGTCGCCGCTGACCCCTCTCTTCCTGTAATTTTCTTGAACCTGCTCTACTTCTGATAGGATACGGACTTCTTTTTGTGTAATACCTTGCCGTGCCTGCTGTCGCTGGTCCTGGATGTAGCGTCTGTCTTGCTTCCACATCCTCTTGGCCTCCCTTTGATTATCCTATCGGATTCAGAGAAAATGGTGGAAACCTCTTTTTCAGATGTACTCGTTCTGGCGCTATATTCTTCGCAGTCCTCCACTATTCCTCCCTTGTCCTTCATTTAATACACTTTGCACTCTTGTTACTACTTGTGAAAGAACTGGACGATGGCATAGGATACTTTCTATTCCTCTTAACTCGTGTATAAGATATAAATAACTGTTTTACAAAATTTGCTGTGTTAAAAGTGGTCTACCTGTAGAGGCTTCTGGTGAATTTAAATACAATATACTAAAAGACATGATGAATTTTAACTATCAATCTAGCTCTAAAACTACTTATAAAGATGAAAAACACATGATTAATTATTTACAAAACAATTTTCTAATTGTTTACATTCATAAATTGCCCAGTAGTTATGTTATAGTTTGTAAATATTTTCATAATAGTATGCTGGGTAAACACTTTTTGAACAATGAATCTTTTAAAAAATAGGGTCTGAATCATAGAAAAATTAATAATCGTATTATACCTATACGAAAAAAATTGGATGTTTGTATTCTAGAGATTAAATTTTCTTATATATTTTTAACATTTAAGTTCAATAAAAATCCTGTTAAATTTCGCACAGTTACACAAATAGTTTTAAAACATATATCTCTACTGTAGGTAATGTATTCATCATAATATTCATCAAAATTTCATCAACCAGCAAAAAATTGGAGTTGTAATTAAAAATAGTAAAGATACCAAAAATTTTTTAAAAAATAAAAATAGTTATTCAGTTCATAGTATTGATTTTGTGTGTCTTTTTAATTCCATTCATATCAGTGATATTAATAAAGATTTTAGAAAATCACAGGGTAATTATACTCTTAATATTAATTTTCACAAATTTAAAATTTTTGTAGATTTAGTTTTAAATTAAAATTATATTAGTTTTAATGGCAAAAAAAATAATAAAGGTTTGCTACAGAGTGGACCTGTTATCAATAGTTTGCCTAATTTATATTTACATTATTACAGCGTTTCTCAAACTGTGAGGGGCACCCCCTAGGGGGACGTGATCACTCTACGATGGGGGCGTGAGCATATTAAAAAGTCGGAAAGAAAAGATTATTTTTAAAAATTATTAATTTACTGTAAGTAACAAACAAGATGCATTCTGACATAATAAAAAGTAAAATACACATTTGCACTGATACAATACACTTATAAATGTATCAGTCTGTGCAATGTATTTTATAATTAATTTAACAATACTAAGTTAAGAACAAGCTTGATAATTACACGCGACGTTATGGAATTGTATTAAAAAACTTACCTTAACAATTTGTTTGATTTATAATTAATCCCTTATTTGTAGAATAAAAGTTACGCGATTCGCTCCCCAATACCAACGTTTTCCACGTAGATGCTCATATGTGATGTTTT
>BMAV01013359.1:43788-58793 GCA_019973955.1 Trichonephila inaurata madagascariensis
ACGTACATATATGTCCAGAAAATAAATGCTTTGGCTGAGCGAGACGTTTATATAGCCGGTGGCTATTAAGAGGCTAAAGTCGTATTGTAGCTTTAGTGACAAACTATAGTATTATTGAATTCAATACATTGTTATCGTATGGAGGGGGGCGCAGTGAAACTTATGATTGAATATTGGGTCGCGAATATCGAAGGTTTGAGAAGCACTGCATTATTGTAGAAATTAATTCATAATGACTTTTGCACTTTTAGGGGGAAAAGCTGATTTATTTGTTCTTGATAAAAACACCCCAATATTAATTTTTATCCTGATTACTTAAACCTAATTAAAATTAACAATAATCTTTTTAAAACTGATTACTTAGAATGTTATGGATAATAAATTACATCGTCATATAAATGAGAACGTAGATGCTTTTGATTTTAATATTCTTAAAGTACTAGATTGGATTTCGAATATATCAATTTCTACATTTAAAATTATTATTTTTAACTTTTTCATCGTAATATTATATTAGTTAATCTTAATAACTTTATTAGTCATTATATTGAACATGGATACCCTATTAATTTTCTTTACAATTACATTTCTTATAGTTTTAAGTTAACTGACAAATTCTAATAATATTTGCATAAATATTTTCTTAATGTTATTTTTCCTCTCATTAACTTTAACTATAGAGTTACTCAATTTTATCAAATATGGCACAACACGTTTAAGGTGTCTCAGGGGTGTTAAATTTTTCTGGAAGTCTGAAAATATAAACAATTTTCAAACAGGTATAATTCTTTTAAATTTAAATTAAATAATTCGAATCTTTTACACATTATTTATAAAAGAATGGGGCTTCAGAAAAGTATAAAATGTTTAAAATATAATCATAATTTTAAAATTCATAAGCATATGAAAATTCTATGATAAATATTAAGTATTTTTTGCGTTGCGCACGCTATTTTCTAAAATAGTAGCTTTAATTACTAGCTATAAGTTGAATAATAAAGTTAAATGTATTCTCATTACACTGTAGCTAATTTTATATAAATAGATTAATAACTTACATATTTTAATAAATAAAAAATATACATTTTTTAAAAATATTTAAAAAATTGCAATGTTTTACAAATATTTTGAAATACAAAAGACATATAATACTAAAATTAGGCACGGCTTAAAGAGTATGATGCATTTTATAATTCTATAAATTTTTATACATCAGATGCTACTATTTTTGAAAATAGCGTGCGCAACACAAAAAATACTTAATATTTATCATAGAATTTTCATATGCTTATGATTTTTAAAATTATGATTATATTTTAAACATTTTATACTTTTCTGAAGCCCCATTCTTTTATAAATAATGTGCAAAAGATTCGAATCATTAAATTTAATTTTAAATGAATTATACCTGTTTGAAAATTGTTTATATTTTCAGACCTCTAGAAAAATTTAACACCCCTGAGACCCCTTTTAATAAAATTAAATATATTTTATTTTATATTAGAATTATTGTGTAGGATTAAGGGTCCACTTAATTCACATAAAAATTTCTTATCAATTTTTTAGCTTTTTAAGAACACATATACACTTACTTTTATTTGATCTTATTTTACTATTTGTTACTTATATGCGGTGTTGCTCTTTCTTTCCTTTTGTATTGGCGGGAAATATTAACTTGATGTTGGGTGACGTGATAAGTTTTATTCTCCTGGCACTATTTTATACAGGCTTTAGCTTTATATTAGTAAGTAGCTTATTAAACTGTTTGGTTATATTTTATTAAATTAGTGTATATTATTTCGTAATAATTACATATTTATATATAATATTTCCCCCTTTCTCTATGGCACAGCAGTATAGGCAAATTACAGGTTTAAGGTTGACTGGCCAAAAAACGTTGTTTAAACATGAATACTTGGTTTCTAAGTCCAAGAGTATGTTATTGTACTATTGTGGCTAATATTTCTGAGTGTTCTGACCAGATACTTAGTATAACTATTTTTATAGATTATTATGGATTATATATATGTATATACCGTATTTAGTCGAATCTAAGCCACGCCTTCAATTCTCAAAATGTTTTTGTGAAAATAGGTTCTCATCTATTTTATGCCGCACCCAATTCTGTAGATATTTTTCAGGAAAAATATGAAAAAGGTGTAAAAGGTTCATCGACATCCGATACTTAAGAAGGTTTTTTTTAATTTAAGGCGATAATTAAGGTAATTAACTCTTATTTATTTCACCAGCATTAAAAATACGTACATGAACCTATAATTACTCTAACCGTCAGTATCATATTTCGAAAAGGATTCGTCCCTCCAATTGTCACGACTCACTTCGGTATTGGTTCCGGTTTCGCTCAATTCCCACACGGTGTCATCTTCCGTACTATCCAATGCGTTTGTTATGCGACGTTTTATTAAAAGAATGTATTATACAGGAATGTAAAAGGATTTTAAAAGAATTTTGAACATTATTAAATCATTTAAGCAAAAATTATATCATTTAGATCACACCAACGATGTAAATTTGTTTCAAACATGTCAAAATTTCAGTGTCCGTTACTCTACTTCCGTTTTTTCCTTCATATAAAATTGCCTCTTTTTTCATTATTGTGTCATTGTGACTCGTCTAGATACTATTATCGATATCTTTAATTTTTAGGTGATTAAAAGAAAGCATATACAAAAAAAAATTTTAAAAAATTCCTAAATACGAAAATACATCGATCTTTAGGATAGACCGAATACTGGAGATAAACTGAGGAATGGGAAAAGTCATTCGATGCAAGTGGTAAGAATGGATGGTTGCATTCTTCCTTTAGAAAGGGAAGGAAACTCAACTTCCTCCATCCAAGAAAGCCTTTGCTTTCGATTCTAAACCACGCCCAATTTTCTGTAGTATTATTATATATACCGTATTTATACTCGAATCCAAGCCGTATTATTTTTTCCAATGTTAATACTACTGAAAATCGGGTGTGGTTTAGAACCGAAGGCAAAGGCTTTCTTGGATGGAGGAAGTTGAGTTTCCTTCCCTTTCTAAAGCAAGAATGCAACCATCCATTCTTACCACTTGCATCGAATGACTTTTCCCATGCCTCAGTTTATCTCCAGTATTCGGTCTATCCTAAAGATCGATGCATTTTCGTATTTAGGAAATTTTCTTGTACATGTTTTCTTTTATGATTATGAAGTTGTAAATGAATTGTATTTATTTAAATATATATATATATATATATATATAAGGTAATTCGGAGGTAGACGCCGCTGTTAAGGATTTTTCGATTAGTATATTGAAAATTCAAATGACAAGACCATGGAAAAAATACGTTTTTTTTCAATATTTAATTGGTTATGTATGCAATTTAATTATTTTTTTGTATGAAAATAAATAAGAAATTTAATGTTAGAGAAATTCATTTAACTGTGGCATCTTTCCCCATATATGGGTCATGGAGTAAGATGCAACAACACCACAGTAAATAAAAAAAATATATAAGACAAGCATTACCAAATTAAATGTGAAGTAACAATAATTATAGAAAAACAAAACAAATTAAATTCTTTCATAATTATAATTTTCTAAAAACTAATTTTCCTGCAGAACGGTCTACAGTAGGCTGAAGTAGTAGTCGACTTCAGCTCTGCACATCCTCGTCCTATGGAGATCCCCTGTGTCATCCTCACAGCCTAATTATCAATTGTAGTTATATTTCATACAATAATATACAGTGTAATAATATGAATTAAAAACTAAGTACATTTCATTTATTTCTGAATTATGTGGCATCTTCTCCCAAGTATAGGGGGCAGATGCCACACACGCTTATTTCTCTATTGCTGCAGTGTTATGACCGTTTCTACGTGCATCGTACGTGTAACATTATGCGTAACTCACTTATATAGCTAATATTAAAAATAACCAGTACGTTTATGGACTTTAAATATGAGGAACGGAATACTATAAAAATTGTACTCACCACTTTAAATATTTAAAAGATCAAAAAATAAGGTTCATTAAAGACAATTAATTCAGATAAATTCACAAGTCACACTCAATGTCGGACCAGACGCTTCACACAAGTGGTTCAAAATTGCCATCTATCAATGCATAAAAGAATTTTTAACAAACAGGCATCTTTCCCGAACTGGCATCCTCCCCCGAATAACCTTACATATATACTGAACTGAACTCAGTGGCACAACAGCCCATAAGGGCCAAGATTTACTGTGCCTATCTCAATTTATGTGAATTTAAGCGCATGTGCAGATTTTTCGGATATGTGGTCAGTCTGCCGCGAAACCACCAATGTTCAGTTTCCAAGCAAGCTTGGTACTTATGTATTGACCCATTGAAGGGATGAAAGACTGAGTCACCCTTGCCCAGCCCGGGATTTAACCTCGGACCTGTGGCATGGAAACACGATACATTAATACTCAGCCACTGGGCTTCTGTATGTATGCACATATATAAATACAGTGGTGCCCAAAATTGTAAACACTTTTGAAAATTCCTGTTTTTTAAATTTGTATGCTTATAGAAAATTTTATTTTTCATAAAATGCAAAGTATTTTATATCATTTTAAAGAGAATTTAATACTAAATTCAATACAAAAATCAAAACTCAAATATTTGCAGCACAAAATATGTTATGCTTCAATAATTTAATTTATTTTATTTAATTTAATTAAAGTAAATGTCAAAAGAAGTTTTCAACACTACTCAAGAATTGTCTTTTTTCCCCAATTTAACACTATAAATATTATTTTTCCTTCAAAAATCATTTCCTCAATAAATATTGAAATTGAATTAGAGTATTTTTTGTTATACTTCTCAGAAAGGTTTCTGAAATTAACATGTATAATTTTAAGTAATCCATCCTTTTAAGTAATGGATTTTTAGATTGTCTAATAGAATGGAATAGTATTCAATCATAAAAAATAACTTTGAGGTGCAAAAATGTAGCGATGATATGACGATTTCTTTAACTCCTAATTTGAACTAGTGAAAATCTTTCATTTACCTTTTAAAAGGAACAAACATATTTTAGAAACTTATTAGGGCATTTTTTTGTATATTGCATTTTTTTGGTCAGGAATTGAAACAAAATTAGAACAATCTCAGCATAACAGTCAAGAACAGCACATAAATATATAGCATATATTAATGTTTTAAAAATAATTATATGTAACCAGTGTAATGAAAATAGAATCATAGAAATTAAAGATATTAGTCAATCCATGGGTACGAAAAATTTCATTAACAATCATTTGCAATATTTGATTAAATAATATTTCAAAATAAATTATATCAAATAGCCTATGTTTCCCCACGTACATCTATCTGTACGTTCAAAAAACATTATATTAATGAAAACCTTGGTGTGTGAACTCAGAAAAAATACTTAAATTTGATAGTTAAATTGAAAAGTATATACCCTTATTATGCATGATGCATGGGAACTTTTAGAATATTTTTCAACCGCCAAAACTTTAAATACATAAAAGAAAACATAGAATACATAAAGAATTCCAATATCAATAAGAAAGGGGTTTAGAGTAGGATATTTTTTTCTGAAAAAGATTTCTGACTTAAATTATCTTTAAATTATTTCTACGCATTCTTCACAGATGTCTTAAAAATGTCTTGGTGTATTTATCATAACTTAAATCAAGAAAATTAAAGGAAATATTACGATTCACAATGCCTTTATTAACTGGAATAATTTTATTAGCCTTTTCATAAATTATTTCATATTGTTTGTAAAAAATGTGTAATTTGCAATCTATTTCATTGTGCGAATAAAGTGAAAGTAAAGTACATTTACGCTTGCTTGGAATAAGAAAATTATATACAGCCTTAAAAATCTATAAAATTCTTCATTAAAAAATTTAATCCCAAGAGATTGTAATCTCTTGCATACATTTCTCACAGGAAATGCTTATTCGCAACTGAATAATTTGCAAGAAATATTTTCTGTTTTATTAAGTAATTAGAAACATTTTTTTATTATTTTCTATTTCTCTTAGCAAAATATTTCGTTTGTTGACAGCATCCTAGAGTTTTGTAACGTATTTTAACCTTTGAAGAAAAAAAAAAAATATTTTTTATTCTGGAAGATTCTTTTTCATAAAGTAATAATAAATAATTAAATAACTTATCTCAAATCTCGGTTGATTCTACTAAAAAAAAAATCAACTTTCAAAATTTCGTCTTACGTGACGAGTTGTTCAAGTATGAAAAAATATCTTTTTTAATTTTTTTCCATTTAAGATAAAATATTGTTCCGAAATGGGTAGGTAGTTTTAATTATTTTTTTTTCAGTTGTATAATAGGCAATTACTTTATTTCAATGCAGGAAAATTTTGTTCCGCATATAAAATTTAGTATGGAGAACAAGGAAAAAATTGCCTTTTTTAAAATTTAAACATGGTTATTTCTTTATAGATTATAATTAAATAAATTTATAAATTATTCATAAAATCGTAGCTTCGTAATTTTTGCAGATTGTAATCATGACATTTATAATTCCTAAGGCTACACACTCTGGTTTTTTATTATCTCTTGGAATGTAATCATATGAAGTCATTCGGAAATTTTTCAAAAAGGATTTTCTAAAGCACTCATATTTGCATGATTATGAGACATTACATGGTTATGAGAAAATTGATACTGACTATTATCCAAAGTTAAATTGTAAAATTTAGAGGTTATCATTTTTCTGAACTTGAAAGACTTATTTAGCAAAATAGTATGTTTACATTTGTGAAAATAATTGGTTTTTAATTTGAACTTTCGGATTTTAGAAATTTTTCCACCTAAGGATGAGTGCGTCATCTTTGGTGTTTGAGAGTTCACTTACATTATGCAATTATTTGATTTAGAATTTTAATATTTGTTTTAGAATTTTAATATTTTAATATAATATCTTTCAGAATGCGATGGCGAATAGTTTAATTTTTTAAGTTTAATGGTTTAACTTTAACTATTTAATTTTTAACTTTTAAATTTTTTAAATTTTAAGTTTTTAAATTTTTAATTTTTAAATTTTTAATTCTTAAATTTTTAATTTTTAAATTTTTGAGAATTGGATATTTTAAGATTAATTTACCAAGTTGCAATAGGGGGAAGGTTGGCGCCATCAAACTAGTTAACCCCACTTATCGGTCCTAAGTCCGAGGTTGCACTTGGATATTTTATATATTTTTATTTTATAAAATTTTTTTAATTTTGTTTGAAAACGTTGGAATTTTGTCTTTCTATATTCGCCATTGTTATTCGGAAATGGGATTTTTATGTTATAGGATTCATTTAGTTTCGATTTTTTTTTTTTTTATATTGATTCCTGTGTTGTGATTGAATTATATATATTTAAATATATATATATATATATATATTCTTTCTTTTTCAATGTATTACTAAAACGTCTTTTTACCAAAATTAATTTCAAGAACAAAGAAAAATTATGTTTATTTAGAACATGTTTGATTTGTAATGTTTTCATTAAAAAGAAAAGAAATTTTTTCTGCTATTAGATAATATCCAAATACGGATTTTATTAGCATTAAATGAAACACAAATGAAATAATTAATAATTCATAGCAGTTGTTAAACTTCTGCTGAGGTTTATAAGGAAATCATGATAATGAAAAAATTATATTCAGCTCTAAAAAACAAAATTTGGGTCCACAATTACCTCAAAAATCTAAATAGAAAGGGGAATCATAGACGAAGCATATAACTCGAGGAAAATTTGTTATTTAGATGTGAAATGGCAACATAATGACAATGGCAAGCACAACGCGGCGTTGTTAAATTTTTGCTTACAGATAACACGAAGGGAATTGAAATTTGTCATCGAATGCCAGCAATAGGCGGGAACAAACATCAAACAAAACATTATGTTCAAATTGAATGCCTTATTTAGGAATGTCTGACAAAGTGCTTCCTTCAAAAGGGAAAGGGGCCCGTAATCAATGCGAAAACTATTTCGCGTGTGGACGTGAAAAAATAATGATGCATGTATGTGCAATGCATAAATATCCGTTAGTGCAAGGTCAACTGCTACGATCATTAGCGTGAGATCCATACCCAGGGTCATGCGCAGAGAACTTAGAAATTGGAAAGTAATGGTGAAAAATTGAAACTTTTACAGCAAGCGGAAAAACTATCGTTTGGTATTGAGTGGTGTTCAAAATTCGAAATTCAAAACTCGTTCGTTTTAGATTAAAAGCAATGTTTGCTACTAGTGGAAGTTGTTGACGTCGCTCCGAACGAAGTTCGACTTGCTTCCAAAACTACAACAAACAAATTTGCCCTTTTGTACTTTAATACTGCTACGGGCTAGTAGATTGTTAAGATAGTCTTTTTTTCCATTATTTTCATATATTTGGCACAATTTTAGAAATTTTTCTTGGTATTTCTATATCAAGCTTATTAATATTTACAGAACATAAATTTGGCTCAAGACTTTCTGTAATAGCTCGCCCTATGAGAAAATGACCAGGTGTAAGAATTTCAAATTTTTAATTTGACCTGAAAAGAGAAAAAGATATCTTTAATTCAGAACTCCCTTAAGGTGAACAATTATTGTAAATAATTATTCTAGTGTTTCAGGTTATTTATCATTAATTCTTTTTACACGAGGTTTCAGAAATGACTTCAGATTCCCAAACTCTTGCAAAGTTTGGAAATTTGAACAGTATAAATTTCCATTATACTTTTCAGTGAATGGAAAACTAGCCATTTTTTCATCTGGTTGAATAACAAGATTATGCAATTTTAAAAATTCCTTTGATGTTTTGACGCAATTTAAGAGATTATTTGAAATTTTATTAGCACATTTATCACAAGGAGAGAGAAAACTTGATGGATTCATCTGAATATAATTAAATTACACACTTTCTTTGAGAACCTCACCAGTTGTGGGCCACCATAAATGGCCAGATATATTAGGCTTAGAATTCCCCCTTACACTGAATTTTAAATATAACGAAAAAGTTTCCACAGTAATGTGGTAAAAAGAAATGCATGCTGCACATATGCTTCTCTAGTCACTTTTTATCCTTGACCTTTAAAAATCAAATATGTTTGAGAAAAGGATTGATTGAACCCGGCTTGAGCCTCTGTTACTGCCGCGTTCAGGAGGCTAACTGTGGAAAATAGAACACAGAAACATCCCTTTTAGCGCCATTCATTCTGTATCGTGACATATTTCTTTGTATATTGCCGTCCACTACAATCTACTCAGCTAACACTATTCTCTCTCAGTGTTACGACTACCGTTTCAAAATAATTATCATATTATTTTCCTGACATTTTTTTTTTTATTTTGCCGAGTTTCTTTACTTTCTGGCTACTTTTTTTATCGGCTTATTCTACTGCTCATAGTTAAAAATTCATTGTGTTTTTTTCTTCTTTATAAGCATTTAAAAGTTATTCGAAAATTTCATCCCTCACGTACAAGTACAATATGTAGTTACATGTGATGGTATTTATGTGAATCAAGCGAATCTAGCTATAATCAACTGTGATTATAGCTATTATTCCCAAATAAAATGTTATTTATTACATTCAAAATTCAACTGTTTATATAGCAGTCAAGAAATTCGTGTTATATTTGTATACATATTATAAACACCTTAATTACTATATAAAACAATCACTGCTGCAGTGTTATTATTGAAATACTAATAGTAAAATCAGTCATATGAGTAAAATTATTTTTACTTTAGGTTAGTTATCTTTTTAGATAGTAATTTAATATAAAGACAATTACTTTATTGAAATCAAAATCTACTCTAAATTTGCGTATTTTATTTTCAAACAATAATTTATAAACATTTATTTAAGTGGACAGATTTTCCTGGCATAATAAAAGGCAAAATTATAATCTTGAATAAATAAAAAAAATTATCCTTTATATCATACAATTCTTACAATGTTTTATGAATTTATATATTTCGAGACAATTTTGTATTTTTCGCTATACAATGATTTAAATTAAAGGAGTTTTAGGTAAATACGTATTTAACTTCTTTTATGAGATGCTTATGCCTTAATGGTGATAGATATAATCCAATTTTTCAAACCTGTCGAACGTAATCACGTTACGTGTTGTAATCTCATAAAGCTTGTCAGTGATGAAAAAAAATTTGAATGTCTTAATTTTTATTCTTTTTCACCTATAATTTAACCAACTTTGTCTTGATAAGCTCAAAATTAAGTTTTTTCAAGTATGTTTCAGGTGTTGACAAAATAAAGCAGAAACTAGTTTTATTACGAATCATAGATCCTGAAATTTAAATGCTGATTAATTGGCAAAAATATATTATTACCTTTCTCAAAAATGATGAAAAACTACTTAATATGATTCAATTATTTGTTTTACAATAGTAAATTCAAAGTAGATTAAATGTTCCTGTGCATATAAAGATACATATAATTATTTTTTTTAAAAAAAATTACTTTATATATATGCCATTTTAAATAGCTTAGAATTCTAAAAACTAAAAACATGATGTACAGAATTAAAATGTTCGTTCCGTTGAAAAATTTACTCATAAATCCTACAATCTTACTCCTATGGCTAACAGTGAGCCAAATCATAACTGAAACCATTTTGCTATGACTCATACTGTCTATCTTGCTATCAGGTTATATAAGTACTTATTATTCAGCCTTAAATTTGATGCATTAGTAAAGATGATGTATATAAAACTGACCTCCAAAACTTAAAGTACGTATTTTACGAGAAGCTCACCATTAAAAAAAATGGCAGTAACAATAAAGCTTATGTGATCTACAGAAAGGAACTTTAAGAAAACATACACAAATTGATAATCTTCATTTTTAAGAAATGGACACTTAAATGAAAGAAAGAATGTGCAAAAACAAAACTTTTGTAACTTTGAGAGTACGTTTTGTGTATGATTGTTGATATTCAAAAGCTCTTAGTAAGTTTTCTGATAATATCTAGATGAGTCTAACAGTATCTAGGAGAAGTCGCTTACCCGATTCATTAAAATGGCAGTCGGTTGGATAGATAGGTTTAATACAATTTGATGTTGCTAGACAACTCAATGTGTCCACCAGACAGCGTGATCAGTTTTAATTTAAAGATTATATGTCTAAAAGACATATTCTATGTCGACCACTAGTTATAACACCTTTGGCAGTGCATTTTGTAGCTCTTTCGGGTTGAAGGAGAACAAGCACTACTGCATCTCAACTCGTTTCAGGTCATTTTTGCAAATCTGCAACAAAACTATCCTCTACTACGCTGCTCTACTGTCTTTACAATGCAGATCTCTGTGCAATAGGACCTGCTGTCTGAGCTTTTCTGAAAAGATGGCAGAGATGTGACCGTTTACGTAGCGAAAGATAACACTTTTCCTGAACCCAATACAGACAGAAATGTGCTCCTTTGCTCTTCCCAAATGAGTCCAGATTCACACTGGACAGCGATTCATGGTGTCTGCTGTTGCAGAAGAAACAAGCAGATCTAGATAGAACCAATCCAACACTGTTGAAAGACTCAGTTACAGAGGTGGAGGAGCCATGGTATGGGCAGGCTGACCTTGACGTGTTTCATGTAGAAACTCTTGCTTGCAAGAGATATCGGGAAGAGATTCTTGATCGATGCCTCTGACCCAGTGCTTCTCAAACTTTCAATATACGCGACCCACTTTTCAATCATATTTTTTATCGCGCCCCCTTCCATACAATAACAATGTATTGAATTCAATAATACTATACTTTGACACTAAAGCTACAATTCGACTTTGACCTCTTATGTGCCACTGGCGTATAAAATCGTCTCACTCAGCCAAAGCATTACTTTTCTGGACATATATATACGTCTTTCCGAAGTATGATCTTTTCTGTGTAGTGCTATCCATAAAATTATTCCGACGGCTTTTAAATGCTATAAAAGAACCTAATAATGTTTGTGAAGAGTTTATTTATTTCAGAGGATTTGCATATTTTTTTCTTTTCACCCCCTCAAAAAAACATCAAAATACGCTCGTCTGCGAGGTAAACGGTAGTATTGGGGAGCAAATCGCGTAACTTTTAATCGGCAGTTATAAGGTATTAATTATAAACCGTACAAATTATCAAGATAAGTGTTAATACAAGCCCATGGGGTCACTGATACGATAATTATCAAGCTTGTTCTTAACTTAGAATTGTTAAATTAATAATAAAATATACATTGTACAGTAGTAATACATTTATAAGTGTATTATATCAGTGTAAATGTGTATTCTATATTTTATTATATCAGAGAGTATTTTGTTTGTTTACCTTCAGTAAATTAATAATTTTTTGTTTTCGACTTTTCAATATGCTCGCGCCCCCCTTGTACAGTTATCGCGCCCCCCAAGGGGGGCGCGCCCCACAGTTTGAGAAACACTGCTCTGACCCTATGGCACTGCTACTGGTAATGAATTCACTCTAATGGATGATGCACAAGCTCTCAAAATGCGCTTATTGAGGAAGTATATTTGAGCCTACCTTGATAGACATGTTGCTCGAATAAGAATTATTTCATGTTTGGTGTTCATTTCCGATTTCAGTGTCTGATTTTTTAATTGGAAGAATGAGGTGTTGATGTTGCCAATGCAATATAGCTAGGGGTGGACACAGATTCCTTATTAAAAGATATTTTTGTAATGGTTCCACGATATTTTTCCAAATGAAACTTTTATGTACTGCTTTCTCCAAGAATAGATTTTTTTCTCAGTAATGGTTTTTTTAAAGTAATTTATGTTTGCGTTAAATTTATAAAAGTATTTCGATAAAAACTATTTAATGCAAACTTCCTCCAATTTTTTTTCTTCCTGTGTTCTTTCATTTTCAAACTGGGCAGAAAATACAGATTGTAACTTAACTTTTGGAGAGCAGTATTTATACATTGTGCCCGCTAAAGTCAGCTGTTTTTTCGTAATTAATCGATGATGCTGAACAACATTGTGATTGACTTTTTTTTGTATATCTCGTACTGTTTTTGAATTCAGAACAATAACTTCAAATTTTTCAAACAGGTAGCACTGTAAGCAGCTTTTTTGCGTAGTGCATGGTATGAATATAGTCGTTTATAAATTATTGGAGTGACAATGGACCTTAGCGGGCACACTGTATACATTTACATATAATTGCAAAGTTATTAGAATATTTTCAGTTCACTTAAACTTATGATTACAAACAACAAATATTATGAATAATTATAAACATGTATGTTGAATAAAAGTAATAAAATTTAAAATAAATATAATGCAAAACTTACTTAAAATCCTGTTTCAGAAAAAAATTATGGGTACCAAAATATTATCATTGTGGTAAATGTAGTAATATATTAAATATTAATTAACAGCAGTAAGATTTGCATTTTATTTTAAATTAGAAATCTTGAAATAAACACGATTAACGTTCCAAGTGCAATTGTAAAAATGACTGCTAAACTAAAACTAATAATCATAATTATAAATTTCCTTCAATACCAACCCAAGAAATAATAAAGTTATAAAAGATTTCAAATGCAGGACATAAATTCCTTGAAATGATCCTTATTTTCCAGCATCCTTCAAAAATCAAAAAGAAAGATTTGAACATTTTGAAACTTTAAATTCCTGTAATCGCATATACGAATATGTCAGAGGTGTTTTTAAAATCTTTGAAGATTACAGCTATAAATTCGGTACATAAAGTATTACATTTTAAAAGGGGAATTTAATTTGAATAAATGTAAGCAAAGTCTTAATTACCTTGGATGCGTATCCAAATTTGCATTTAAGTATTAAAAGATTATTCCATGGTACACACACAAATTTGAAAGAAATACTTGAAAACAAAAGCATAAGTTATTACTCAAAATTTAAGCTACGCATAACTGGAAGAAAACTTGCTGAGTATTTAAAAAAATATAGCTTTTGTTTTGTTCATAATTAAGTAGAAATTTGAATTAAAATTAAATGTTGTATCTTAAAGATTTCGAGGAAAATTATCTAATATAATATCAAACAATTATATTAAACATATCAACTTATGAACTTTATCTTAAGCTTTTTTTTTATCAATGCGAAAAAAAATTAACTCAAAGCGTTTCGATAGATAAAGTTTTAAGTTGTGTTGAAAAAGAAAAAGAGAAATCCAAATAAACATATCTTTTACGAAATTCTAAGTGATAGTTTGAGTTAAAGTATGGAAAAATAAATTTCATCAAATGTTTACGAAATTGTAAAAACTTTAAACTATTTAACAACAGGAAATCAATGTGTGTTTTTTTTAATTTTATTTTCACTGTTTAATGACTGCTGATTTTTCTAAAAATTCCTGAAAGTACAATCCAAGCATTTTCTTCATTAGAAAAGAAATAAGAACTTATAATATTATCCATTTTCTTTTCTTTTTTTCTTTCTTTCTTTTTTTTTTTTTTTTTTTTTGAATATGCCAAATTCTATTATCAATTAATTGTATCCTTTCACAAATCGTTTATCACATTTTTAGTTTATTTTCAAAAAAAATTTTTTTTTTCATCTTTTACAGAAATGCTCTTTTGATTTTGTGTGAAAATGTATCTGAATACTCTTTTTCATTGTTCTTTTTATAGTCTTAGATGTTATTACATGTCTTTTGTTTTTATTTCGCTTAAAGTCCTGAGTTGTTAAAGATGGAAAAAAAATGTTTAAAAATGTTCTGTAACACTTAACTGTTTTAACATATTCTGTGACACGTAACTAAACATGACTTTCAATAAATTGTTTGACTTCGAGGCCTGAAAATATCAAAAGGACGTTTGTTACACTGTAATATAATTTGCTGATTATAAAATATAAATCTCTGTTTCTTTATAATTTTAAGTAGTAACGATAAAGGCGTCTATTAATAAAATAATATTTGAAAAAAGTTTTAAAGTCAATTCCTACTTTAAATGGATGAATAGGAATTATTTTATTAAAAAACGCCATTGTCGTTTATATTTTAAAATCAAAAAATCC
>BMAV01013359.1:59204-69230 GCA_019973955.1 Trichonephila inaurata madagascariensis
CCGCATGATGTTTCGTTTTGAAAGGGGATGCTCACTTGAAATAAACGTTATTGGTCATAATTACAATTTCTGTAAGAGAAGGTACAATATAGTTCATTCGTTTATTTTTACTGTGCAAAGGATTATGATTCGGTAAAAGAAAGTGGTGTTAGTTCTTTCAGTACCATGCTAATATAGACAATATAATTATCATACTGAATATAATAAACATAAATTAAAAAGGATATTGCTTCATTCAAAAACTAAGAGCGTCCTATTGGGAGACTGACTGTAAATCTTAAGAATTTAAGGAAGATACTTTTATTTCTGAAAATATCATTTTAAATGAAGTTATCATAAAAGACTGCAATTTATTGTTAATTGAAAGACACAGTGTAAAAATAAGCAAGTGCTAAACACATGATTAAAAATATTTTTTTTATTTCTAATGGGCTGCGAATTGATCATTAACCATTGCAAACCTAGTACACCCCCTGAAGCTGGTATCACTTTTTAGTACTGTGCCCTATAGGAGGATACCAATCGCCGCAGGTAATTTTGACGCCCAGTTTCCTCCCTAGAGGGAGGCGCCTGAGCTCTGACGATGCGAACCTGTACTAGGATTTAGTTTTGCCGAGAGCATCCAAGTCAAACACTCTAGGGACCTTTTACATGCCGTATAATACATGACATGGCTGCTGTCGATTTTCTACAACATGAAAATCTCCTGACTTGGGCCAGGGTCGAACCTGCAACTGATTCAAAACATACAAAATACAGAATCTCTTATAATGCATATTAAGCTGATTAAGAAGAAACATTATTGCATAAAAATGATGTCAAATACATATGACATTATGACAGAATAATGATGCAAATTTCACAAAAATATATAAATTATTCGAAAATAAATCAACATGAATTAAATTATAAAGTTTGTTTAAAAAACTAATGTACTGTGCTAGAGTTGTATGTTCTATTACTTGTTAAAGAACAATTTTAAACTCAAATTTTCGCTTAATTAGCTAGATGGAAAATTTACTTCATTCTAGGAATCAAATATTTATTTTGTATATTTAAAATAT
This sequence comes from Trichonephila inaurata madagascariensis, assembly GCA_019973955.1. Taxonomy (NCBI): domain Eukaryota; kingdom Metazoa; phylum Arthropoda; class Arachnida; order Araneae; family Nephilidae; genus Trichonephila; species Trichonephila inaurata. The sequence continues at coordinate 60,269 of BMAV01013359.1, forward strand.
GAACTATTTATTCATTACTGTAAGACATTTTGAAATAGTTATTTCTCCCATTCCAATATTAGCGGCGTAAATTAGGTAAAGGAGCTCATATTCAATGAGAAAACAGTTCAAATAATGGAAATAAATATTAAAAGTCATGGAATATATATACACTGGTCTCATACTATTCATTTGGGATGAAAACTTTCCGAAAAAACGCTGCCCATTCACTTAAAATCATGCAATAAGTGAAATTTAAAACAAAGAGGTTTATGATTTATTTCGCCGAGCAATAAGTAAACTTTTGCAAAACTACGAAATAAAAAAAAAATGTTTGGCTAAAATTGCATACGATTATAGTAGTCTTATATTTAAGTGATATAAAATATTTGTTTATCGTAAGTATCACTCTTCTAAAATAACCTAAAACCATACTCGTAAAATATCTTTATGTATAAAAATAATAAATGTGTAATTAAATAAATTCTTACGTACGCTATACATAACTCTTGCATTGATTATAAATTAATACAAGAGGATAAGAAACATATCTATTTCCCCTTTCAAAATTGTATTGAAGAGAAGGTATTAGAGAGAGAGAGAGAGAATACTACGTCAGTAATTTTGTTTAACTTTTTGTGCTTTTAATAGCACATGATAAGAAATTTTTCATCATACGATTTTTACCATCTGTTTAATATCATTTATCAATTAAATAATTGTTTCTACAAAAGAGTATCTTCTTTTAACTGAGTTTCTTCAGATGATTTTTTTAGAAAAGTAACATTGTGTTGAAAAACTAATAAAATTATTAAAATTAATTTTTGCTTCATATAAAGAAAAATAAGTTGTTTTTGTTAATATTAGGTTGTCAAGTATGAAATAGAGCAAAGTTTATGTTATTTATTTCAATTGCCTATAACCTCATTTAGGTGCCGTTTTTTGGAATAATTTGTTTTTCATATGAAAGGTACATCTTTACCTCTTTTTAACACATATTTCAGTTTGAAAAATAAATTAACAGATCATATTAAAATCTTAATTTTTATTGAAAAAAAAATTGAATTCAATTATCTGCATTTTCTGCTCCATTTCATACTTGACAACCTAATAGAATTTTAAAATTAGTTACCGGTAAGACATTCATTAAAAACTTATATTAAAGCAATTTATTCTTTCCTCTCTTTTATTTATTTGATTTATTTTTTCTTTGTTACTTAAAATCTTATTCTCTAACTAAAAATAACAATTCATCTCAAATGTATCAGCTATGAATTCCAATTTTCCGACGTATCAAACTATACCGATATTTTATACTTCGGAAAAGATCCAAAAACTTAAATTTCGAACATGACTCGCATCAAATATTTCATCGTGTTAATATCCTAATACGGTGAATGATATATTTCATACATCAAATACGATTTTTGACTTTAACAGCCATGACAGTTTTAGGTTATCTTATAATTTGTGGTAGTTTTTAAGCTGTAAATTATATGTTTAGCACTTCTCACATTGCAATATTTTACAATATTATTGCATATATTTTTTTAAATCACATGTTTAGTAATTTAGATTTTTAAAAAAATGTAAATATTTATGAGTGAGTTTAATGTAATGTTTAAATGTATATGTGTATCTTATATACCTAAAAGTTTTGCAGAAAACTTTTTATTTATGTTTATCCTTATAATTAAATTTTTGATTCTATTTACAAAAATAAGTTTTTATTTCTAATAGTTTTTAAGTTTTTGATATTCGGAACACAACTTGAAACTTTTTATAATGTTAAGATATCGGAAAGTCTTTCATTCAATTTTAAGTTGTTTTTCATTCATCTTTTTGCATATAAAGAACAATTTAAGAAACTGAAAATATATTATATGAATATGGAAATCCTCACATTACATTTGACCTTTCACTCTCATTTTCCAAAAAATGATTTTTGAAAAGTTATTTTTCGCGCTGTCTCATACTATAGCGTTTATTTGGATTTAGATAACCATAGCACTTCTAAACGAAGGGTTAGTTAAGATTTCAATAAATTTATTACTAGTTCAATATCTGATGTTAAGTGTAGTTTACCTTTGAAGGTATTTGACAAATTTTACACTAAACTTACTAGAGCGTTTAAATGACCGCTTTTGAGACTTAAGTCAAAATTATTAAACTCTTAGTTCGCATTTTTCTTTTACTTACTGGATGACTTTTTAAATAAAATATAGCTACTTAATTTTGAAATATCTATCTTCTTTAATTTTTTTCTTATAATCATATGTACTCTATCCTTATCTACCATGAGCAGTCTTTTGACAGCTGGAAATAATATGAAATTTTATAATGTTACATACACTAAAGTATCAAATTTCCAAGTTTTCCAAGAGAACGTTATCCGATTTTGGATAACATTTTGTTTTATGTGCTTATATATTTAGTGTTTTATACCAGATACAGAGCACCAGCTGGTGGTAACTCAAGAGGGAAAATAACGATCATTACAAATATTTGTAACGTGGTCAGTTCTATTTATTACAATAATGGGTTACAAACTTTGGGTAATAAATAAATGAACATACTTCGTTTAGAAGGCATTTTTGTATTTTATTATTAGTGGATTATTCCAGCACAAAATCATAAATTTAGCTCTGAAATGTCAATTCAAAAGAAGCTGTAAGGAATTGATAATATCTGAAATACAAGAAGACGGAAAGTCTGAGAGTGAGGAGGGCATACATCAGGGGTAGGCAGACTTTTCCAGGGTGAGGGCTACTTCTAAGTTTTTGAAGGTGTTGCAGTTCTCTTATTGGCCTAGGGGAGGGGAGCTAAAACAGGTGTTTTTACAATATTACTATAACTTAACGATAAATACAGAATTCGTATTTGCCTGCATAACAATTAAAGCCTTACTCCAGTGTTTCTCAGACTGTGGGGCGTGCACCCCTTTGGGGGTAGAACAATTGTACCAGGGGGAGCAAGCATATTGAAAAGTCAAAAACATATGATTATTTGGAAAAAAATTAATTTACTGAAATTAAACAAACAAAATACAATCTAAAATAATAAAAAGTAAAATACACATTTACAATGATATATTACACTTATAAATATATCAGTGCTACACAATGTATTTTATAATTAATTTAACAATACTAAGTTAAGAACATTTATACCAATGACCCCTTGGAATTGTCATATACAAAATTATATACAAAAAGTTTTTTTTAAACACTTATCTTGAGAAATAATTTGTACGGTTTATAATAAGTCTTTTAACTGCCAAATAAAAGTTACGCTAGTAGCATCCCAATGCCAACCGTTTTCCATACGGTTTCGTACGTATAAGATATATTGGGGGGGAGGAATAAAGAAGCAAATAAATTGTAATAAGTAAATCTTTCGCAAACATTGTCAAGGTCCTTTTATTGCATTCCAAAATTTTATGGATAGTAGTGCACAGAAAAGATCGTACTTCGGAAAGACGTATATATACGTCAGGGGAAATTAATGCTTTGGCTGAGAGAGACGTTTATATACGCCAGTGGCTCCTAAGAAGTTAAAGTCGTATCGTATTTTTAGCATCAAAGTATAGAGTCAATACATTGTTATTGTATGAGGAGAGGGGTGATTGAATATTGGGTCGCGAATATTGAAACTTTGAGAAGCACTGCCTTACACTTTTAAAATCGCATTTTAAGCAAAACTAAGATACAAACCTAATAATAATACACACAAATAAAATAATATCGAATGGTGCATTTATGATTAAGAAACTAACTTACTAAGCATTACTTAGTATGCATATTGTCAGCCCCAATCTTGAATATCTCAGTATATAATTACTAACTGCTTATCTTGCACTGGATTCTAAGTTGTCATCTGTGAGGCAGGAACGAATTGGTGTAACCTAGTGGTGGATAACGCAATGATAAGAAACCAAATGTGGTTAGTTATCACCTCTGATATACATAACTAAATATCTATTGACTGTGCCAGTGTTTGATAAGGTTCCATCAATTGTCATCGATACAACTGTATAAATTTTAATTTTTTTTCTCCACTATGTATTTTTTGAAGGCTCAATAAACATCTTCACCTGGTGTTTTCTTCTTTAGGGGTTATATTTTAGTAATTCTTCTTTTACACCAATATACTTCTCAAACTTTCAATATTGGCGACCCAATTTTCAATCATAATTTTCCTTCATAATTTCTTACAATGACAATGTATTGAATGCAGTAATAAGGTACTTTGACTTTAAAGCTACACAGTTAAGGGGTTAAGCATCATCTTGCGCTTCCAATAAAAGTGCATGTGTCTACACATACATCGAATAATTTGCTTAAGTAAACACTATCACGTCGATTGTGAAAAGCCGATTCTCAAATCTAGCCAGCGTTGGTGTTCCACAAATATGTCTATTTTAATATGCGCGTCCAAGGTCTTAGTGATGGCAGTCACATCAAAAGTTCTTGTCGGTCCGACGATCGATCGTAATCGACTTAATGCCCACCCGGGTATACATGATCTATTGGTCATTGACTCTGAGAAATTCCACTTGGAAAAAAATGAGGAAGAGCACATTATCAATACGCGTGGAGGACAAAAAGAATGAGATTATTCTGCAGTTCTGAAGACAAATGTGAAGAGAAGGAGAACATTCAGAATACTGAAACTTCAAGTGATGGAAATGTTTTGTAAAAATTTCGTGAGGGTTCTGAATCTGGAAGATCCTAACTCAATACTATTTTCAGAGATGGGGCGAATAGGATATGAGATACGAAATATCATGAAGGGCAAAATAAAAAGCCTGTTTTCGATAGCATTACGAATCAGTTATGATGAATAAATTTTTCTTTAATTTGTATAACGATATCTATTCAAATTACTAAAGTAAAATATGATTTTTCAATTTCTGTTCATCTTTCTGAATATGTATATGCCAAAAATTCGAAACAAATAAACATTTTCTAGTTGTTAGATTATAATTATCTTGTATTTTATTGCCCCATAATAAGTTATGTATATCTTATAATCAAATGGGAAATAATATAATGTTTATTTGAAAAGAGGCCATTTGATCGTCATCGTTAGAAATAGGAATATGCAAAATATTGGTAGTTTTAGTGTTAAATACAATATTTTAAAAACTCCTCATAAAATTTAGTTATTAATTTCATTATCAGGTTTTTTCCCTCTCTATGGATATTAAACGCACACACACACACAAATGATTAAAAAATTACATAAGAAATTTCCTTAAAGTGTAAATTGGTAAAATACCTGGTGCAATTATGCCACAATTTGTAAATAGTTTTATGATGCATTAGATTAAATAAACGTTTTCAGAATAATAAATAATTTCTACAATCTGATCTATGTTATACAGAAATTAGCAATCGTGCAGAGGCTATTAAATATTTAGGCATACATCCACCATAAATTAAATTTCCACGCATTTACTTAATCATTTTCCATACAAATTTGTGTTAAATTTCATACAGTTACCAATGGTTTCAAAAATTGCATCACTATTTCAGATAAACCTTTATAAAAAAATTTACAAAACAGAATAAATTACCTTTGCGTTAAAATAATTCTAAAAATTGGAAAGGGCTTATTTAATTTTTAAAGGATAAAGATATTTACTCAATTAATAGATATGATTTTGAGGTTTTGTCTGATTCTAGAGATATTAATGATGTAAGCAATGTGTCCTCCTGGAAAATCGCAATAATTATGATCTAAATAATGTTAGAAAATTTCACAAATTGAATACTGTGTTTAATATTTACTTTATAATATTTAAAATATTCTAACTAAATTATTACTAACGGGTAAATTATTTTATATATATAATTTTAATAGTAAATTTTGTAAATAAACCAAAGATTTAACACCAAAGTAACTGCTAGCAATACTTCAATAGTAGCCTAACGTCTAACTTCTACACTCACTTCTCTAGAGTTTAAATAGCATTTAAATTAACATAAATCACGGTTTTTTTACGGGAATTGATTTTTTAAATCTCAACAGTTAAGAAATATTTTTCCCCAAAGGATTAATAAAAGGTGCTAGTAGAACTCGTCGCACAAAGTTTCTTATATTAATAAAGCATAGATGTTACATACACATTTGCATGTTTAGTCAATGTCAGTGTTTCATTTTATGATTATCTAACTACAACAATTCAGTTATTTTAAGCTTTCAAAAAATATTTAAAAAAATGTATATATATATATATATATATATATATATATATATAAACGTCACTCTTCTATGCATGTTGTGACAATTTTTCATATTTCTGTTTCAATTAATAAATTAAATAATCAAAGAAATACCGAAAACCACCAACAGGGGACATTTTGGCCATCATTCGATATATGACTTATTTTCCATTGAGAGTTTTTTTTTCTATTTCCCAATATCTTATTTGTGCTTCGAAAAATGCAACCTCTATTATGATAACTAATAGGAAATAAATTAACTCCAGTTTGGCTTAGTTTCGATGATACATAGTGATGAGGAAAACTAGTTTTCTCTCAATTGCGTGCAACTTCACACACAGTTGGCAGGGTCACTCTAATTCTACTCTAAAATGTGCACGCATCCTAGGGGTGCTGAGGGAATATAGTCCTGCTTGAGCTGCAGCCTCAAAGACTGAACTGGACATAACTTACCATAGCAACTTTCTCAAAGCTCTTGATTGCGACCATTGAGTAAGTACAAAATTGAGTACACAAGTAGGCTTTGCCATCTTATCAGTTATCTTATCTTATATCAGTGTTATAGCAGCAATGATGATGTTAGTGTCAATAGCAATAACTCATATAATGTGTCGTCTTCTGAAAGAAATGACAGTGATGTTACAAAACGTTTTGGTAATGTGGTTTTCCTTGTTATTGGCAAATAAGGACTTTGACGTGGACATGAATTCATGCGAGGGTAAAGGTGAGGTAACGTACCAAATCTTCCTGCTAAAGATAGCTACACTCCATCCACACATCCGATTGTAAGTGGATCAACGTCTTTTGCTCTTCATATCATTGGATCAGATCCTGCATCATTTTGAATATGATAGTAAGTGGTATGTTACATTTTTTCTCCCTGTTATATGCCTGTGGAGTACTATGTTATTCAAAATTTTATGCAGACGGTTTGTGGTACAAAATCTGCTTTCAGTGACAATAACATCCAATTTTTTCCATGAAAGTGTGTAATACCTCACATTTGATATGCTATTTAAGCAGATCATTCAATGGCGAAGAAATTTGCTCAACCATTTGAAACCTTGTACAAGCTTATTGAATCTTTTTTATATTTGTGCTATAATTCTTAACAAGATTTGGTTTGTAATTCAGAACATTGATGAACGATTTTTGCCTTGTAAATCAATAAGCAGATTTCTCCAGTACATGCCAAATAAACCAGAACTAATTCGAAATCAAGTTTGGGCTCAATTTACAACTCTGGGAAGGGTAATAAACTGTATATTGAACACACTGAATTATTGAATAATTTTCAGGCAATTCTTAGATGTCTCAATTTAAAGTTCCAAGTTTACTCTTGCGGTCGTGGAAGATCTTCAAATTAATTCTTTACGTAACAGATGCTTCCTCTCCCAAAAAGTCGAGTACAGACCCTAAACTGAAACGGATATAACTTTCAATGTTACATTTCTTACTTCTGTAAATTGTGATAGATTCTAAATATGCTGCTGTTACTGTCAAGAGTACTTATTGTATTGTTTGCATTAAATATTTTCCTTACAAATTTGTATTTTTGTATTTGAAATTTTGTTTTCTTATCACGGTACTTCTGCCAAAGAATATTGGGCAATAAAATATATTGCATTGTATATGCCATTTATATACTTCCATTTAAAAAACCTTTATATGCATGAGGAAAAAAAGAACTCTAAAAACTAAATAAACTAATTATAAAAATTTATTATTTAAAAACGCTTATATATTTTAATTTCAACTCAATTTTTCAATAAAAATCATTTACTTCAGTTGAGCCTGAATTTCTTATGATGGTCAAATTGACTGCCAAAGGCGGTTTTAAACAAATTCAAAATGCATCTGTTCTAATGTTAATAAAGTTTATTATCATTTTGGGCTTAACAGGAAATATTATTTTTCACCTACTATATTTTTTCTGGAATATTTCGCTTTTATGTGTGTTTAGCTCCTCTTATTTTTATATTTAATGTTTAAACCTTTATTTTTCTTATAAACATGTAATTCATAATTTGCAGTGAAAGTAATTTTTTTTTTGTCATTTACTTATTCTATAACACTAGGCAACAAAAAAACCTCTTTTGGTCTGTTTCCTAGTTTTAAATAGCCTATTCTTACTAATATTGGGTTGAAAAAAACAAATGGTTAAATGAAATTTATTTATTAGCTCTTGTTTTTAAGATATACACTGGCGTGCAAAACTTAAGCAACAGGGGGATTTATTGCCATAACTTCAAGAAAAATCATCTGAGAGACATGAAGTTCTGAAATGAGGGAGAGTATTATGTACTTAAAGGATGACGAAAGCATCGGTGGTGAAAAAGGAATACAACACATACGGTATTTAATCAAACAAAAACAAGCTTTATTGAACGCATAATATCGTGACTCATTATTGTCTATCCAACAGGAAGAACAACAAGCAGATGTTCCTTAATATGGTATATGCCCTCCCCTTACTACAATGGTTGCTTCGCACCGTCTCCGCATACTCTGAACCAGCTGGTGCAACATTTCTTGAGGTAGGAGTGCCCATTCCTCAATCAACATCTGTTTGAGTTGTTGGCTGTTCTCCGGATGATGTAAGCGTGTGGCAATACGTCTCCCCAAAGCATCCCACACATGTTCGATGGGAATTAAATCTGGGGAGCACGCTGGCCAATCCATTCGAGTGATATCTTCACTTTCCAGCAGCTCCTCAACAGCAAGAGTGCGATGTGGCTGTGCATTGTCATCCATAA